>CM031682.1:24086457-24611844 GCA_006182925.3 Reinhardtius hippoglossoides | reverse complement strand
CACCAAAAAAACCTTTATGGTCAGGACAAATCATCTGCCAATCTAGCAGCATCTGTAACTCTGCTTACTTGCTTTTCCTGAATGTAGTAACAACAGAGTCAGGCAAAGTTTTTTTAACTGTTCCAGCAAGATTAGTTCTTGAAGATCCTCCATAGTATTAACCTGAGAAGCAGCACACCAGCGATTAAAGTGAGTGGATAACTCGGAGCAGCTCGTGCGAGGACTGCTTCTCTTTTCTGAGTAATCGGAATCGCTGGCGATTAAGCTTCCAGTACCAATTCATATGTCCTAAGTACCGCAGCTTTAAACCAACTGGTAGCTACCACTATCAGTAACACTCAAGGCTGAGAAAGCTCCTGGGCCTTGCCAGTGAGCACACATTGAAGCAATAGGGTACGTCCGCGTCCGACCAATTTCGTGCCTCTGCTAAACGTTCAAACACAAAGAAAATGATCAGGGTCCCTTTCATTAAACTTAGGAACTAACTATAAGTTTAAAGCAACATCAAATGACGGAATATGAGGAACAAACAAATCTGACTCTCCAAACTTCTGTGGCTTAGCCTGAAGCTTTCCTTCACTTATAAGCTCCAACTTATATCGCTCCAACTCTAACTGTTGTCTTGCCTGAACATGGGCTAGTTCAGCCTCCCGAAGATGGGCATCTTGTCTTAACTTTTCACCCGGTCCCCATCCACCCGGTCCCCATCCACCCTCCCCCGTGGCCGCATCAGTCCCGAGTTCGCAAGTGCTCAGGCCTGCACAGTGCTGCTTCGCAGCTCTAGTAATCATTAAATGTTTCTTTATTACTGTCGAGCCCGGTCCCGTCTGGACCAGACAGCGTTGTGTTTGTGGATTTGAGGTTCAAGTGGGAAAGGTAATAATTAGACAAGTTCCATGTTCAAAAGTTTCACAGTAAAAGTTTATTGTATAAGAACAATACTTACAGAGAGTCTCTGGGGTTCTGCCAGACACGTCACCAAGAAGCTCTTTGGATCGTGACCAGCAAGAAGCCCCGTTTCTACCGAAGTTCACAGTATATATGGTAAAACACAGGGGGCGGCACAGAAGGGGTCCTTCGTGAGAAGATTCAGTTATTGGTCTAACGTATTCGGCTTCCTCAATGTGTAGCTGGGCAGATTACTTGCTTAAAACGGTATTTTGCTATCAGATTGACACATGTTTGTGTGCTTTGTGTTATTAGGCAGTTGCTATGCCTAGTTCCTCTTTTGCCGCCCTTTCTGTGGTTGTGCCCTTTGCTTGACCCTGTGTCTAAGTCATTAGTCTAGACATCAGTCTAAGAAACAAACAGTTGCAGCAAAAGTTCATTCAAAGCATTGTCAGGGTATTAAGTTCCTGTTTCCACCTCTCTGGCACACAGTGTGTTTGAAGAACCAACTATCATACACATGTTGTTCAGTTACACAGGTTACAGTGACACGTTATACTTAGTATTATGCATAGTGGTGCACCGTTGTATCGGCCGTATATCGGTAGCGGCCGATATTCGCCTCGTTTACTGTTATCGGCGTATCGGTAATAAACTTGACTTTCACCGATAACATTTGCCGATATTCATTGGTATGTTTTCTGCAGCCTGCCAATCTGGCATCCAGATTATGGTCCACTGACGCCGGGTTTACACCGGGCGCTGAAGCGCCCCGCCGCGCAGCGCCAAGGAAAGCCAGGCGCCCCCCCACTGTTAAACGTTTGTGCGGTTCACATGGGCTGCGATGCGCCGCGCCGCGCCAGCGCCCTTCACCGATGGTTTCGGCGTGCGAGCGAGCGTATCGCGCCAGGAAACAGACTGAAAAATGATTTTAAACGATATAAATGTAGCCGAGCGTTTTGTTGTCATATATGTCCGGCCTCAGCCAAAGAAAGGACACGAGAGAGGGTCATGAACTCGGGACATCACCCGTTTATTCCCCATCACATTTCACAACCTTCCTCTTCACAGAAGCCCTTTCCGCTAAAACCCCCTTTCAAAATAAGAGTCCCAATATACAGTCTATGCAAACAACCCGCTTACAACAGGAACTACACATCAACCCTCAACAATAAAGTCACTAAATAAAATAGCTTACATAAATTACATATTTTATATGATATAAATGATCAAATATGCATCCCATACTTTGTATTCCCCTTCTGTTGTCCTGGAGTTTTAATTTTCCCAATTTTCCCAATCCCATAATGAAATGTCCCCTCTGCCCATCCACTACAGCCACACAAGCAGTCATATAGATAAAAAGAGAGGGGGGGGGGGGGGGGCTAAAGGCTTGCTTGGAGAATACGTCATTTACCCCCGACACCCGACATTGAAACGGGTTACATACAACAACAAGCGGAGAATCGCGGGCTGACCGGCGCGGAGAAATATTTTTATTGGGCTGTTATTTAATTTTAAAAATATAATATTTGTATTGGTCTCTCTATGTTACTCTAAGTACAGAAAGTAAAATTGTTGTCATTGAGTAGGTAGTTGTATGGCAGGCATTTATCGAAAAATATTTTTTTATTTGTTGTAATCAGAGCCTCCTATTGTGTTGTGCTGCACGCAGGCTAGTAGTAGCACTGCATCTTGACTTGAATGTATTGGCATTCCCTAAGGGTTTATGCTAGTGTTTTGTAAGGCGCATTGCAAGCATCTGTTTACAGTTGAGATGATGTCTTGAGTAGGCCTGGTGATACTGTTAAATGTTTGGCTGAATAGGTGTCTATGGTCCATCCATGGCATCTAAAGTTACACTTGTCACTTTTTCTGTTTTTCATATTATTCAAGTAATAACAAATATCGGTATCGGTATCGGCTATCGGCTAGATTGTTGTTTTAAAATTCGGTATCGGTATCGGCCAAGAATTTCCATATCGGTGCATCCCTAATTATGCACTATTGATTATATGGACTAACGGCTGACATTATTAGTAGGATATAGTAGGATACAGTAGGATACAGGTAAAACATAGATATCTCAACAATCCCTCTTTGACGTATGCAAATCATACGTTTACTTAATGAGTTTTAACATAAGCCTTGACATAAGCAATACATTTTGTAAGGGCCTTGTATTTGTTTCTTCGTACCATAAGGGGGAAAAGCCGCCTTTTTTCGGTTGGACCATACCAAAAACTCTCCCCCATTATCGTTAAGTTTGTTTTTTGTAAATTAGGCGAAAACTTTTTCCCCCGGGAAAAAAAAAAATGAGTGGGAAAAAGGGGGGGGGGGTGTTACCAAAAACAAAGCCCGGCCAGGGGTAATTGGGAGGGGCCCGTTTAAACCCGGGGGTCTTTTTCCCCCAAAAACCATCCAATTTTTAAAAAGGGCCCAATAACAAACCCCTGGGGTCCACTGGTCCCCTTTGGGGATATGATTCAACAAAAAAAGTCACAGAGGGGGGGTCTCATCCCCCGTGCAGCCCCTTTAAAGGGGGGACGCACATCTTGGTTAAATTTTAGGGAAAAACCCCCCCTTAATTTTCGGTCATTCTGCCAAATAGTCGGTTTCCGGGGGGTTCGGGGCGAAAGGGGGCCCTTTAAAAACTTTTTGGTGAGTTGATCCTTTTACAAAAGATTAACCGGTTTTTCCCAAAGGCCCTTTAATCGGGGGAATAAACAAAAAACCCACGGGGGCCCCGAAAATTTTAAAACAAAAAAGAAATGAGAGCGGAGAAAATTTGGCCCATTTCCAAAGAATTTAGCCCTGAAGTCACCCATGGCCCACCCCTTAAATGTTCTTTCATTTCAAGGAGAGGGAGCGGAGGCCTTTTGGGGGGGGCTTTAGATAGAGACCCATCGGAGCAGTTTTTGTTGGGAATAAACGTAAACTTGAGACCTATATAGCACAGAACCCCCTTTTTCCCGCTAGGAGAAAATCAAAAAGCCTACCCTGTTTAAAGGAATTAGAGAGGTGGCGGAAAATTTGCTCATGAATGGCAGAGATTGCATCATGGGTGAATTTGGGAAAACCTCTGGATATTGTAAGGGAATAGTTTTTGCGATCAACATTTTTATGGGAGTGAAAAGGGAATAGGGCACTGAGAAGGGGCATACTTCTCAAACCTGCTGCAAGGGTTGCAGCTAATTTATACTCATCTAGGGATAATATTGATCCTTACACCGGACTGTTTTGGGGATCTCGGATCGTTTGGATCGAGGGGGGAAGAGGGGGCCATTTGGGGGAGAGCATCCATGACCCTAGTTGGGCTTTAGTACGGTGACTGGAGATACAAATGATATAGGGCACATCTACCCCATTTTGGAGGCAGCCAACCTTTTATACCTCCGACCTCCACAGTGCCACCACAATAAGACCCGGGCCCACGGCCCAGAGTGGAGGCCGTGTTTAAAAGTCGTGGGTTGAGGGGTTATGACAGTGGGAGTTATGGATCCAACCCATGTTTTACTGGGCTGCTTTCCTGCGACGAGTGAAACAGGTGAAGTTAATTCTGAATGAGATGAGGATCGAAAAAATGGAGGAGGATCATTCTGGGAGTTATGGGATACCAGGAGTCATAGACTTGACTTAGTGGAAGGAAAATGTTTCCCCATTATGTCCAACAGACATTGAATGTCCCCCAGTGTTTGTAATAAACCCGAGGATTGATAAGCCGTGTTTTCAAAGGAGTAGGGCCCATGTGTAAAAAAAGGACGGGGCCAGACATTGATAAATCAGAAAAAGGGGAACGTTTCAGCGGCCCTGAAACTTTTTTAAAACCAGGATTAGCCATATGATACCCGGTCTCAGTCCCGAGCATACATTTAAAGTCAATTTATTCGTTGTTTTGAAAGCAACAACTCCCTTGCCCTTTTGATGGAACGGTTTTCGGAGGGGGGTTTAGGGGTGGTACTTTTTGGGATGTTGACAGATGGGGTTATGGGGCCATGTTGTTGTATTATACTGGAACCCCCGGTCTGTTCCCGAAAAATAAACGAAACATAAGTAGATAGAGGGAACTGTTTGAGAATACCCTTTACCTTTTCCGGTGGAACCCCGTCTCCCCTGATTTCCAGGGCGTTAGTTGGGTTAGTGAAATCCGCTGTGCCCAGGATAGTTGACTTCCCTTTCCCTGGGGTGTAAACACCGCGTCATCAGAATCAGGGAAACAGAATCAGAACGAAAGGTTATTGCCAGGGAGGTTTACACCTAACGGAATTTTCTTGGCAGGAATAAAGGGCAATGAAATAAAAACATAAAAAAAACGAAAGTACTTAAACAGATATGAAATAAAAGAAAAAAGTAAAAATGCAAAATGCAAAAACAGGAGTGCAATGTTTTAAATGTAAAGTGCAAAGCAAGTGCAATGTGCAATGTTTTAAAAAGTGTGTTAATTGTAACAAGACTAGAGGCGTGGGGGCGGGGGATAAGAGTCCAAGGCAGGTGTGGGTCCCGGGCCTGTTGATAAGGCCAACTGCAGCCGGGAAAAGCTTTGGGCTTGTGGCGTGAGGTTTGGTCCGATGGCCCAGCCCCCTGCCGGGGGAAGTACCCGAAAAAGTTTTTGCCCGGGGGGAAGGATCGGGCCCCAATCTTACCGACGCCTCAAGGGGCCTAGGGGAAAGGTCCTGTAGAGATGGCAGATTGCAGCCCAAAACCTTCTAGCGAAAGGATGATACGCTGCAGTCTCCCCCTTGTCATTGGGTGGCAGGGGCGTACCAGATGGTGAGGAGGAGGGGGAGGGCCCTTTAGGGAGGGAAAAGGGCCCCCATCATTGTTTTTTGGGGTTGAACTTTTCAGCTGCCCAAAAGGAATAATCCCTGTGAGCCTTTGGTGAGGGAGGATGTTAGTCCATTGGGGGCCTGGGAGATGATGGTGCCCGGAAGGGAAGGATCCCCCCGGGGTTTCGACGGGGAGTCTTCAGGGTGAGGGGGTGGGGGGGGGCGGGGGTTCTTTTAAAATCACAACCATTTAAAATTTTTTGGGCTTTTAGCCCAGGTGTTCGACCCCCCAGGTAAAACCGATGGTAATTCCAAACCCCGTGGGACTACCCCCCCAGAGAGACCCCAAAAGGGGGTGGTGCGCCCGGAAAATTAAGGGTTTACGGACTGATGAGGGGAGGGATGTTGGATCAGGGAAAGAGTGGGGGGGAAGGGGGGGAAAAAACCCTGAGGGGAAAGGGTTTGGTCCGGGAAATCAGAGACATGTTTTCCCCCGCCCCCGGGTTCCCCGCAACAGGAATCTGTGATCCCTGAGGTGGAGTCGGGCACATAGGGGAGAGCTTGTCCTGTGCAGAGCCGGGATGTGGTGTTAAGGAGAGCTGAACCCCCCAAAAAAAGGGATCCTGGGTGGTTTCCCGGGGGGAGTCCGGTGCTGGAGGATGAAGTAAAGGGCCATGTTTTGCATCGTCTACGCCCTTTTTTGGGCCTTAGGCAAGGGGGGGGCCCCGGAGGGGGGGCAGTGAGGTTTTAGGTGGAGCCCCCCAAAGGGGTCAAATCCCCTTTATCACCACAGAGGTAGGGGGGGGGGGGCTGTAGTTTTGGGCCCCCGTGATCTTTTTTTTTTGGGGGGGAAAAGGGGGTGATGGGGGAAAAGGCTTGAAGCGGAATGGTAGGGATTTCCCCCGGAGGGGTTGAAAATGCTGTAAAAAACCCCGGAGGCAGCTGGTCAGCCAGTGCTTCAGGATTATGGGAGCAGAGTTGGCCCGGGGCTTGGGGGGGTTTGCCCCCTGAAGAGTCGGGGACCCCCCCAGGGGGAGAGGGTTTCCTGTGGTAGGGAGGAGGGAGGGGGCTTTGGGGGAAAGGCGCGGGCCCTTTTTATGGAGGGGGAAGGCAGTTGATGGGTGGGGGTGGTTAGGGGGGGATGGGGTCGGATGCCCCATTGTCTTAAAAAACGAAGTAAAACTCGTTAAAATCGTTGGCCGGGGGGTTTTGGGGGAAGGGGGGGGGTCTGGGTTTAAAATTTTGTAATCTGCCAAGCCCTTCCAGCCCCGAGGCGAGTCATTGGGAGAAGGTTGGGTTTTCGGTACAGCGTTTAGTTTTTTTCACCTTTTTAAACCATTTTTGACTTATGAACCTGTCTCTGCCCCCCCCCTGAAGCCTTCTTTTCACCTTAAATTTTTTTTTTTGGGAACGGGGGGTTTTCTTGTTTTTTTTCCCCCCTGGGGTGATGGAACAAATGTCCCCCCAGAAAATGATTAAAAGTCACACCTTGGGGGACTGTCCAGATGTTGGGGGGTCCGAAACCCCCCCAAAATTTACAGTCCAAAAACGCCGAAGGTCCCCCACTTAGGTCCAAAGCTTTGAAGTCCCACAAGGTTTGCGGTTTTTTTGTTTTTCCGATGAAAAGGGAAAAATGGGGCCCTACCCCGGTCCCAAAAGTCCCGTGCGCCCCCGGGGGGGGCGTGATGGCCCGTTACTGTGGGTTTACAGTGATCAAAAATGTTTTCCTCTTGGTGGGGGGTTTAAAAATTTTTATATTTGGGGGTTCGGGGGTGAGATTTTCCTTTTAAAGTGCCGGGACAAAAAAGGGTCCGGGTTGTCCGTTCCCCAAAGTATCGGCGGGAGGGGGTTGCGGCCCTTGCCGGTTTTGGCCCGCGGTTGGGTGTAAACACACCAGAATGAAGAAGAAAGCGGGGGGAAAAAGAAAGGGGGGTTTAAATTTTTTTAAAAAAAAATTCCCCCATAGGGAAAAAGTGCGGAATCACGTCAATATTTCCCCAGCCCCGTGGTTTTGAAACAGATTCCTCATTTTTTTTTCCGGAGGTTCCCTTTTTGGGGTCCGCCCCCGGGAAAATTGGAAACCAGCCAGTGCAGGCAAAAGTCCGGGGTTTTGACCCACAGCCAAGGTTTTTTGAAACACCGAAAAGGGAAAATGAGGAAAGTCTTGTTCTTCCAACTGTAGCTGGAGTTCGTCCAGCTTGTTGCCAGGAAAGGGGCCCCTTGGAGAGGAAACCTGTAGCGGGTGCGAAGTCCCCGCCGGGGAGGCGCACAAGGCCCGGCCCTTTTACCTCTCCTCCTTTTGTACTGCAGCGGAAAGGGGGGGGACCTTCCCAGAAACCCAAAATTTTTGAAGATGAGGAATGAAAAATCGGAAAAAATTGTAGGAGTTATGACCCTGGGTTCATGAGCATTTCTCTGGTGAAAGAGCCCCCGGGTTTTCTTAGGCAGAACCTGAATTAAACTAAAAACAAGACAAAAATGCGCCACCAAACCCCGGGCAGCCGTCCGCGGGCCATCTTGGTAATACCATGGGTAACAAGAGGCGATAATTGACGCCCTACCGAGGATGTGGGTGTGCAACCCACTCTGGACCAGGGGTAGGTGAAGTAGGCCCCCAGTCGGGTATGGTTTTGGATTCATTACAGGTGAGGTTCCGGGGAGGTATATTTTTACACATGTCAATTGGAATGTGTTTTTGCCTTCCTTGGGACCGTGGAAATTGGGGGGGGGAGCGGAAAATCCCTACCAGGCCATGAGCACTTTTTTGGCCCAGCCTGTGGTTTTTGTTTCGTTTTTCTCAGTGTTTTCTTCCCCACGGCCCATTTAGGGGGGGCCCGGAGAGGGGCCCAAAAAGGTGAGTGATTGGTTCTGAAGCTTTGTAGGGGAGTGGTGGTATAAATGCGCTTTTCGGGGAGTCAGGCATGTGAGTGGATCAGGGGATACAGTTTGTATTCCCACCATAAAGGAAATACCACGAGAAAGGTTATGATGCTTAATATAACATGGTACCCTCAATCCGCACCCAGGCGGCCCCTAAGGGTGCCATGGTCGGCAGGGAGTTAACATTTTTAGATTTTTCTTAATACTGTGAATTTCTTAAACGATTAAAATAATAGAAAAATAGGAAAGTGAACTTCGTTAAACAAATTAAAAGTTATAGAAAAAAAGGAAAAAAAAGGGAAAAAAAACTCCGGCGTCGGTTCAAAGGTTCCCGTAAGAGGATCTTTTCAGTGTGGGAGAGGGGGTGTGGTGGCTTGAGAGGTACTAGCACGCCCGGGGTATCCGTTTTATTGTGTCCCAAGGTCTGTGTGTTGTTGGGGAAATGGAGCGCCCTCTGTTGGAGTGATGTGGTCGTGACTGGGACGTCTCCTGGAGGCGGGGCGTTGGTAGCCCACAGTGGTTCAGGTGGAACCGACGGTTGTCCTGCACTTTCAGAGTGTGTGAGGTGCGGTCGGTGATCAGATGTGGACCGGTCCAACGGGGGCCATCCCACTTTCTCTTGAATGCTCTTATGAGGACCCACGATCCTGGCAACAGAGTCGTGGGATCCTGGAGATCCGACGTCACCTGTGGGGTCTGGGAGGAATCTGTTATTGCCTGTAAGAGACTAAAATTTGAGTCAGCGCCAACCAATATCCGTTGGGGGCGTAAGGCATCAGTGGAACATTGTCAAACTCTTCCCCTCCCGGGCCTGTAGTGGGGAGGAGGGGCACCCTGCCTATACACAGTTGAAATGGGGATAGGCCTGTTCGAGTTTATGGGGTCATACGTGCCTCGGCGAGAGCTATGGGCAGCGCATGTACCCATGTCAGACCCGTGGTGGCCATGATTTTGACCAATTTAGTTTTGAGGACCCCATTTGCGCGTTCTACCTTTCCCTGAGATTGAGGGTGGTACACTGCTCCAAAACTATGTTTTATTCCAAAAGTCTGCTCTACTTGTTGTAGATGCTTGTTGTTAAAATGTGAACCATTGTCTGACCTGATCATTTTGGGAAAACCATGTCTGGGGATGATGGTGTGAATGAGCATTTTTATTACTCCTGCTGCATCTTCCTTTTTTTGTGGGTGCAGCTTCTACCCATCCTGAGAACATGTCCACCATTACCAGGAGGTACCTAAAACCTTCTTTTCGTTGGTGAGGTCCCATGTCTGTGTAATCTATTACAATGTGTTGCCAGGGCCCTGACGGGGGTTTGAACTCTCCTGGGGGTGCGGTGGTGCCTTTTTTAGGGTTGTGTGCGAGGCAGACAGTGCACTTCTGACAGTGGTCTTTTACCATGTCCTTCATGTGGGGGTGGAACCATGCTTCCATTAGCTGAAGCGTTGTCCTTATTCCCCGGTGGGATTGTCCATGAGCTTCTACCACTAAATCTTTAAAAATGGACAAAGGAAGTGCAACCCTACCATCTTTGTGTCTCCACAACCCTTGTATATTTTTGGTCACCTGTGGTCCCCATGCCACCCTTTCATACAACCCTGCTTTCTTCTGGGCCTCTATGACGTCTACAATGGTGCGTGTGGGAAATGGGGATGTGTCTGAGTCTAAATCTGAGTCATGTGATGTGCGACATATCCTGCTGCCTGTTTGGCTTGTTCGTCTGCCGCCGCATTGCCTCTTGTGGTTTGATCTGTCCCTGTCTTATGAGCTGCGCATTTGATAATAGCTACTTTTATGGGGCTCATGATGGCATCAGATAAGTCTTTTACCTCAATCAGGTGTTTTACATCTGAGCCAGCAGTGGTCTTCCAGGAAGTGTGCTGCAGTTTGGAAAGTTCATGATGACATAGTCCGTACACATATGCAGAGTCTGTGTAAATGTTCACTATTTTCCCCTTTCCCATTGTCAATGCCTTTACCACAGCTTTTAGTTCTGCTTTTTGGGCAGAAATAGCCGGTATTGATTCCGCATGTAGTAGATCAAAACCTCCATGGGTAGAGTTGTGTCGGACCACAGCATAGCCTGCTTTGAGTGTACCAGTCGTGGTGTCTCGATAGCAGCAGCCGTCGGTGTACATGTTTTCTGCTTCTGGATCTTTCCATGGTTCATTAGATAAATCTTTTCTTATCTTCATGTCTTCCACTACTTGCATAGCGCAATCATGTGCTGGATGCGTCATCAGTTGTCCTGCCATGTTTATTCCCTCTGAGGTGTAGGTAATGTGTGGTTGTAGTAATATGTCTGATAGTCTACTTTGTCTTAGTGCTGTCATAGAAAACATGTTTCTTGTCACATAGGATGTTACGCCATGGTCTGTAAGGACCTGGACAGGATGTCTCAGACTATGTGTGCTGTTTTGTTTTAATGCAGTAGCTTTCCTGCCACCATTTTGGTGCATGTTGGTTGTCCTTTCTCCACTGTGTCTAGCATGGAGCTGTGATATGCCAAAACTTTTCTGGATCCTTGTTGTACCAGGTTCCCCCTTCTGAAAGAGAACCGCGTTTACGCAATCTTCTCTTTCAGATCATCCAGAAAAAATGGTTTGCTGTAATCTGGGATAGCGAGGTTGGTGGTTTGCGCTAGACTTTGTTTTAAAGAGATGAATGCAGTGTTAGCTTCAGTGGACCAAACCAGTGGTGCTGTGAGATTCTTGGCACCTTGGTCTCTTATGAGCGTTCATAGAGGAAGTGTGATGGTGCAGTAGTCGGGAATGTATGTGCGTGAATAATTACATAAACCTAGAAAAGCCATCATCTGGCGAACTGTCTGAGGTTGAGGGTGAGAGATTATGGATGTGAGTTGAGATGCAGTTAGGTTAGTGCCATGTGCTGTGAGTTTACGACCAAGAAATGTAACACTTTGTCTGACCAACTGCATTTTTGTTTTGCTTATTTTGAAGCCAGCTGTGTGGAGAGCCTTGAAAATACTCAGAGAGGCCTGTGTGGCTGCTTCCTCTGAGGAGGAGGCTATGAGCAGATCATCTACATACTGTATCAGTAGTGTGCCTGGGGGAAGTGGCAGTGGGGCGAGGGTATGTCTGAGTACCTCATTAAAGATGCCTGGAGATAAACAAAACCCCTGAGGTAAATGAGTGTATGTGTATTTCTGTCCTTTAAATGTAAAAGCAAACACCTCCGCCTGCTGTGGGGTGATGGGGATGCAAAAGAATGCATTTGCAAGGTCCAGTACTGTAAACCATGTGTGTTGTGGCATAAGAGTGAGTAGAGAGGTAAAAGGATTAGGGACGGGGGATGGGTGCGTGAGTGTGACATCGTTCATGGCGCGTAAATCATGTACCATCCGGTATGATTTGCCATCTGCTTTAGGGACAGGTAACAGTGGGGTGTTCCAAGCTGAGTTAGTAGTGGTTAAAACTCCTGCTTGTAGCAGTCCTTTAACAGTGTCTGCAATACCTGCCTCTGCCTCAGGTTTGATTCGGTATTGTGGCCGGTGAATCACGTGTGAGGTGTCAAACTGAAACTGAGGTGGTGTCATGGAGCATAACCCTACGTCAAACGGTCCTTGTGACCAGAGGTCAGGGGAAAGTTTAGATACTTCGTGTTCTGCTGCATTGCTATTGGTGTTTTCTCTGCCATGGTATCTGGTAATGTGCTCATGATTGGGGACCGCTGTGTCTTGTTCTTCTATATACACCCTATAGAGCTGCCCTGGAGGTGAGAACGAGACTTGTGGTATCTGTGTAGGTGTCCAGTCAGTCATGGCGAGAGCAGTTTTGACCATGGGACCCAGAGAGCGTGCTTCACCTTTCATATTTACAGCCAAAGAGATGTGAGGCACTGCATCGTGGGAGACATAATATGAGAGCTGCTGTGGTGAAAGTTGAACACCAGCTGCAGCGCCATTCTGACCTATATACAAATATTTTGAGTGAATGAGCCACTTATCCCCTTCTATGTCTAAAAAAGCTTGATCATATAATGGATCGGGGTCTCGGAGATAGTTGAGAGTGACATGGGGAGGGTCGGGGGGAGGAGCAAAAGGTCCTATGGAATACACCCATGGCTTCCATTTTGAGAAAGCCCCTATTATACCTAGATCAGTAGGCGTGGTTAGCACCGCCCAATAAATGTCAGCCATTTGATGGGTGACATCCTGATCTATAGCTGCCATCATGTGGTGTTGGTTGGAGGGAGATGGGTTCAGATTAAACAGTGTGCCATCAGGAAATGAGATCAACATGTTCGTGGGTTGACACTGTACAGTAGCACTTAATTTACATAATAAGTCCCTTCCTAACAGATTAACTGGACAGCCTGGGGCATGTAACATTCTATGTTGCAGGGTTTGGTGGGCCATGGAGACTTGGAAAGGTTCTGTGAATTTATTCTGTGTGGTTATTCCCGTCACCCCTACTACCGGAATTGAATGAGAGCTGAGGTCTTCTGGTGCGACGTCAGTTAGGGTGGAGTGCGTAGCCCCAGTATCGACCATCATAGTGACCGAGCGGCCGTTTATAATGAGTTCTAACAGGGGGTCTGCTAGGGGGAATGGTTTCCGGGTGACTGGGCCTCTCTATTGCCAGTTAGGCATATTGTTTGAGGGGCCAGGTGGAGCCATGTGCCCTTGAGTCTGTGGATTACCTCTCCCTCTTGGTTGGTACATGCCTCTGCCTGCCTGTGGTTGAGTTTGACCCTGGGCTTGGTAGTAAGGACAATTGCAATACCAGTGGTCAGGTGCTCCACAGCTAAAACATCCCTCTGTACGGGGCCTGGGCGGGGTCTAGAATCCCTACTCCTCCCTCCCCTTCCTCTAAAAGGTGGGGGGTAGTGAGGTGCCTGTGGAGGTGGACCCTGGGGTGGCCATGACGGCTGAGGTGGAGGTGGCCAGTTAGGTTGAGCAACCACAGGAGGGGGCGGAGCCACGACAGCCATCACAGTTGTTGTGGAGTCTTTATTTCTCTTAGCTGCTGTAGTAGCAACAAGAGCTAGCCCTGTTTGATGGGCCTCGAGCAGAGCTTTATTTTGCTGAGTTTTGGCTCCTATTTTTGTGACATAATTTTTTGATGTAACAGGGCAACACGCCAATCTCTAAACGTGGTCTGTGCCAGTCCTGGAATGTCCGCTAGTTTGAGCTGTACTTCCGATGGGAGGCCATCTATGCAGGCTTTCCTAAACATCATGTTTTCCACTGAGGCGGCCCCTCCTGGATGCGAACCTGTGTTATTGGTCCAATCCTCAACTGCTTTGAGTAGGTATTGATCTGCAGTTTGACCTTGAACCCACGGAATAACAGAGAGTCCATGCAGGCCCCAATCTGGCGGATATTTTAAGTTTAATGCGGCATATAGTCTCCCCCTATGCTGAGTTAAAGAGTCCTCATCATAAGCCATGGCCGTGCCTGCTTCACCATCAATCTCTCGGGTGATTTGGGCAGAGGTTACCCCCCCTAATAAAGATCTCCAATCTCCCAAACACAGCTCCAGACCCTGAGTATTACTTTCAAATTTATTTATCCATGCTCTGGCTCCGTCTGCTAACGGGGGTAGCTTGGCTTGAATAGCGGCTAGATCCCTGAATGTCCATGGTTTATACATTTGTGGACCCCCCGTTCCCATGTGGCCGTCTCGCAATGGTGCATTTAAACTAGGTTTGACGCTTTTACTAACTGAACCCTCTGAGGGCTCATTGTGTTCTGTCTTTACTTCCTCCGGTCTTTGTTCTTCATCGCCATACCCCCCCCCCCCCCCCCCCCGTCTCTGTGAACTTCCCCCTTCTTGAGTCTCACTCTGCCCCTCCTCCTGCCAAGTCCAACCATACGCTCCTTCCTTCTGGAAGGAATTGTCTCTTCTTCCTGTATGTCTACTTCGTGTCATGTAACTGTACTTGCTTCCCCCTTCACCTCTTCTGTGTCTGTTCTCCCCACTACAGTCCCTCCTTGCTTTTCTACATTCCTCCTCCTTCTGCTCCCAATATTCTAACTTCTTTTTCCTCCCTTCATCTTTCTTTCTCAGCCTCTTTCTTTCCTCCATAAAAATCACTGACTGCTCTAACCCTGACATGTGAGTTTCTATGCTCTTCACTCTTTTTTCCGTACTTCTTTGGTCTTCCGGGTTCATGCCCTAATAAGTCACGTCTGATGGTCATTAGAGCGGACAGTTGGCCCTCCAGTTCTTCCAGATGCTCGTCTGTGCCTTTTAACCAACCGCTTTCTGTCTCCTCAGTGTCTTCTCGGTGAAAGACTGGAGTGCTTTTTTCTCGTGGTTGTTTTACTGGTACTGTGTGTGATTGATCCCCCTTTTGCTGCGCTGATGCACTACTTCCCTCTTTTGCTTCCTGTGTTTCTACTGTGCCCTCGAATTGGCCTTTCATATTAAACACTGGAGCCATGAGGGGAGCGGGAGGTGCAGTGGGCGAGCTGTCATACGGATGGGGAACTCCTTGATGTAGCACCGGATATATTGACGTTACGTCTTTTTCAGGCATTGGGCTTGCTTTTTCCTCTTTTATTACTGTTATTAGGCTTCAAGAAAAAATGGATATCAGCACCCGCTCATTGTGGTATTTTACTGCCTTTTTTGTACGTTTTTTCTTTTTGTAGCCACCACAGCTTGTGGAGGCTCTGTCGGCTTTTGTCATTGCGTCTAATTCTTTCCTTTTAATACTAACAGCCTATGAGTTATTGGGGGAAGTGGGTTGTCTTTTGAAAGGACTGGGATCATCCATCCCTGTTTAATCCACCTGTGTAATTGTCTCTGTTCCTCTTTTCTGGCTTTGTCACGATCCACAGAGTGTTCTATGGTTTTTAAAATGACCGCCTCTATTTTATCACGATAGGTCGACATTTTATTTTCTTTCTGATATACTCATACAACACTTTTATTTATTTATGCTATACACTTGGAGAGTTTCAACAGGGAGGACGCATTGCCATGTACTCTTGGGTCAGAACAGGAAGCCTCTACTGTTGAACTGAGTTCAACAGCGCCTGTCCTCTGGGTGTATAACACAACCGTCAGAATACCTTTTTCCTCTGTCAAATAACCTCTTCAACTTCTATTCCACCCACATGTACAGAACTTTTACCCACATGTACAGAACTGTAATTGTCTTACACTCTTTGTGTTGGTAATATACCGACAATTTACAGGACCCACCCAATCATTTCTTTTCCCCAAATTTATTTATCTAACTCCATTTATGATTTCGTCATTATCGTGCATGTTCCTAAAATCACTTTTTACCAGTGTTCTCATCTCAACACTCTTAGTCCCCCAGACTGCATAGTCCTCTCTGACCGTATCGTGCACGTTCCTTACGTCACTTTTATCAGTGTTCTCGTCTCAACACTCTTAGTCCCCAAGACCGCATCGTATCAAGAAACTTTTGAACACTTTTCAATGCTTTTAGTTGATTTTATAAATTTGGTTTTGACTATTTGTTTTGACTATACTATGTGTCTGCTTTGTTGATTATTCACAGTTTTTTAGAGTATTCAATACAGAGGATTTTATGAAAAAGGTTCCTCCTCACCTGGTTTTAGCAGACCGCGGTCACTGTGAACAACGAACTCCGGGACACACGGAAATGTGTTTCTTACTCGTCCAAATCGGTCAACAACCTTCCATCTCGAATCACGTCGGGGTCACCAATTTGTTGAGCCCGGTCCCGTCTGGACCAGACAGCATCGTGTTTGTGGATTCGAGGTTCAAGTGGGAAAGGTAATAATTAGACAAGTTCCATGTTCAAAAGTTTCACAGTAATAAGTTTATTGTATAAGAACAATACTTACAGAGAGTCTCTGGGGTTCTGCCAGACACGTCACCAAGAAGCTCTTTGGATCGTGACCAGCAAGAAGCCCCGTTTCTACCGAAGTTCACAGTATATATGGTAAAACACAGGGGGCGGCACAGAAGGGGTCCTTCGTGAGAAGACTCAGTTATTGGTCTAACGTATTCGGCTTCCTCAATGTGTAGCTGGGCAGATTACTTGCTTAAAACGGTATTTTGCTATCAGATTGACACATGTTTGTGTGCTTTTGTGTTATTAGGCAGTTGCTATGCCTAGTTCCTCTTTTGCCGCCCTTTCTGTGGTTGTGCCCTTTGCTTGACCCTGTGTCTAAGTCATTAGTCTAGACATCAGTCTAAGAAACAAACAGTTGCAGCAAAAGTTCATTCAAAGCATTGTCAGGGTATTAAGTTCCTGTTTCCACCTCTCTGGCACACAGTGTGTTTGAAGAACCAACTATCATACACATGTTGTTCAGTTACACAGGTTACAGTGACACGTTATACTTAGTATTATGCACTATTGATTATATGGACTATACGGCTGATATTATTAGTAGGATATAGTAGGATACAGTAGGATACAGGTGTTGGTCTAACTTGCTTGACCCTGTGTCTAAGTCAGACATGGGCAAAGTACGGCCCATTGGGCTTTTTAATCCGGCCCACCGAACTTGTCCAAATATTATTATTATTAAATTAAATTTTACCTTTCTCCTGTAATGCCCCCATTTCCCCATTAGATGGCGCACTTTGACCGGGAGTGTGGTGTATAGGGCTCGAATAGGCATCTGAGGCGCAGGCCTCAGTCACGTTACGACATGTTTTTGTATTGTTCATGTTCGTGCAATTTGTTAAATTGCCTTGCAAATAAATGCTTTGCTACCTGTTAAAGGCCAAATCCTTTCATGTAATGATTTTTACATGTCATTTATGTTAGTTCACACAAACACTCCATCCATCTGTTCCTGGCCCGGCCTCTCTGTCAAATTTTAGAACCCATTGTGGCCCGCGAGTCAAAAAGTTTGCCCGCCCCTGGTCTAAGTCATTAGTCTAGACATCAGTCTAAGAAACAAACAGTTGCAGCAAAAGTTCATTCAAAGCATTGTCAGGGTATTAAGTTCCTGTTTCCACCTCTCTGGCACACAGTGTGTTTGAAGAACCAACGATCATACACATGTTGTTCAGTTACACAGGTTACAGTGACACGTTATACTTAGTATTATGCACTATTGATTATATGGACTATACGGCTGACATTATTAGTAGGATATAGTAGGATACAGTAGGATACAGGTAAAACATTGATATCTCAACATTACTCAGGTCCTCCATAGCAGTCATTCCACTTTTTTTAAATAAACATTTAAAGGGACCATATTTGACACCTTTCTTGGACTTAATTTGAGGTGTTGGTACCCCTAAGATGATATATCAGTGGTTTAAAGTCGAAAAAACTGCTGCAATGTGTATTTCCATGTCTTCTCTTCTGCCTGTCTCTGGAGCTGCAGACAGAACAGGCTGTTTTCGGATGCATCATTAATTATTTATGAGCCCCTCTTCTGATTGGCTGACTGCACTTTGAGCAACATGCAACCAGTCCTATCCCTGGTCTCATTGACGATCTCTCTGGTAACAGAGCTGAAAGTCTCGTTGTTATGTTTGGACACAGTAATTTTCTCTGGCCCTCTCCCTAACACAACAGGTGATGACATGTTTAGCCGCATGTTGTCTTTTAACCGCTGGCTGTCGAGGTGGTGTCCTGTAAATGGTGTGGGCTTTGTAGATAATTGGCAAACTTTTTGGAGGAAACCTGGTCTTGTTAGGAGAGACAGCGTCCATCCCACTTGGGATGGGGCATCTCTCTTATCTAGGAATATTACTCAGTCTATTAAATGACAACCCAGAGTTGGGACCAGGAAGCAGAGCTGCAGTGCTAAACACTTCTCTGCGCTCCCTCTGGATCAGTCACACAACCACAAACCGATAGAGATTGTGTCTGTCCACCGTCCCATTAAATTATTTAAATCAAACAATAACAGAGGGAGAATTCCACACAAAAATCTAAGACAAATTAACACAACCTCTGCAACAACAAAGACTTTTAAATGTGGTCTTTTAAACATAAGATCATTATCATCAAAGGCTGTTTTAGTTAATGAACTAGTCTCAGATAACAAAATAGATTTATTGTCCCTCACTGAGACGTGGCTGCATCCTGATGAATATGTCAGCCTAAATGGATCTACTCCCCCCAGTCATGTAAATTCACACGTTCCCCGAGACTTTGGCCGAGGAGGTGGAGTTGCTGCTATTTTTAACTCCAGTCTATCAATTAATCCTAAACCTAAACTAAGTTACAACTCATTTGAATGTCTTGTTCTTAGTCTTCCACACACATCCAAGAAATACCAACAGCCAATCATATTTGCTGTAGTTTACCGTGCCCCTGGGGCTTATTCCGAATTTTTAACGGAATTCCCTGAGTTTTTATCAAACCTAGTCCTAAAAACAGATAAAGTTATTATTTTCGGTGACTTTAATATTCATGTTGACAATAATAATGATAGCCTTAGTGTAGCATTTATTTCAGTACGAGACTCAATAGGTTTCAGTCAGTGTGTACACCAACCTACTCATTGTTGTAACCACACACTTGACCTTGTATTATCATACGGTGTCAAAATTTAAAATCTAACAGTACTTCCGCGCAATCCAATCCTATCAGACCATAATTTAATAACCTTCGATTTTTCATTATCAGAATACATGCCACTAATAATAAACTCATTTTCTAGATGTCTACCTGATAGTACTGTAGCTAAATTTAAGGAAATAATTCCGATTACATTTAAACTTGTATTATCCGTCGATACAACCAACGAATACTTTAAAAACCCTAGCTCCAATGAGATTGACCATCTTGTCGATAGCTCTGTAAAGTCACTACGATTAACATTAGACTCAATAGCGCCTCTAAAAAAGAAACATGTAAAATTTAGTAAATTAGCTCCGTGGTATAATTCCAAGACACATGAGTTAAAACAAGTATCAAGAAAACTAGAAAGGAAGTGGCGCTCCAGGAACCGTGTTGAATATCTCCTAGACTGGAGGAATAGTGTTAAAGCATATAAGAAGGCCCTCCACAAAGCAAGAGCTGCCTACTACTCAAAACTAATAGAAGAAAATAAAAATAACCCCAGATTTCTCTTCAGCACTGTAGCCAGGCTGACAGAGAGTCACACCTCCACCGAACCCAGTATTCCTCGATCCCTAAATAGTAGTGGTGCACCGATGTATCGGCCGTATATCGGTAGCGGCCGATATTCACCTCGTTTACTGCTATCGGCGTATCGGTAATAAACTTGACTTTCACCGATAACATTTGCCGATATTCATTGGTATGTTTTCTGCAGCCTGCCAATCTGGCATCCAGATTATGGTACACTGACACCGGGTTTACACCGGGCGCTGAAGCGCCGCGCAGCGCAGCGCCAAGGAAAGCCAGGCGCCTCCCATCCACCCCCCTGTTAAACCTTTGTGCGGTTCAGCGCCATTCACCGATGGTTTCGGCGAGCGAGCGAGCGAGTGTATCGCGCCAGGAAACAGACTGAATCATGATTTTAAACGATATAAATTACATATTTTATTTGATATAAATGATCAAATATGCATCCCATACTTTGTATTCCCCTTCTGTTGTTTTAATTTTCCCAATTTTCCCAATCACATAATTAAATGTCCCCCTCTGCCCATCCACTACAGCCACACAAGCAGTGATATAGATAAAAAGAGAGGGGGGGGGGGGGGGGGGGGCTAAAGGCTTGCTTGGAGAATACGTCATTTACCCCCGACACCCGACATTGAATGGGTTACAAACAACAACAAGCGGAGAATCGCGGGCTGACCGGTGCGGAGAAATATTTTTATTGGGCTGTTATTTAATTTAACAAATATAATATTTGTATTGGTCTACTCTATGTTACTCTAAGTACAGAAAGTAAAATTTTTGTCATTGAGTAGGTAGTTGTATGGCAGGCAGTTTTCATCGAAAAATATTTGTATTTTATTTGTTGTAATCAGAGCCTCCTATTGTGTTGTGTTGCACAGCAGGCTAGTAGTAGCACTGCATCTTGACTTTATATGGCATTCCCTAAGGGTTTATGCTAGTGTTTTGTAAGGCTGCATTGCAAGCATCTGTTTACAGTTGAGATGATGTCTTGAGTAGGCCTGGTGATACTGTTAAATGTTTGGCTGAATAGGTGTCTATGTCCATCCATGGCATCTAAAGTTACACTTGTCACTTTTTCTGTTTTTCATATTATTCAAGTAATAAACAAATATCCGTATCGGCTATCGGCTAGATTGTTGTTTTAAATATCGGTATCGGTATCGGCCAAGAATTTCCATATCGGTGCATCCCTACTAAATAGCAATATCTTTATGACCTTCTTTAATGATAAAATTCGAACTATTAGAAATCAAATCAACCATCTCCTGCCCTCAATTGGCACTAATACCCTACCAAGAACAGAAATCTCAGAAACTGCTGAGAATCTTACCGATTATTTAGACAGCTTCTCTCTGATCACCCTTGATCAGCTGACCAAAATAATCTCATGTTCTAAACCAACAACTTGTATTTTAGAACCCATTCCTACAAAATCCCTTAAAGAAATTCTGCCCCTAATTGATACGTTACTGAACACAATCAATCTGTCATTATCATCAGGATATGTACCACAGTCCTTTAAAATAGCTGTAATCAAACCCCTTCTCAATAAACCCACCCTAGGTCTGTAATTGGCTAAAACCTCTGGATCTAGGGTGGGTTTTTTGAGAAGGGGTTTGATTACAGCTATTTTTTTATAAACTCCTCTTCCTGTCTAAAATCCTAGAAAAAGTCACTAATGACCTTCTAATAGCTTCAGATCAGGGGTTTGTGTCCTCGTTCTGTTAGATCTTAGTGCAGCATTCGACACAATTGACCATCAAATTTTATTACAGAGACTAGAACAGTTAATTAGCATTAAAGGAATCGCCCTAAACTGGTTTAAATCATATTTTTCAGCTCGATTCCAATTCGTGCAAATTAATGATGAGTCATCTCTGCGCACCAAAGTTAACCACGGTGTTCCACAGGGCTCTGTGCTCGGCCCAATTTTATTCTCATTATATATGCGCGTCACTTCCGGTTTTCCTGCCGCTGGTGGTGGTCGCTGTCTCTGAACTAGCTCCTCTGCTAACACAACTGTTTCTCTATATTACTACGGCTAAGTCTATAGTTACGATGGCTTCTCTCTCTTGCTCCCCTGCTCTCTCTTGCTCCGAGTGTCTCATGTTTACTTACTCCTCTGCCTCCTTTAACATTAGTGGTACATGTAATAAATGTAGTGTGTTGGTAGCGATGGAGGCGAGGCTTAGCGACTTAGAAGCTCGGCTCCGCTGCTTAGAACCTCCGTTAGCTGTAGTTAGCCAGCCCCTGCTAGCCGCCGCGGAGCCACCTAGCTTAGCACCTAGCTTAGCCTCCGTTAGCAGTCCCTCGACTTGTCCCGTGCAGCCGGGAGCCCAGGGCGGCTGGGTGACTGTCCGGAGGGGGCATAGTGCTACCCTTAAAAAGCCCACGATTAAAGACCCATCAGCTCACGTTTCAAATAGATTTTCTCCACTCAGCGACGCACCCGTTGAGAAGCAAACTCTGGTCATTGGCGACTCGGTTCTGAGAAACGTGAGGTTAGCGACACCAGCGACCATAGTCAATTGCATTCCAGGGGCCAGAGCCGGCGACATCGAATCTAAACTGAAGCTGCTGGCTAAAACTAAACGGAAATATAGTAAGATCGTAATTCACGTCGGCAGCAACGACTCCCGGCTTCGTATGTCGGAGGTCACTAAAGTTAATGTGGAGTCAGTGTGTGCTTTCGCAAAAACGATGTCGGACACAGTAGTTTTCTCTGGCCCTCTCCCGAACACCACAGGTGATGACATGTTTAGCCGCATGTTGTCTTTTAACCGCTGGCTGCCGAGGTGGTGTCCTGTAAACGGTGTGGGCTTTGTAGATAATTGGCAAACGTTTTGGAGGAAACCTGGTCTTGTTAGGAGAGACGGCGTTCATCCCACTTGGGATGGGGCATCTCTCTTATCTAGGAATATTACTCAGTCTATTAAATGACAACCCAGAGTTGGGACCAGGAAGCAGAGCTGCAGTGCTAAACACTTCTCTGCGCTCCCTCTGGACCAGTCACACAACCACAAACCGATAGAGATTGTGTCTGTCCACCGTCCCATTAAATTAGTTAAATCAAACAATGACAGAGGGAGAATTCCACAAAAAAATCTAATACAAATTAACACAACCTCTGCAACAACTCAGGAAACAAAGACCTTTAAATGTGGTCTTTTAAACATCAGATCATTATCATCTAAGGCTATTTTAGTTAATGAACTAGTCTCAGATAACAAAATAGATTTATTGTCCCTCACTGAGACGTGGCTGCATCCTGATGAATATGTCAGTCTAAATGAATCTACTCCCCCCAGACAATTATTATTGTTGGTGACTTTAATATTCATGTTGATAATAATAAAGATAGCCTTAGCGTAGCATTTATTTCGATATTAGACTCAATTGGTTTCAGTCAGTGTGTACACCAACCTACTCATTGTTGTAACCACACACTTGACCTTATACTATCATACGGTGTCAAAATTGAACATCTAACGGTACTTCCGCACAATCCAATTCTATCCGACCATAATTTAATAACCTTTGATTTTTCACTATCAGAATATATGCCACTAATAATAAACTCATTTTCTAGATGTTTACCTGATAGTGCTGTAGCTAAATTTAAGGAAATAATTCCAATTACATTTAAACCCGTATTATCCGTCGATATGAACAACAAATTCATTAAAAACGCGAGTTCCACTGAGATTGACCATCTCGTCGATAGCTCTGTAAACTCATTACGATTAACATTAGACTCAATAGCGCCTCTAAAAAGAAATGTGTAAAACATAGTAAATTAGCTCCGTGGTATAATTCCAAGACACATGAGTTAAAACAAGTATCAAGAAAACTAGAAAGGAGGTGGCGCTCCAGCAACCGTATTGAATATCTCCTAGACTGGAAGAGTAGTGTTAAAGCATATAAGAAGGCCCTCCACAAAGCAAGAGCTGCCTACTACTCAAAACTAATAGAAGAGAATAAAAACAACCCCAGGTTTCTCTTCAGCACTGTAGCCAGGCTGACAGAGAGTCACACCTCCACCGAACCCAGTATTCCTCGATCCATAAATAGCAATATCTTTATGAATTTCTTTAATGATAAAATTCTAACTATTAGAAATAAAATCAACCATCTCCTGCCCTCAATTGGCACTAATACTCTACCAAGAACCGAAATCTCAGAAACGGCTGAGAATCCTACCAATTATTTAGACAGCTTCTCTCTGATCACCCTTGATCAGTTGACCAAACTAATCTCAGGTTCTAAACCAACAACTTGTATCTTAGATCCCATTCCTACAAAATTACTTAAAGAAATTCTGCCCCTAATTGATAGTTCGTTACTAAACACAATAAATCTGTCATTATCATCAGGATATGTACCACAGTCTTTTAAAATAGCTGTAATCAAACCCCTTCTTAAAAAACCCTCCTTAGACCCAGAGGTTTTAGCAAATTACAGACCGATATCTAATCTCCCCTTCCTGTCTAAAATACTAGAAAAAGTTGTAGCCAATCAGCTGGGTGAGTTTCTCCAGGAAAATAATATATATGAAGACTTTCAGTCGGGGTTTAGAGCTAATCATAGCACAGAGACAGCCTTGGTTAAAGTCACTAATGACCTTCTAATAGCTTCAGATCAGGGGTTTGTGTCGGTCCTCGTTCTATTAGATCTTAGTGCAGCATTCGACACAATTGACCATAACATTTTATTACAGAGACTGGAACAGTTAATTAGCATTAAAGGAACCGCCCTAAACTGGTTTAAATCCTATTTTTCTGATCGCTCCCAATTCGTGCAAATTAATGATGAGTCATCTGTGCGCACCAAAGTTAACCATGGTGTTCCACAGGGCTCTGTGCTCGGCCCAATTTTATTCTCATTATATATGCTTCCACTCGGAAACATTATCAGGACACACTCGGTAAATTTCCACTGCTATGCGGATGACACCCAGTTATATTTGTCAATAAAACCTGAACAAAGTAATCAAATAACTAAACTCCAAGCATGTCTCAAGGACATAAAAACCTGGATGACCCGCAATTTTCTCTTATTAAACTCAGATAAAACAGAGGTTCTAATACTTGGCCCTAAACACCTTAGAGATACAATATCTAATAATATAGCTGCGCTAGACGACATTGCCCTTGCTTCCAATGAAACAGTCAGGAACTTGGGAGTGATCTTCGACCCTGATTTATCCTTTAATTCTCACCTAAAACTAATTTCTAGGACCGCCTTTTTTCACTTGCGTAATATCTCAAAAATCAGACATGTCCTTTCTCTAAAAGATGCAGAAAAAGTAGTCCACGCCTTTGTTACATCCAGACTTGATTATTGTAATTCCTTATTATTAGGCTCCGGCAGTAAGTCGTTAAAGACTCTGCAGCTTGTCCAAAATGCCGCAGCACGTGTCCTGACAAGAACAAAGAAAAGAGACCACATTTCTCCAGTATTAGCTTTGCTACACTGGCTTCCGGTTAAATCTAGAATAGAATTAAACATTCTCCTCCTCACCTTCAAGGCCCTTAATAATATGGCACCATTATACCTTAAAGAGCTGATAGTACCTTATCAACCCACTAGAGCACTGTGCTCCCAGAATTCAGGCTTACTTGTTGTCCCTAAAGTCTCTAAAAGTAGAGTAAGAGCCAGAGCTTTCAGCTATCAAGCTCCTCTCCTGTGGAATCATCTCCCACTTTCAATTCGGGAGGCAGACACCATCTGTACGTTTAAGAGTAGGCTTAAAACCTTCCTTTACGATCAAGCTTATAGTTAGAGCCGGTCCAGGTTTGTCTTGGACCTGCTCTTAGTTATGCTGCTATAGGTCTAGAAGGTCGGGGGACACATGACACACAGAGCTTCTCTTCCCAGCTTCTCCTTCCTCTTCTCAATCGTTATCACATCAAAGAAATTCATATCTCATCAATACATACAGTGGGGCAAAAAAGTATTTAGTCAGCCACCAATTGTGCAAGTTCTCCCACTTAAAAATATGAGAGAGGCCTGTAATTGTCATCATAGGTATACCTCAACTATGAGAGACAAAATGAGAAAAAAAATCCAGGAAATCACATTGTAGGATTTTTAAAGAATTTATTTGCAAATTATGGTGGAAAATAAGTATTTGGTCAATTACAAAAGTTCATCTCAATACTTTGTTATATACCCTTTGTTGGCAATGACAGAGGTCAAACGTTTTCTGTAAGTCTTCACAAGCTTTTCACACACTGTTGCTGGTATTTTGGCCCATTCCTCCATGCAGATCTCCTCTAGAGCAGTGATGTTTTGGGGCTGTCGCTGGGCAACACGGACTTTCAACTCCCTCCACAGATTTTCTATGGGGTTGAGATCTGGAGACTGGCTAGGCCACTCCAGGACCTTGAAATGCTTCTTACGAAGCCACTCCTTCGTTGCCCGGGCGGTGTGTTTGGGATCATTGTCATGCTGAAAGACCCAGCCACGTTTCATCTTCAATGCCCTTGCTGATGGAAGGAGGTTTTCACTCAAAATCTCACGATACATGGCCCCATTCATTCTTTCCTTCACACGGATCAGTCGTCCTGGTCCCCTTGCAGAAAAACAGCCCCAAAGCATGATGTTTCCACCCCCATGCTTCACAGTAGGTATGGTGTTCTTTGGATGCAACTCGGCATTCTTTCTCCTCCAAACACGACGAGTTGAGTTTTTACCAAAAAGTTTTCTATTTTGGTTTCATCTGACCATATGACATTCTCCCAATCCTCTTCTGGATCATCCAAATGCTCTCTAGCAAACTTCAGACGGGCCTGGACATGTACTGGCTTAAGCAGGGGGACACGTCGGGCACTGCAGGATTTGAGTCCCTGGCGGCGTAGTGTGTTACTGATGGTAGCCTTTGTTACTTTGGTCCCAGCTCTCTGCAGGTCATTCACTAGGTCCCCCCCGTGTGGTTCTGGGATTTTTGTTCACCGTTCTTGTGATCATTTTGACCCCACGGGGTGAGATCTTGCGTGGAGCCCCAGATCGAGGGAGATTATCAGTGGTCTTGTATGTCTTCCATTTTCTAATAATTGCTCCCACAGTTGATTTCTTCACACCAAGCTGCTTACCTATTGCAGATTAAGTCTTCCCAGCCTGGTGCAGGTCTACAGTTTAGTTTCTGGTGTCCTTTGACAGCTCTTTGGTCTTGGCCATAGTGGAGTTTGGATTGTGACTGTTTGAGGTTGTGGACAGGTGTCTTTTATACTGATAACGAGTTCAAACAGGTGCCATTAATACAGGTAACGAGTGGAGGACAGAGGAGCCTCTTGAAGAAGTTACAGGTCTGTGAGAGCCACAAATCTGGCTTGTTTGTAGGTGACCAAATACTTATTTTACCGAGGAATTTACCAATTAATTCATTAAAAATCCTACAATGTGATTTCCTGGATTCTTTCCCCCCATTCTGTCTCTCATAGTTGAAGTGTACCTATGATGAAAATTACAGGCATCTCTCATCTTTTTAAGTGGGAGAACTTGCACAATTGGTGGCTGACTAAATACTTTTTTGCCCCACTGTATTACTGACTTGACTTCTTCCCCGGAGTCCCTTTGCCTTATCGTCCGCAGATCCAGGACCGCAGCTGTGGCCACATCGTGGATTATGATCTGTGGATCGCGTATCAGAGATCGTAATGGTGGATCCAGTATGGCGGATTCTGTATCGTGCTGGCTGATCGTGATAATAATGGCGGATCCTTTATCGTGTTGGCATCTGATAATGGTGGTGGACCACGATCGAGGTGGCAGCTGATGATGGATCCTAATGGCGGCAGTGGACAATGACTGTGGACTATAGTGGCATCCGATCTTGATGGTGGATCATGATCGTGGTGGCAGCTGACCATAGACTATGATTGCAGCAGGACTGCTCGATACATAGTATTTCTCCTCAGATACTTGACCATTACTGACAATAATCCATCAATTCATTGACCTTCAGTTATGCTTCAAAATGTTTACCCTTATCAATGCTGCTAAAACCTTTATCTTGATGATGTTCTCCTTTACACTTGACATCTATTGCACTTCTGTCCGTCCTGGGAGAGGGATCCCTCACATGTGGCTCTCTCTGAGGTTTCTACGTTCTTTTTACCCTGTTAAAAGTTTTTCCTTACTCTTGCTGAGGGTTAAGGACAGAGGATGTCACACCATGTTAAAGCCCTATGAGACAAATTGTGATTTGTGAATATGGGCTATACAAATAAAATTTGATTGATTGATTGATTGATTCCCTTTCACAGGGTACCAGACCTCTCACAGGTCATTCCCTTTCACATAGCCCTTCATTTTAACAGGTTTCTGCTTACCTTTTAGTTTGGGGCCCGTGAGTATGTGGAGAATCGATCGGAGCGGCCTCGACCTTTGGGTCTCCGGTCTTTCTGGTCAAAAAACGTATCTTCGGGATTGGTCAGGATCACGTCGGGGTCACCAAATTTTGTCGTGTTCCTCTGCCCCGAGATATGAGAAGAGCCTCGGTTTGGTTCAAAAAGTATTTATTTAGAAGCAATAAAAAGCTACAACATAGCTATGGGCACTCAACGTACAGCCCCAGCCGTCTAATAGCACGTTCGTCCCTCCTTTGATAGTAGCTGGGCAAATCTTCACATTCTGACAGTGATTGGTTTTGTGTATTAAAAACAAGCCTTTATCCGGCTGAAGCCTTGTGGGTCTTCAGTAGTTTTGCAGATACGGTGTTGTTGTTCATCGGAGTGAGAAACATTGTGTTTCTGCTTTATCGGCTGTATGTTCTGTGTGCGTAAGCATGCGTATTTATCAGACAAGACAACGCCTTTCCTATCGGCCTTTCAGAAGCTGAGGTGGCTGCTTGATTTCTTTCTAAGGCATAGGTCACAGTGTCTTAATGAGCACAGTGCATTCATGTATGTGTGATGTTGAATAAAGCTAAAGGAATACTGTAATATATATAAAGGTTTATGTATGAGAACAAGTTTAAGTACAGTGTATTGTATGCCACGGATTACAGTCCTAACACATAACAAAACATTAATTCTTTCTGTTAAGGTACAAACATGGTGCGTGTAAAATCGATCCTTTTCGGGGCTATAGTGTCTAATTATATTATTAAAATCCTAACACTGTACCGCACAACAGAACCACAAAGGCAGGAGCCACGAAACCAGCAAGACGACTTTACAGAACTTCGAACAGCACATCAACCTTTTTTCCCTTTCCTTGGACAGGTAACACAACTGGGCTTAATAATTTTACTAGGCTAAGCAAAGACTGTTTATTCGATTCCTTGTGATGTTTATAAGCTTGATTTGTGTTGCTGTGATATTGTGGTTACAAGTTATTTTAAAGTTAATGTTAGTTATGCTCTTCAGTCTTTCCTTGCATGCATCTAGTAACTTTCTCTAATTTGGCACCAACACACACACAGACACCCGCATATCTCAGCACCCATCTCTCTACATGTCGTAAACATTCCAAAGGGGGGGGAGTCCGTTATCTTTAGAGTGGCCAGCCGCCATTTGTTGGGCGGAGATTTAATTTGCCATTATGGCATTGTTCTTTGTTCAACACCGGAGGGCATCAAAGTTTTAAAATCAGGAGAACGTTCTCCTGTGCAAATGCAATTGCTAAAATACAGTCCCAGTGCATTCTTGTATGCATACGAGTGGAAGCTCGTCAACAGTGATGTCACCTCCACAGCTCAACATTTCACTGATTTCACACAATCTCACGTCTCACACCCTACAGACTTCATGATACCTGATTCACTACTTTGCACATCTCATGTAAGTATAGGGCCAGATAGAAGTCATGAGGAAAAGTGGTATGAAAAACAGAAAGAACCTGAAGAACTGATCATAAATTATGTGTATTGGACAGAGGAGGCTGCTGCTGTGTCTGTATCTTTCTCCTCCCCTCTAAAAAAGGTGTTTCTTGGCTCCACCCCTCATGTGTCTTTGGCTAAACCATTGCACTGGCAGTGGCAGGATCTTGGCCCATGGCTGCAGCATTGTCTCAGCCTTCTGGATTTCAGACCGGTTGCAGAGGAGTGGTGCTAATGGTAATGTACATAGGACTGCAGTAATGAGTACATTATTGGTACAACGATCAGTGGAGCTCGTAGAGGAGAATGCACAGCACACAGATTTGTCTGCACTCACAGCAGCGGATCAAATCTCTGCGCTGTCTCAGGTGCCACCTTCATTGTGGGCCACTCATGAGTATGATGTTTGACTCATGACAGGGGCAACACCCTTAAACAATACCTGCTTAAGCGAGAAGCCATCGATGGAATAACACCAGTGTTTGAAGTGCTGTTAAAAGCAGGCATTATTGTGCCCTGTAATGATTCACCTCTACACACGCCCATTTTCCCAGTCAGAAAGGTTCTCTGTTCCAGTGCATGGGGTACCACGAAAGCCCGGGTGTATTTCACAGATCGCTTAGTGACTTGAAAAGCTTACATCTCCCCCAGGGGATCTGCCCTTGAGCAGTATGTCGACGACTTATTGATCTGCAGCCCCTCAGAAGATGCTTGTAAAATTGATACAGTAGTACTACTCAAACACCTTGCAGAAAATGGCCACAAGGTGAGCCGACAAAAACTTAAATTTGTTAAAAAACAAAAGACCAAAAAAAAAGTCACTTATTTAGGACATGTGATCACAAGGGCGAAGTAAGTCTCTCTACCTAAATTGCAATTTGCCAAACAGGAAATGACTTATCTGGGACATGTGATCACACTAGAGGGCAGTTCCCTCTCTCCTGAATGTGTCAACGCTATCCAATCAGTTCCAAAACCTGTCACTAAGAAACAGATGAGTTTCTTGAGTATGACGTCATACTGTCGACAGTGGATTCCAAATTACTCAGAAAGAGAAACTTCACTCTCAACTATTGTCCATTGACAAAATATGAGCGCTCATGACAGACTGACTGCAGATGACGGAGAACCACGTAACTGACTGAAGTTTTACAAAACACGTCTACACCCAGACCTGACTTGACTGACACCCCATTGCAAAATGTTGACTTTGAGTTGTTTGTTGATGGTTCAGCTGCTCAAGATCCAGAGACTGGTAAAAACAAAGTTGGATTTGCAGTTGTAACCCTACATGCAACTTTAATGTGTGGGCGACTCCCTTCACATTTTACTGCAGTAGCTGCTGAGCTAGTAGCCCCTGAAGGATGCAAGTTAGCTAAGAGCAAAGTGTTAACATTTACACTGATTCCAGATATGCATTTGGTGTTCATGAATTTGGTGCTTTGTGGAAACACAGAGGTTTTCTCACTTCATCTAGTAAACTTATTGCTCACCATATTCTTGTTTCAGAACTGCTGGATGCCATTTTGCTGCCCAAGTCTGTTTCTGTGATAAAGTGTGAGGTTTTTCTCTCTGACCCTATCTCTACAGACCTGAGTGCCAAGCAGGCAGCACCTTCCACAACTCACTTTATTCCCACGGAAATGCTGTCTAATTCAACTCTTATCACCCCATGTGCTGACCTCAAAGCAATACAATCACTGGCAAAACCTGCCCTGTGGTCACGTTCAGGTGCTAAATTTGTAAATGAAGTTTGGATTTGTCCACATGCTAAACCATGTTTCCACATGCTCTCTTCCTCACTTATTCTAAGTTATCAAATGGAAGACAGCACGTGGACAAAGGGAGAAGGTGCACAGCTGTAAACAGCTGCTGGTACACCGGAGGGCAACCATGGGTCATTTGTGCAGCAAATAACGCTGGTGCAATTAAAATTCCTAAACAAGGTCAACCCCCACCAAATAAACCATTTCAACATCTTATCATGGATTTCATTGGATTAACTCCATTAGAAGGAAAATAATATGGCCTGGTGATTGTTTGCAGGTTCAGCAAGTGGGTTGAAGCCTTTTCTACCTCAAAGCAGGATGCAGGAACGGTTGCAAAGATCTTTTTAAGAGACATCATTCCCAGATGGGGAATTCCTAGGTTGATCAGCATTGACAATGGAACATGATTGGCCAAAATCATGTCAGAAATTCCTCAATATCTTGGTTACTATTAAACATCACTGTTCTTATTACCCCCAGTCAGCAGGTGCAGTGAAACGAGAGACTGGTATGTTCAAAGCACAACTTATTAAATGTTGTGAAGAAACCGGTTTGTCGTGGCCAAAAGCACTACCACTGGTGCTTTTCCACATGCAAACGCGAATCAGAGATAAACATGGCCTTAATCCCTTTGAGATTGTCTTGGGTAAACCTCCATGTACAGGCATTGAACCAGAAAACCTGCCTTAACCACTCATAACTATGATGCCAGTATGTTACGATATTGTGGAGATGTTCCTGCCTCTCTCTCAGCTCTGCACAAGCAGGTGAAAGCAGCACTCCCCACACCTGCTTCATCTATTCTGCACGACTTGAAGCCAGGCGATTAGGTACTCATCAGAAACTACAGGCGAAAGAACTGGAAACAGCGGCGTTTCAAGTCCTCCTGACCACAGAGACTGCGGTGAAGGTGACTGGGAGAGCGACTTGGATCCATGTGTGATGGCAATTTTGTCATTTGTGTTTGTGAGATTGCATGAGCAGACGTGTATGTGGAAGATTGACCAGATTGTTTATCTAAAAGAGCAATTTTAGGTTTACAGTCTAGTACTGAGATTTTTACTTTATGGCCTCTTTGAAGCCTCAATTTCAGGGTATCTGTTGTATATGGTTGGGATCTCCCACCCGGGGTCTAACTCGAGGGGTCTTCCACAGAGACATGAAGGAAGAATGTCTCCCACCCTAAAAGACATCAGGAGGGTAATAAATACCTTTACGTACCAAATGGAAGGGGGCTGTGAGTTATAAGTACACCGATTTATTCTCTGTTCTTTGCTCATTTGTACATGTCATTCAGGTGATGTGTACTGTGAGTCCAGCTGTAGATGCTGGATTAAACCTACAGAGAGACAAGTGTTTGACTTTGTGCTTGATTCACATAAATTGCCACCACACATGTCAGCCACTGCAAACACATTCCGGGTCCAAAGGGCGAAGTTGACTAAGGGGCAAGGGTGAAATAGTGCCTTTCCCCATCCAAAGCGTGGCAAGCTCCAACAAGTGGCAAGGCCAGTGTCACCACTGGCAGTGAGTAGTCAAACCACCCCATCCTAGCTCCTCGGTGAGTCGGGGGGTTGTGCTGATTGGGCTCTGCCTGCCCTCCGAGCTTCAAACCGTCAAGAAGGGGGTTACGGTTTGCGGTGACGTTGGAGACACTCTGTCCAATGATGAAAAGACCACGCCCATGGGACCCCAGGGTACATGGCTATAGCCTGAGAGAAGGTATGTGGCTGCACCTGTTGCCAACCAACCTTTCCTTACTTATAAGCTACAATGCTACCAATGCTACAACTACTAGTTCCCACCATCGCCCAAAAAGGGAATGGCAGGAAGGAAGATTGTTGAAGATTGTTGTTCACTATACAGCTGATCGATGTAACAGGGAGAAATGCCTAATCTATACGTTACACAATGATACGTTGGTCAATGTCAGAAACAATCACCTTCAAATTATATGTGACACGAGAGCAGGGGCTGATCGTGTCTGTACGGTATGGGTACATCAAGTGTTTGATACTAATATGAACTCTCCGTTTTGGTGCAACAGACCACGATCATGTCAGGAGACTCCAGCCTATGGAGACGTTAGTGGCCGGGAAAAGACATGTCTAAAGGCACAATTGTGAGATAATAAGACACAATCTATAACAGCATTGCCTACAGTGGTTAGCCCAAAGCTGTCAATCACTATTAAGCCAAGCAGTTAAGAGGCCAGGAATTTTAATTTTGAGTGTCCCAGAGAATCGTGCGTGGGTGATAATTGTGAAATATATACATTAGGGCTCAGTAAACCCTTTTTCGGCCATTGGTCAGTATTACCCCAACAGGACATCCAGACTGAGTGCAGCGTGAACAACACCTGTTCGGTGAGACTGAGTGTGAGACAAGACATGAGCTGGGTATACCCTCTCTGTTGCAGTAAGCCTGCAAACTGCAATACCGAACCTGCTTACCCAACTGAATTTGACTGGGTATATTCATGTAAAGTAAGCCTGATGTTAAGAGAACTCCCGACCCGTATACCACCTCAGGAGGACAAAAATATTGCACTGACTATGATGTCTGAGTTTGCCCCCAAAAGAAATATCTCAAACTGTTGGATATGTCAATATCTGCCCTCTTCATCTAAAGCTCCTATGCTTGCACCAGTTCCATTTACAGGAGCAGACTGGAGCGTCATGGGGTGGTCTTGCGGTTGCAGTCAACGATGGGGAATGTTACACTCCCCCGTGGCACGCTGAATCAGCCACACAGACTGCGCTCACCTACAAGGAAGACAAAGGGGAGGTTGTACAATTTGCGGTGAAAACGTTCAATTATGAAAATAGACCTAGGAATGCCAACTGGGTAGCTCTGTTTAGACTAACATATTATAAACGGTACATACAACAAGGGTTGAGATATCAAATGCAAATGACTCTAGCAGAAACTGATTGCAAAACAGAAAGGTAATGGTTAAATTCTGCATGCACTCTTATACCTAACACTGCTTCTATTCGATATGAAGTAGGTATACAAAGCATACCTTGGGCAAAAACCTTTAAAGTTACACATTCGTCCTGGACGAGACATAACTGTACCAAGCCTTTAATCCCGGTCAGACCTAAGAATACAGATTGTACCAATCCAATACCCCCCATATCTGTACATCCCCAAACTAATGTTACTCTTTGTGTCCAATTCCTTGCAGTAGAGGGATTCTTTATAGGCACAAGTAGCTGTACTGGCAAAATGTCTTACTTTACAGGTGAAACTGCGGACCTTACACTGCCAGAGCAAGCTCATTTAGTTTGCAATAACCTCTCCTATAGCTGTGTTCCCGTTATAGGACCAGCTCATAGGAAGCCAGTTACAGGTAGATGTTATTTAGCTTAGCTTATCCCATTAATTAGACAAACTAACTCCAAAGAGCTCGCTTCTTACCACGTACACCACAGACGTGACATTTCTCTAAGTTCAAAGTGTATTAATACCTTCATACAGCACATATATAACTTAGGAGGAGCTAATTGCACTCTCAACAGTGGTAGAAAGACACCTTAATAAATCTGCAATAGCCCTCTCTGCCATGCAGGGAGAATTGAATGATATCAGACATATGGTGGTCCAAAGTGGAATGGCTTTAGATATGTTTCTAGCCTCACAGGGAGGTGTTTGCAAAGTTGTTGGCTCAGAATGTTGCACTTATATCTCTGATGCTTCCTCTGCAGTACACGATGTTGTAGCGGATACGGAACGGGGCATTATGGAACTACACGAAGACCATGGCTGAAATCCTTTTGGGGAATGCGATCAATGACTGGGTTTTGGGGAGCTTCCTTCCTTAAGGGACTAGTTTGTATAATAGGAAGCATATTACTGATAGTGATTGTTATAATCCTGATTGTAATTGTCTTCAAAGTTTGTGTTAAGAAGGTAGTAACAACTTTTGAGTCTGTACAAAGCACAGATATTCCAGATCGGGTACCAGCTTGGATTGCTCCTTATGATGATGTAGATGATGATGAACTTGAAGATTGTTTGTTATTAGCAAAATGTCATGTTTTCCTTATATGACAAAGGTATAATAACAGTTCCTATGGTGAAGAGCCAATGATGTGATGTTTTGAATCATTATAAATTAACGTGACTTATGTCTTGCTCTGAAAACCTTACATGTTAAATAATAATTCCTTGATTAGTTGCAATGTTTGTCATAAATGACAAAAAGGCAGGAAATGTAATGGAATTTTTTAGATCTAACTGTAACTAACCCCTAACCCTGACCTGAAAATGCTCAGTGAGTTCAGTTAAAATAGGCTGAATCAGCATTAAGCTCTTCTAGGAATGTTTGCTCAGGTGTAATACCAGGGAAATGTTTGTGTGCTGTGAGTTGGATGAACCGGTGAACTGTTTGATCAAATACGCAGAGCTTGTACACTTAGGAAAGAGAGATCAATGTCCACCTCTTCCACCAATCAGCAGGTTGCAGGATGCGCGATCACGGATCGACGGTGGCATGACTGAGGACAGCTGTGTGATCCAAACTTTGTGTATAAAAGCCAGCTTGTCAGAAGAGACATTTGTCAGATTCTTGACGCCTGCAGTGGCTTTGACAACTCTGTCCCTATTTCGTCAAATAGTAACACTGTAACTTTGTTGGTGTTCAATATACTGTGTAATTTTGCTATGATCAGTATTAAATACCTTGATTATAATTACTCAGTGTAATTGTTTATTTCCTCACCAGGGAATTAAATGCAAATTCCCTCCACATGTCCCTACTCTGTAGTAAAGATATTTGAAGCCTTGGAGATATATTGCCTCATATAAAAGAAGAAAATAAACTGTCAATACTACAAAAAAGGTATTTGGGGAGGAAAAGAGGTCAACATTGATATAGGTATAAATATCATGGGACAATATTCATTTTAATACATTGTATTCTCCCTGTCAATGTGATCTGCAATCTGTTCCATTTCTGAAGGTCTTTAACCCTTTTTATCAGCACAGATAAAGTACTGTCAAACAGTAACAACATACAGTAGTTCAGGAAATTTTAATCCCTAGATATTTAAATCACGTTGGGGAAAGAGTGAATCTTAAATCTTCGCCAGCTGGTTAATGGGTACATTAAGCTTGTAACCCGAGAACATACCAAAGGTTTTGAGTGTTTGTAAAATACAGTATTCTGGAAGGCTCTTTTTGGGTGCAATACATAGATTAACAGGTCGTCTGCATAGAGGGGCACTTTGTGCTCCACCCCTCCCGTCATGATACCTGGGATAAGTCTATCAGCCTTTAGTGCTATAGAAAACGGTTCAATAGCTATGGCAAAGAGGAGGGGGGACAGCGGGCAACCTTGAGGTGTTCCACGAGTTAAAGAGAAAACATTTTACCTGGTTGAATTAGTTCATATGCATGCTTGAGGAGATGTCTATAGTAAACGCACCCTAAAAATAAAGTGGTCTCCAAAACCAAATTTTCAGAGAGAAAAGAATAGGTAGCTCCATTCCACCCGGTCAAAGGCCTTTTCGGCATCTAAATGACACCTTCTGGAGCAGTCACTGAAGTGGAAGAGAAGATCATATCCAGAAGCCGCTGTACTGTTGTAAATTATTGACAGTTTTCAAATATATTTGGTAGAACATTTTCAATCCTGCACGCTAAAACTTTGACATCTAGTCAATAAAGTCAATGGTATTTTGACATCTACATTTCGGAGTGACAGATATGATGAGCATTTATTTGGGTCTTTCCCTTTTTTATGCATTAAGGATATGGCAGCTTGACTGAGCATGGGCGGTAATGTGCCCTGCAGAAGAGCTTCATTAAACATCTTTAATAGTATAGGGGAAAGTTGTTAGGAGAACTTTTTGAAAAATTCTATTGGGTAGCATCGGGCCCAGGAGGTTTTCCACGATGCATTAATGTGATGGCTTTGGTTATTTCAGCCATGTTTAGTGGAGCCTCCAAGATGTTTTTATCAACAGCTGATAGGCTTGGGATATTCTGATCTAAAAAGAAATTTTGCATTTCTAAGGTGTCGCTTGGAAATTCTGATTTATACAATTGGGAGTAAAAGGACCTGAGGTGTGATTGATCTCAGAAGGGTGAGTTACTATTTGACCTACAGCATTTTCTATTTGAGTAATCAATTGTGACCCTACCTTCAACTGATGCGCGAGGACACGCCCTGCCTTATCTCTATGTTCATATCGGATGCCTCGTGTTTTGAGCAGTAATTTCTCAGCCTCCTTTGTTGATGGGTTAAATTGAACCTCCTTGATCTGATAATGAATTTAATAGACCTTTTTCCTTGTCTCGGCTCATCCTGTTAATATGTGCAGAGTATGAAATTATCTTGCCTCTGGGGACTGCCTTGAGTCTCCCAGAGTAAACTGGGGCTGGTATCGCTAGTTTAGTTGTTTTCTAGAAACAAATCTATAGATTGAGTGATACAAATGCAAAATTGAGATCTGATACCAGCGTAGGATCAAATTTCCAGGAACGGAATTCTTTAGGCTGGGATTAGAAATCAAGGTCCAAAGCTAAAGGAAAATGGACTGAATTTACCCTTACCAAAACAGAGGTCACTGATCGAAGAAGTTTTTTGTCTATGATAAAATAATCTATGAGAGAGTGATGCTTGTTTACATGTGAGAGATTGCCAGGCGTCGATATAGCCATACTGAGCCATGAATTGTGATAGTCGGTGCCATTTTGGACTGGGTTTACGACTTTCGGGTGTGCTTTGTCTAAAAATGGGTCTATTAGAGTGATTATATCCCGACGTGTGGTGTGTTTTGTGACATCAACAGTGTTGTGCATGAACGAGTTCAAAAGAACGCGTTCATTGAACACGTTAATTTTTATGAGAACGATGAACTGAACGCAACTTAATGACAACTTAAGATAATATGAACGGTGAACACGTTCATATTATCTGAGGTCTAGCTAAAACGTAACGGAATGTTTTCCTTCTCCTGAGGAGAGACGCTGTCTAAATCGAATGCTTGCACCATGTCGTTGCTCAGTGCCCGTAAAATTTCCGCGATGTAGCCTAACCTAAACCAACTAACTCGCACACACGTAGTCCAAACAAGCAACGTATTCCAAGACAACAGCTCTCGGTCTCATATAAAAATGGCAAGTGAAAGCAGAGACGCAGACTCAGCGACTACATCCGATGCACCTTATTATTATTTGCGGGATTTTTACACACTGTCTAATAAAGATTCCGACAGTAAAAATCTCACCTTTCTGTGCAAATTGTGTCCTCCTGCGCTGAAAAAGCAAGGCCGGACGTCAGCCTCATCCGCATCTAATTTAAAACGGCATGTGGAGCTGAAGCATCCAGCTAGCCTAAAAAGTTATCTCCAAGTAATTGAAAGTCAAAAAAAGACCAAGACCCCCTGCCAACAGCCCCAAATGACCCAAACCACATTGTCTGCAGCCTTCAAGGGTATGATTTCCCAGCAACAGGTCGACAAACTCGTAATTGACTACATTGTTGGAGATTTACAGCCTCTGAGTAAAGTGGGAAAGCCCTCCTTCATCAGACTAGTGAATGGTTTGCAACCAGGCAGATAAACCCCCCAAAAACCTTTTTGTCCTCTGTCCACACATTTATTTTATAAATTTAAATGATAGAATTTAAGGTCTAGCCTAATAATTGGTTTCATAGCAAGGCATAGCACTATGATTTGTTGTGCCTTTTGTTTGCAGGGTATGAATAAATAAACAGGCAAAATTAGAAATAATTTTAGGAATTGATACATATGAAGTACAGTTTAAGGCAAGGGGTAGTGATGGATAAAGTTTTCTTTAAAAAACAATTTAAGTCTTTCATTCTCACTTTCCACCTTAAAACTATGAAATGAACTGAACTATGAACTAGTTCAGAATTTAAATGGTGAACTATGAACGTGAACTATTCATGTTTACTTGTATGAACTGAACTTTGAACTAGTTCATGAGAGGTGTGAACTTGCACAACACTGGACTTCAAGCATGTTTAGCCTCCTAAAATTGCTAAACTAAACATCATTTGGCATTTTTCCAGGGCAACAGCGTTCAACGAAAACGCACAAGAATCATAACTATCATCAACCACGTTGTTTTCAGGGTGGGACTTGTCATGGGAATTTCTGTAAAGTCAAGCACAAGTCATACAGTTGTCTCTTGGTAAGTTTAATTCACACCTGCAGGTGGACTCAGAGTACAAATCACCAGAAGGACATTATACAATGAGCAAAGACTTACAGGAGAATGAACATCTTATACACTACAAGCCCCTCCCTAAGAGAAGCGCAGGTTTATCAATCAGCTCCTTTGACCTCTGATCAGGGTGAGCAGACATCCTGTCTCCGTAGTGACCTCTTAGTCAACTTCTGGTGTGAGACAATCTGTCTCCGAGATCTCCCATCTTCGTTTACAACACAAACGACCCCCTTCTATATACAAGTAAGAAATCCCTGCACCCTTCCTGCCAGGTGTCACACAGATGGAGAGAAGCCATAAACATCTATTACCTTAAGCAACACTTGTATAGATACGTTAACCCACGGGAACCACATCTGTTCACTCATCCTTCAACATAGATGTCTCTTTTGTCTATATTATAACACAAATGTTAAAACTGCCAATACAATCCCCCCTTTGAGCCTAAAAGGCTCAACATCCTTTAAACATTGTTATATCATCTCATCATCCTGGAAGGGAAGAGTCCAGGATAAATTAGATTCAGGAAGTTGAACATATTGTCCAATCATGGACTTGATTAAGGAAGTAACCATAGTCCTAACAAAAGGGACAATAAAACAGGTCAACAATACTAATACACAAAATGAAATCAGAATAGGCATAAAAAATTTCAACAACACATTTTTCCAACCCGTTAAAGTTACCCATGACTCCCAATTCCATCCCTCAGGAATTTGAGAGTCTTTGTTCTTCTCCTCGAACAATAAGTCATTTAGATGGGAAACTATATGCGTCATATTGTCAGAAATATCTGGTATGTATGTGCAGCAATCTGTTCCAATTATGTGGCAAACACCTCCTTGACTTGCGAGCATCAAGTCTAAAGCCATCCTATTCTGCAGAGCCACATTTCTGAGGCCCTGAATACTGGGAGAAAGAGATAAAAAACCCTCACCTACTAAAGCTGTTAAATTTTCCAGTTCCAGAGCAATCTCATCTATCCTGTGTGCGTTGTTCACAGTTCCCCACCAGGGGAAGAGCCCTCCGAATCCTTTCTCCTCTGGAGACACTCTTACTGTGGAACGCTTATGTCTGGATGGCACATAATAGTGAGCATAATCTGTATGGAAGTAGGTGAGGTTAGGGAACAAGGTAACAGAGGGCACTAGTTTAGCAAGATAACAAGTCCCACACCACCCCGGTCGGAGTGACTGGTAAACATATTTCCCACACACCCACACATGTTCCCTTAAAGACCCATACCCATCACTAGAAGGCATTCTAACAACCGGATTGTCATAACCTGGTCTATGTAAACTGATGGTATTAGTTAAATTTCACGGAGCAACATATGGCACATTATATTTGCATGTATCTGTTTCCCCTTGATCCCATATCATTCCACAGGTAGCTATAACTTTTTGCTTGCATGGTGAAGTTCCTAGATAGTGATCCTCAGCCAAAACACATTGTCTTGTGAAACAAACAGTACCTAACTGTCCGGTGGGGTTTATCGTCATCACGGGTTGGTGAATTTCCTGATCCGCTACCAAAGACATATTCCAGAACCGGGCTATGGAGTTCCCATAATTAACTACACTGATATTCAGTAGTTTAAGGTTATCATTCATGTCTCGCACATTCCTATTTTTTATTGAAACACCCTGAGTGAAAGCTACCATTACCCCTAATGTCTCTGAGGTGTTTAGTGGGATGGTCTTTAGTGGGAGAGTAGTACCTGCACCATGAGGGAGTTTTGCACAGACATAACAGCTCTCATTAGTGATCTTCCTAGCAGTTACCTTCATGGCTGCATACCATAAATTATTTTCAGGCTTTAACTGTTCATCAGAGAGGTCAAACAAAAGTTCTCTTTTTGTTATGTCTTTCATGCTTAAGTTGTTTTGGTCTTGTTCTCCCTGCCAAAGCTTCATTTGCCACAGCAGCAGTGGCAGGACGAAGATGACAGTGAGCAAGAACAGGGAGCACTTCCCTTTCTTCCAACCGCACACCATCCGTCCCATCAGATGCCACTGTTCGTCCGTCGGCGCCATCGAATATCAGTAGTGTCTTCCTTGCCAACCCCTTAAATCAGTGGGTCGACTCTCTCTGAGTTTAGAGAAGTGTGGCTTTAAAGGTTTCCACACCCCTGCTTACTTGCAGGCACGAAACAATCGAAGGCTGAAGACACACTTGCTGACATCAATGCACGTTCTGTCCTGAAGAATCCACTCCTGGCTCGGGTATCCTCCTGCAATGGCTTGCATGTATCCAGGTTGCCCTCTCCGCGACCTTCACTGCCGTCTGTGTGGTGAGAAGTACTTGATAGGGCCCGTTCCACCGACGTGTTCTCCAGTTCTTCCTCCTCAGGTCCTTCACCACAATCCAGTCTCCTGGTTTCAGATTATGCAGTTCCCCGTCTATGGATTTCGGTAGGGTGTCCTTCACCTGTCTGTGGATGTCAAAGAGTACAGAGGACAGATTTATACAATATCGCAACATTTCATTTTCACATTGACTAGTCTGGGGAAGCTGCCTCTTAACAGGACCAATTCCTGTCTCCATTGGCCGTGCAAAGAGAATCTCATAAGGGCTCAAACCATTCTTACTTCTTACCCTAGCCCTCATATACATCAAAACAATCGGCAAAGCTTTTGTCCAGGTCAGCCCTGTTTCCTCACAGCATTTTACCAGTTTGTTTTTGAATGTACCATTTTCTCTTTCCACTGCCCCTCCACTAGCAGGGTGGTAGGCACAATGTTGCCTCATGTCGATACCCAGATACTCACCAACACTCTTTAAAGCTGCGCTTACAAACGGTGTACCGTTATCACTGGATATCTTTCTTGGAATTCCCCATCGCGGAATGAGTTCCCCGAGCAGTGCCTTTGCCACTGCTGAAGAATCCTGTTTCGATGTGGGGAAAGCTTCCACCCATTTGGAAAACATGTCAACAACAACAAGACAGTACTTCTTTCCCTCACTTTGTGTTAGCTCAATGAAATCCATCTGTAAATGATCAAATGGTTCGTTTGGTGCTGGATGTGCACTTTGTGCAATCTGGATACCTCTACCTATATTATTTGTAGCGCAAATTACACATTTCTGACAGTATGTTTGCGAGTAGTTTGAGAATCCTTTTGTAAACCAATATCTCTGTATTTCTGCTTGCATGCCCCCCTTTGATACATGGTCTTTACCGTGTATCAACTTAGCATAATAAGGAAACAGATATTTTGGCAAACACGGCTTTCCATTTAGCCCACACCAAACTTTGTCAGAAACATAACAGCCTGCTTTCTTCCAATCTGATTTTTCCTCTGGTGTTGCCCTCGTCTGCAGCTCCTGTAAATCAGCATCAGGTGTTATGGTCACATCCAAAACAAACACATCATTGACCGGCAGGCTGCGTTTTGCTGCAGCCTTCACAGCAGCATCTGCCCTTGCATTTCCCTTTGAAACTGAATCAAGTTCTTTAGTATGTGCTTCACATTTACAGATTGCAATCAGTCTGGGTAGCAACACAGCATCAAGAAGAGCAGCAACCAATGTATGATGTGTAATGGGTTTACCTGTAGAGGTTAGAAACGTCCTATTAGCCCAAAGTCTGCCAAAATCATGTGCCACCCCCCATGCGTATCTACTATCAGTGTAGATGGTTACACTCTTGTCTCTAGCATATTTGCATGCTTCAGTCAACGCAACTAATTCTGCAGCCTGTGCAGAATACTGTGATGGGAGTGGTTCAGCCATAACTGTATCATACAAAGTTGTTACTGCAAAACCCACTTGGTTTCTACTAGTTGCAGGATCTCTTGATGCTGAGCCGTCAACAAACAGCTCCATTTCTGCATTTATCAGCGGTATATCCTGTAAATCTGGTCTGGGAGAACAAATTTCAGTTATTACTGCAACGCAATCATGTGGCTCTCCATCACCTGGTGTAGGGAGGAGACTAGCAGGGTTAAGAACAGTGCATCTCTTAATAGTGATGTTTGGCATTTCAAGTAACACTGTATTATACCTGAGCCACCTAGCTGTTGAAAGGTGGGAAGTCTTCTGTTCAAGCAAAATCATTGAAACAGCGTGTGGCACAAGTAAAGTTAAATCAGCATAACCCACAACATCACGTGATGCCATCACAGCCTTCTCAGCTGCTGCCACAGCTCTGAGACAGGTTGGAAGTCCTGCTGCCACAGAGTCAAGTCGTGAGGAGAAATAGGCTACCGGTCTCAGTCGTCCCCCATGGTCCTGCATCAGCACAGATGTCATGTACCCACCTCTTTCATCCACAGTCTGTGTAAAGTGCCTGGTACAGTCTGGTAGGCCTAATGTCGGAGGAGATTGCATAGCCAATTTCAAATCAACAAACGCTTTCTCAGCTTCTGTTGTCCAAGTGACTCTGTTGTTTGCAGTGAGGCCTTTTCCATACACAATTGCTGCTAATGGTGCCTCTATTTCCGCATAATGTGGAATCCACTGCCGACAATATGAAGTCATCCCTAAAAAACTCATGACTTGTTTCTTTGTTTCTGGCTTTGGGATAGTTTGAATAGCTTCAATTCGTTTGGGTGAGAGGGTTTTACCCTCCGAAGTGATTATGTGACCCAGAAAGGTAACTTTTTCTGAAACAAACTGCATTTTAGACAAACTAACCTTATGTCCATTTGCCACTAGATGTTTAAGTAACGCCACTGTGTCCTGTACACATGTTTCCTTTTGGGGGAACAGATCATTAAATCATCCACATACTGTAAAAGGGCACTACCTCCTGGTAGTTCCAGTGATTCCAGATTGTCCCTTAATGCTGTATTAAAAATTGTGGGTGACTCACAAAACCCCTGACAAAGGCGTGTAAATGTGTACATTTTTCCCTCAAAAGAGAATGCAAACCAGTACTGACTGTCGGGGTGAATAGGAACACTGAAAAATGCATTTGACAAATCTACCACAGAAAACCATTTACTTTCCGATGGAACCTGTGAAAGAATAGTATTAGGGTTTGGAACATTCGGTGCACGAGCCTGGATTGCAGCATTCACAGCTTGCAAGTCCTGCACAAATCTCCATGCTTGTGGTTGTCCAGCTTCCTTCATTTTCTTTACAGGAAAGATAGGTGTACGAACAGGAGATTTATCACATGGAACTATCACTCCAGCCTTTAAAAGAGATTCAAAAACTGGTTTAATACCTTCCACTGCTTCCTTTTTCAATGGATATTGATTTTGACATGGCCTATACGATGATTTAGGTATTATTACTATTGGGTCTGCTCCTTTGATCAAACCCACATCATATTTGTGCTCAGCCCACACACATGACGGTACCTGTTTCAATTCAGGAATGTCATTTATGTTTAGCACAAAACTGGATCCTTCATCTATCATATCAAGAGGTTCTCCTACTTGCGGTGTATGTTTAACATTGACAAAATCTATATCAGGAATGAGTTCAACACTCCTGATTGCATTTATCACTGCAGGAAATCTCCTGCGATTCACCTTCAAACCTCTGTGAAAATCAATATTAGGATCAGATGTTTTCTCCCATCCCGTAGCCGCGTTACACCTTTTAGTCCATGGTTCCAAATCCGTCCATTCTTTTTGTCTGGGTTTGATTAGTGGAACATGGGGATCAGAATTTGACATTTTAAACAAATCCTGTGTGATTGAGTCAGTCAGAGCTACTGATACAACACAGTGATCATTGTTCCAGTATAGCCAATTCAACCTAAGTTTGTCTTTACCCTGGCCTTCTCTATACCAATCTTTCTCAAACAAATGATCTGCTCCAACAGAGATGTGTGCTGTACAATGTAAGCTTTGTGTTGTCATAACATCTGTAAATACATCTGTAGTAAGTGCCTCTGCCTCTTGCAGGAGGATGCTATTTACAGAAGTGAGAGCAGAGTCTGGAATCCTCCATTGATATGCATATATCAAATCCTCTTTACCATACTTCACAAACGCTGATGTTTGTGGAACCCTAGTTACAACTATACCTTGTGATGTTGAGATTAACATAATGCCCAATGAACACATCAAATCTCTACCCATAAGATTTACCGGACACCGTGGTGACAACAAAAATGAATGTTTAAAATTCCCTTCAACCTCATCATGACAAGACAATGGTACCGTATATCTCTCTGTTGCTCCAATCGTTCTGAGATATCTGGCACTCATTTTTAGAGTAATATCAAACTCTTCACATTTAATGACTGATTCCGTGGCCCCTGAATCTACCAAAAATGTGATGTCTTTACCACTCACTGTAATCGTATGTTCTGGCATTTGTTTGTATGCATCATGTGAATATTTAGCATATAGCTCAATGAGCCTCTCTTTATTAATCTCCTGTTTAAACTCACAATGATTATCAGCCTTTCTACTCATCTGTTCTGTATCCAACATTAACTTACATGGTGTGTGTGTGTCAGTGTTCTTACGATAGTGATGTGAAAGTTGAAACTCTTCCTCCATCTCAGCGTCCGTACCAGACACATCCTTCACCGTCCCCAGCTCCACCGCTAGTCAATCGCACTGTGTGCGCTGCCTCTCAGGGCAGTCCTTTGCCCAATGTCCCATTTTACCACATATGAAACAAGCGTCAGTTCTTCCCCGTCCTCTATTTCCCCTCCATCGACCTCTTCCGCGCCCGCGGGCTTGTGTTTCATACGCCGCCAGCTGTGCCATCTGTAGTTTCTCTGTAAAATCAGAACTTTTTTCTTTTTCCTACTGTTAACGAGTTTTTCGGCATGGGTGGCATGTAACTCGACTGTCCCGAGATTCGCAGACTCCCATGCGATGCAGCTTGCTTGCACCATCTCACTAATCTCCGGTCTGATGCCATGGATGAAGCGATCCCTCAAGTGAGCTTCCCACGGGGTGATAGGATTCTGTCCCCCCATAGCATTAGGCCTCATGAGGCCACTGTTTGCAGTGTGTACCTCTGAGAGCCTGTGGAGATAGTCGGTTACAGTCTCATCTTCACCTTGTTTACATACCGAAATTTTACTCATGTCCATTCTTGCGGGAAAAGTATCTCTTATTTCGTTACACAGGTTAATTATAAAGTGTCTATACTCATCGTTATCAACATGGTTCCATTCCGAATTCACCAATCTCCGCTCTCGTGCGGGGAACACTCTCGTCACTTTGGAATATTGAATCCCCATCTGAGTCATCAACAGTCTCTGCAGTTCAGTACTCGTTGGTTTAAACTGTTGGCAAAAAGCTTCCAATTGCACTGCATACTGTGTTCCCCCACTTACCACTTGTGGGAGAAATGAAATCGTAGATTCTTTCATTTCGGTGAATGTCCATGGTCTGTAAATTAACTGAGTGTTTCCATCTCCCGCGGCCACTTCCACCATCGGTGCTTGCACTGTATTATTTGAACCGTAATCTGTACCTTTTCGGGTGCGCCGTGGAGTGTGTGCTGCTACATATGGAATGCTATACGCTGGAGGCCTATCTGTCCCCTCCGCTGCAACGGGGTCGAGGCCTGGATAGAGGTGAGGGACGGTTGGAACTGGCGCCTGCGCTGTGTGCAGCGGTTGTAACTGATCGTTCGGCTGGTCATCATGCTGCACCGCTGCTCGCTGTGGTTCTCCTCTCGGCGGAGCTGAGTCCAGTTCAGGATCTAGTCGGAGAAACTGAGACTTGGAGATATTATCAGTCCCTGCCTTCTGCTTTCTATCTCTGATATTTGCTTCCGTTACCCAACATTCATACGCTCCCCAATTTGGGACAAACACTATTACCTTCTTCTTTCCTTTTCGTTTATTTTCTTTACTCCGTTCTTCTTTCACAAGCAGTTTAATTCTGAGTTGTTCCAACTGTTTCAAACTTAAACTTCCCGTGCTTGGAAACCCACAATCTTCCACCCATACACTGAATTGCTCAATGGCACGTTTGCCGTATTTTGTTACCATATACTGAACATTAGGGGAAGAAAGCTGAGCTGAATCTACCGAATCTTTCCTCCTCTCTCCTTTACTTAAGTTCAAACCCATTTTTATTCAATAGGTTATCTCAAACGGCTATAACTCGACTCCCTCCTTTTTTATATATTGTTACTTTATGGACCCCAGTCCTACTGATATGGGAGAAGAATTTATTTATTAACTTTTATTTTATCTATATATATATTTTTTTTTTATTTGAGTTTTGTTTTAAGATTATTTTCTTTTATTATTAGTTTTAACAAACCCAATTCTATCTCTTACGGAGTTACTTTACCTAATAGGAGGGTTTTTGAAAACCCTCTCTCTCCCCTTTATTTATTTATTTATTTATTTATTTATTTATCTTGCTTAATACATTTCTAAATACCCTGCCTGCATCATAATACTTTCAGAGAATTTTCATTCAAACCCTCTAGACACACTTCTCTTCAGTACTACGCATACAGGTCTTAAATATTTGAAAATACTATTACTTATATTATGATAACAGTTATAATATCATGAGCCCGACGTCAGAGCCCAATATATATCTACTTATATATTTACACTAGTTGATTTTTTCCTAAAAATCGTAAACACTGTTTTTTTCCTAAAAATCGTAAACACCGAAGCTTTGATTCTACACCGATTTCCAAAACCTTGCCATGCAGACACGTCTGTCCCTCAATACAATGAATGAGTGAATCTTTTTCCCTTAGACCTTTTTCTAAAGATCGAAAACCGAATTTCACTTACCAGAAAGACACTGCTGCTTGCCGTACTTGGTTCGCCAGATCACTTCAGTGAGAGTACTCCCGGTTCTCCAGCATCAAGCCCCACTTCTCCAAACTGTTTAGGGAGGTTGAGGTCAGAGTATTAGACTCTATGCGCATTTGTCACCTTTCAGCAATGAGATCCAGAGCGTCCTCTCACACGAGTGATCCTGCCGGCAACAGCCAAATTGTCATGGGAATTTCTGTAAAGTCAAGCACAAGTCATACAGTTGTCTCTTGGTAAGTTTAATTCACACCTGCAGGTGGACTCAGAGTACAAATCACCAGAAGGACATTATACAATGAGCAAAGACTTACAGGAGAATGAACATCTTATACACTACAAGCCCCTCCCTAAGAGAAGCGCAGGTTTATCAATCAGCTCCTTTGACCTCTGATCAGGGTGAGCAGACATCCTGTCTCCGTAGTGACCTCTTAGTCAACTTCTGGTGTGAGACAATCTGTCTCCGAGATCTCCCATCTTCGTTTACAACACAAACGACCCCCTTCTATATACAAGTAAGAAATCCCTGCACCCTTCCTGCCAGGTGTCACACAGATGGAGAGAAGCCATAAACATCTATTACCTTAAGCAACACTTGTATAGATACGTTAACCCACGGGAACCACATCTGTTCACTCATCCTTCAACATAGATGTCTCTTTTGTCTATATTATAACACAAATGTTAAAACTGCCAATACAGACTCTTATCAAATCAATGTGAAGTTTGGTGCAGATTGGATAATGCACACCTAAGTCACAACTTCCTGTTTCACAGCAAAACATTCAAATTCAACGCCACGCCACAGATACGTCCCTTCAACAAAATCTTACACAGAGCACAACTTTTCATCATCAAGGTTCTTTGATTGCACTCACCAAATTTGAATACTCTAGTACATTGGTGTGAATCATCAAGAATCGTAAAACATGCCGCAGGGGCTACACTTTGAGGGGCGCTATTGAGTCAATTGGGCATGCCCACGCGAGAAAACCATGCAATATGCAAAAAATAGGAAATTCAATAATGTCCTCACAGCAGTCACTGCTCTGGCCCAAATAATCATCAGAGCAATTTGATTAGGGTCCTCTAACTAGCCGACAGATTAGGAAGAGTACTGTACATAATCATCCATGCATACCAAAAAGGGTTTCTCAGGGGTACACAACTTTAAAACAATCTCCGCCTTGTGTTAAATATGATTTATTTCCCCAGCAGCAGTAGGATTGTAAATAAATATTTGCTTTTCACTCTTAATATATAAAGACCCTCAAACCATAGTCCGGAACAACAATACTGTGTCTACATATTTCCCTCTATTCAGAGGGACAAGACAGGGCTGCCCTCTACCCCCCCACCTACTTTTTGATGTTGCCATTGAGCCCCTTGCATGCACCCTAAGAAATGACGTTGGCATAAAAGGTTTTACAAGAGCTTGACAAATCCACAAACTTTCATTATATGCAAACAACATCCTCCTGTTTTTATCAGACCCTATAACTCCATTCCAAAAGTTATCGAAGAATTTGGAAAATGATCAGGATATATTCAGAGACAAACTTACATATCTATGAGTGAGTTGGTTAAATGACGATCATGCTTAGCAAATCATTACAATATTTATTGCCAAGTTGTTTTTTTAGAAAACTTGATCAAATTACCTCTTTGTATATTTGGGACAGGAACATGGTCTTGGAAAGATAGAGGGACGGTGGAGGGCTGACAATGTCAAATGACATTATTATTGAATGGTATACTCAGCACACAGCTGGGAAAGCCACAGAGACAAGGAGAGTAGTGGCTCGGGACTAAATGCACAAATTCAACAGAAATGCATTAAAATGTGCACGAACAAGCACGCAACCGTTCCACCATATCTGCTTAATGCACATTTTACTGAGATTCATTAAAACCAGAGAATTCAGTCGTAGTAGAGGGTAATTATGGCCGACATACAGAAAGAATACGCTGTGATTCCTGCTCTAATCTCACTAAAGGGCAAACACTTTAATTGTTAAAACTGACACAATCGAGAACATCACTAATATCAGATGTTGGGGAGCACGCCAATGAAGTCCAGGTGTGGCTTGGAATAAACAGTGAAATGCACTTAACATAAGGTTTTTAAATATCCATAGGCAGAGAATCATTGTTTTATATAACCACTAAATTGCTGGATATATTGTAATCAGCAGCAGTTACAAAGACTGAGTAAATTGAACCTCGATAACCATGTCTTCATAATCCCATTGCATTATTTTTATTTTAGCTTGTTGAATTTCTATAAATACTCGATACCCTGTGCATGTTTGCTTCCACCTCTCCATTTCCATTTTCCTAGTCATATCACGCCACAAAGCCCTCAACCATCTTTGGTTGTCTGTGCATGTTTCATCAGAAGGTGTGGTGCCAGTTAGCAAAAGCACTAGCTTCATTGTAAGTGTATCATTAGCTGAGCCATCAAAGAGTAACCAATACAGAGAAGTCCAGTGATGGAATGGATGTTCTCCAAGACAAATGGAAGTCCATTTTGTGCTTCAATTAGGCAGTTACTGTAACATACTGATCATTTCTGTTTTCACACTAATCCATGTAGTCAATAGAGAATGGGTGGAATATGAATAAAAAAAACTGTGCACTGAATTACAATGCAATAGAAACAGAATACCAACTACATCTTATCCCCATTATCGATTATATCATTTTTGGTTGTATTATTGTAATTATGTGTTTCAGTTTCTGACTTCCCCAAAAACAATAATGAATAAAAACACAAAATATGAATATAGTATTTATTTCTATCATTTGCTATAAAATGAAAATTAGTAGAAAATATTCTAGCAGTTAAAAATGATCTATAATCCTTATCAAAACATGTATTTCAGTCCCCGAATACTGTTTAAAGAATTTGATGTTGATTAAAAGTCAGAATAAGTAAAGCCGTTTATTACCCTGTACACCAGCTAGCAGGGTATTGTTTGAGCTGTGATGCGCACATAATAGTAGTCATTCACAGATTGTCTTCAGGTCAAGAATTTTTGACTAACTACAATGTTGTACATTCAAAAGACAGAAATATTGTACTACCACCACACAAAAGCTGAACATTTGATCAAATTGAGCTGGAAGCTGGAATGAGCAACTTTATTCAAACATCAAGTCACCCAAAACGGCAAAATTAAACACTAAACAAAAAAAATACTTCTCTATATTCAAAACTGATTGGTTTAGTCAGTCTATTATTAAAACATTTTGAGTATTACATCTTTACACTGTGTCAGTGTGTGAATTTAGAAGAAGTCTGCCGCCGAAGGCCGTCGTTTAGGTGTGGTTGTTAGACTATTCAAACTCTTCTTCCTGTTGACCTTGGGGGTTGTTTTCAGGTTGGTTGAGCCTGGTGTGGGCGGAGACTTTAAGACCCCAAACTTGGGTTTCTGCTTTGGGTCAAAGGGCACTCGTGACGACCCGTCTGGACTCACCAGCAGGCTGCGATCCGTTTTTCTAAACTCTGCATAATGGCATAAAGAAAAGGGGAAAAAAAGGTAGACAAGGTGTTACTCAATTTACCTAGAACATCTTTCACTCATTCTAAAGTTATAAATCTTAAAAGAATCACACAGATTAAACAATGCAGTCTTGACCTTGGAAACAGCCAATGAGAATATAGACTCTTCATATGGTGTATTTAATTGCTGCTCTAGAATTTTCAAAAGTGGAAAAACATGGAGATTTAAATGAAAAGCTGGGGTTTCAAGTTCAATCTGTGACAGACTTGGGATAAAGGCAAGGCAAATTTATTTATAATGCACTGTCATTAAAATGCGTCCTGAATGTGTCTCCACTGACCACTTGTGATGGGATCTCACTTTCCCGCTTTACATGCAAAGTACGTGTTTGTGTTTGTGAAGACTAAATAATGTTTTGACCCAGTCTGAGTTTACAGATGTGCCCGATGTCGCAGTTTGTGTGTGACTGTCGGCACAAGTAAGAAAAAGAGAGTTAGAGAGATGAGTCAGGAGAGGCTGAATCTCGTGCAGCTGTAAAGAAAGATTTTTACCAATATAAATAAAGTATCGATCATTATGTGGTGATCAGTGTTGATATTGTGGGGCGGTGTCTGCAAACAAATCAAGAGAAAAAATGTGTTCAATTCATAGTAAAACTGCAGCGGCTCAGATGATGTCAGCTGAGTAGAAGGTCCTTCATATGTGGCCCAGGACGGATTTGCATTCACACTGCTAAAAGAATGTGGACACATGTGGCCCAGACCACATCGGATCGCTATCCGATCTGAGTGCATTCACACCGGTAAAGGATCACAAAAACCACTTGTTAATAACAGATGTGTACAGGCCCTCTGTGGCAACACAGTTCAGCCATCACATGGTACATGTTGGCACACAGATGTCCTTATCATCTACCAAATCTGTGGACACACAATTGTAGCATGGAACACTGAAAGCACATGTGAGCAGTAAAGGTGTCATATGGTCAATAAATGGGTGTTATTTACTGGAATGTTCTGCAGGTAACATACTTTATAATGCATTTCACACCATCTTAAAAGTTAGTTACTGGTTACTATACCATATAATAGCAAAGTTACAGATTAACGGATAATAAATCTACTGTGTCTTGCTGTTCTATTATTGTAGGTTGTATCTTGCGGTCTGGCATTACAATGAAAATGCAGACTGCAAGCAAGCTTCAACATCCACAGGACAACCAGTCTACGGAGTTGTGTTCCACAAGTAGAAAAACAGATCCCACATACAGTAAATTCTAAACATCTTTTATTGTTGGTTTTACTGTTTTTCTTTACATACCAAATGAAAACATAAAAAAAAATGTTTGCGCAGAATCTAAAGTAAAAATTAAACAAGGGTGGATTCAGTAACACACTAAATAGTATTTTACAGATTGGTGGGTGACTTGAGGCGTTTGAGGACCCAGCGCCATTAGTAAAGGTGTGTCCTTGGGCAAGATACTGAACCCAGAATTGACCCTCATAGAAAAAGATCTGCCCGTAAAGCACTGTAGGAATGTGGATGGCTGAATGGCAATGAACTGTACTGTAAAGCGCTTTGAGTGGTCATCAAGACTAGAAAAGCGCTATATAAATACAGACCATTTACCATTAGTAGAGGAATTGAAAAAAAAATCCCTATCCTCATTCCCTGAGACACAGAGGAGCGCAATGGTAGCTGATGGCGGGTGGCGACCCAACATACCACTGTTCAAGACAAAACTCTGGAGACAGTAAACCAGAGCACAGACCCTTTTTACTACACTACTTCACTATGCACAGTGACACTTCCATCATTTCTGAACTGAAACCATACGACAGCGTCCGAGAGGCTGTGCCGTAGGTTTACAGAAGTTAGGTTGAAAAGCCTAAGTCAGGGGTCAGCAACCCACGGCTCTGGAGTCGGTCCTTGTACAGTGTCGTGCATGAATTCATATTTTTCTTGAACGATAAACTGAATGAATCATAATTGCATCAGGCCATCATGTGAAATAACAGGAGTTAGAGAAAATGTTAGTGCGTGTGCTCCCAGACAGCGCGCACACACAGGCCCAGGGGCTCCGCCCCTACTCACTCGCTTAGAGAGACTCGCAGTGAGATCAGAGTTCGCAGTGAGATCAGAGTTCGTTCACGTGAAGCAGCCGGTCAGTGACTTTGTTGAAGAACAGTGGAAACAGTGAAAACACAGTTTCTCTGGTCACAGCTGCTCAGTGATCAGAGCAGAAGCTGCAGTTAATTTGTAATGAGCTGGAGTTTCTGTGTCCACCTCCAATCTGACCTGCTCTCACTTTAAATAATAAACACTCATCACTAGCTATCAGGACCTGATCAGCACATGAAGTAACATAATGTTTGTTTGATTCGCTCCAGAGTTTATGAGACTGGATTTAAACATCATGAAAAATGACTCGTCAACATTTTGTGCTCAGTACAACACAAGATGTGACAGTCAGGACTCAGTGTTAAAATGACTGGATCGACAGGCAGACATGATCCAACATCATCAATTTATAACTAAACACGATCGTAAGTTTGTCACCTAAATCTTCCCAATAAAAAAATGGAACAAATGAACGTGAACTAGTTAATTTTCGTCTGCATGAACTAAACTTTGAACTAGTTCATTTTAAGTGAGAACTTGGACAACACTGAGTATAACTATATATAAAACTTTATAAGCTGTGTTATCAAATATGTTTTTGCGGCTCCATACGAATTTTATTTGGTGGAAGAGGGGGCAAAATTGCTCTTTGATGGTAAAGGTTGCCATAACCTAAGTGATCCATAACCTCCCTAGTCAGATAGGGACAGTGAGACACACAATTCAAGTGAACTGCATACACTGAAGGGACTGAATGTTACCAGGTGACTGAAGGAGCTAACAATGAAAATGGGTCTAGCATTTAATAGTAGTGAGCCAGTTCAATCTCGTAACACTATGTCAATTTCAAATATTTACTATAAATATCTTACCAGCCGTTTTATTATTCTTGAGACCAAATGTCACCTTCTTGGATTCGGGAGTTTGACTCTTCTGGGAAATAAAAACACAAAAAAATGTATATATAAATCAAGCACAGTTAAATATTGTACAACATAATTCAAATAACATTACCATCAGAGAATGGCAGAGCTGATCAATGAAGAAGTAGTTTCCATTTATCCAAGGAGATACCAAAATTTCTTGAATCTAGTCAGTAGGGAAACCAATCTCTTTTTCATTCACTCCCAAGAACCTATTGATCCAGATGACCTCTACACAATGAGTTTAATTAGGGATGCACGATATTGGATTACTGAACTACTTTCAGCCAATTTCCAATGCTGATATATGCACATGTTTTCCAGGTAATTGCAGAGAACATTAAGTGTCTCCTGGAGCGGGATTATAACTTCTGCCACCTCGTGTCTTGAAGGACCAAATGCCAATGCAGACATAAAATGTCTGCTTTTAAAGATGTACATGTTTTGACCGTGAAAAGTTATTTCTTTACAGTCTTTAGCATCGGTCAGTAATTTACTGCTCCTCTGTGTCTATCATTCACGCTGCGCTGACTGCGTCAAACCAAACTGAGTGCTCCCCGCCACCTCCTCCAGCTCCATACAGTTACTAAGTTTATAAAGTGTTGTTTTTACCCAGACTGAGTTTATACATGTGCCTGATCACACTGTTTGTTTGTGAGTATGTGTGTGTAGGTGAGTGAGTGAGAGACATACACAGAGCAGCAGGGCTCCATCTGATTGGCCAAATATAGGGATGCACCGATATGGAAATTCTTGGCCGATATTTGGTTATTACTTGAATATGAAACAGAAAAAGTGACAAGTGTAACTTTAGATGCCATGGATGGACAGACACCTATTCAGCCAAACATTTAACAGTATCACCAGGCCTACTCAAGACATCATCTCAACTGTAAACAGATGCTTGCAATGCAGCCTTACAAAAATCCTTGGTAGTATTACCCCCTTTTGAAATGTCGGCTGAACATGTTTTGCAAATTGCTAAACGGCGATCTTTCTCTGAGACAGTGAAGAAATCCCACACAGCCGACGCTGCCGACATTGTCTCTGATGTTTGTATGTAGTACCTGTTGCGCATGTGCACACCGGACCCGCATCTCCGCTTGTTGTTGTATGTAACCGTTCAATGTCGGGTGTAAATGACGTATTCTCCAAGCAAGCCTTTAGCTCCCCCCCCCCCTCTCTTTTTATCTATATGACTGCTTGTGTGGCTGGGCAGAGGGGGACATCTAATTATGTGATTGGGAAAATTGGGAAAATTAAAACTCCAGGACAACAGAAGGGGAATACAAAGTATGGGATGCATATTTGATCATTTATATCATATAAAATATGTCATTTATATCATTTAAAAATCATTTTTTCAGTCTGTTTCCTGGCGCGATACGCTCGCTCGCCAAAACCATCGGTGAAGGGCGCTGGCGCAGCGCATCGCAGCCCATGTGAACCGCACAAAGGTTTAACAGGGGGGTGGATGGGAGGCGCCTGGCTTTCCTTGGCGCTGCAGCGCCCGGTGTAAACCCGGCGTCAGTGTACCATAATCTGGATGCCAGATTGGTAGGCTGCAGAAAACATACCAATGAACATCGGCCAATGTTATCGATGAAAGTCAAGTTTATTACCGATACGCCGATAGCAGTAAACGAGGCGAATATCGGCCGCTACCGATATACGGCCGATACATCGTTGCACCACTAGCCAAATATATTGACATGCAGAGCATGAATGTGTGGCGCATGGATCATCATTATCTCGATAACGTGAGCTTGCACATTGTTAAAACAAGATATTATCGTAGACGATATATATTGCACACCCCTAACTATAACAGACTAGGATGATGCTCTCCCTGAGGGAATCCTAACAATAGCCAAAACCAGGGCAAATTTGACCTCTTTGACAAGTTGAAAATAAAATCGCTAAACAAACTCTGTCCACAGTGATCATGTGAAAGTAAGTGCATTGTACAACTGTACAGCAATTAAAGCCAACTGAAAGAACATCAATAGACAGTGTACTCTATTTCGCACTGTTGAATAAATTAACAGGCTACAAATGCTTTACAGACTTGCTTAAACTCAATAATATATTAACTGAATTAGTGCAAACATAGGGGCCCATTATGGGGTTACACAATCCTTAAAACTGTAAACTTCAAAAGAGGCTCAATTTGTGCAGCACAAAGAGCTTCAAAGAACGTTGTAACTGCCAGGTGAAATGCAAAAAAACAATCAAGTGCACAATTTAAACAGCTTTAGTCCTTAGTGAAAACATAGCCCTCCGTCAGTTCAATAAATGAGGCCAAAAGACTCATAAGCTAGGGCTGGGCGATATAGAAGAAAATATATATATATTGCAATATAAATCAAATCAGCCGATAGCCTGGCTGTGCACGTTACGTCTCGTGGATCAGGTTTAAATGTTTGTCTCATATACTCTAGAGCGAATCAAACAAACAAAGTAAACGTCAGTACTGTTTGTGTCCTAATAACTTGTGATCAGTGATGGTGTTTATTCTTAAAGTGTAAAGTGAGCACAGGTCAGCGGGAGTGAGGAGGAAGCAGACTCCGACTAGAGACTGATACATTCACAGGACGACCAGATCTTTAATGTGCGTCTGTCCTGATCCTGAAGTAGCGGTGGTTATAATTATTTAGGCGTGGACAACGGCTAAGACAATCAACGTAGCGGAAAACATGAATCGATTATGTCCCATCATAAGCCTATATTCTATTAGTCAAGTATGAGGTCGATTTTTTTGTATGAAAATGAGCATCTCTGCCTTTTTGCATTCAATGTGATTTCTCTTCTAGCCTATGACATGGGAGACAGTGGTGAACACCCGTTTACTGTCAACACTTGTGCTGAGGTACTTGCGTGCTACATGGGCAAGAGCAGGGAAGTGGGCCTAGTTTGCTTTTGGTTTTGGGGTGAGAGAAGGAGAACGAAACAGCGATGTGAGCCATGCCACACACCAATATTGTTTTCTAATTGATTTAAGGTCATTTGACTAAGTTCCTACAATGTTCAAAAACCGAAGGAAAGCGAGATTGATAGTTGATTACACTGTGGTGGATATAATAGTATATCGTTCCATCAATGATTCCCTACAATCTACATTTGTCTAAATCACCTTCTGCCTTATTGTTTGATTTTCCATACAGTAAATGTTTCTTTGGTCATGGAGTAACTTTCTTGTATGATATCTATATATTCTTTAAGCCTAATCAACAGCCAGCTTTTTTTTTTACTCTTTTAAAATAACTTCACTATGACTTTGTTGAAAGATTTTTGGGAGATTTCGCATCGTAAGACTGACAACAATTTTAACTAGAACGTTTATAACAACGTTAAGCAGACAACATAATCAGCACCGGTTCCGACACAAACTGTTTCATTCAGAGACCCAGTGCCTAAGAAAATAACCTGGAGAAGAGGCCTCACAGCAGCTGCCACTGGCAGAACTACCCGATGAGCAACTGAACTTGTCTCAAGGAGTACCCTGCTGGCCCGGACGTGAGGTTACCAGCCAAAGAACCATGGTCTAAGTTCTAGCGGAGAACTTCAACAGCCAAGCAGCAGTCACTCAAGTAGACAATGTCCAATCATTTGATTCTTCTATTAATGACTGGGTTGATGTGGTAACCAGAACAACAATCTAAATCTACCTTCATTCACTGATAAGATAAGTTGCAGTTAACGTTATCCCACTTTAACATAATGTTTTACACCATCACTCAAATTATCACCTTTCAATTGCATTGCTATAAATCCAGTGTTCATTTATTCCATTTTGCATATTTCATGTCTTATCCTTGTAAAAATTCCCTTCCTAGTACATATTCGACATTCCCCTCACAAGAGTTGAGAACATGGAGAGAATAATCAACTCCTATGTCAGAAAGTGGTTAGGAGTCTCAAGGTCTGTATGGACACGGGATCCTCAAGCTGCAGATCTCAAGTCTTGTAGAGGAGTTAAAATTCACCAAGACAAAACCAAAGATGACCCTCTCAGAGTCCGAAGACACATCTATATGGGCTGTAGGACCATCATTGACAACAGGACGGAAATGGACACCAAGAGAAGAAACCCAACAGACAAAAGTAACACTCCAGCATGCTGACATTGTAGGCCACGTTCAGCAGGGAAGAGAATAGGAGGTTTGGGCATAGGTCTGAGTAGACCCCCACATCCTCGCTGGTTGTAAAATAAGTCTCTCCCAAGGTAGGTATACATGGTACTCAAATGCCTTGCAGCAACAATAACCTGGCAATAGCCTTGCAGCAACAAGTGAAATAAAGAGAACTGCTATTAATGTCTTTCCATCCAAAACGTTGAGCGCAGTTCAAAGGACAACATTTGTCTGCGAGGGGGAACAGGGACAGAGAGGGCCTCCTCCACTGACCAGGCGTGGTCAGTTGTAGCAAGCTTGAGCCAGGGAGATGATGGTGGATGTTGGCCAGCGGCTTACAGTCCCATCACATAGTCATTACCACCCTAAAACAAGACCTGATAGACCAGGTCCAACACCATGCTTTCTCTTCTACTTCGTAGAATTGACAGTACCCTGGGAGGATTGTGTTGATGAAGCGAATGAGACATGGCATTTGAGTCAGAGCAACGTGGTTGGAAAGCAATAGCTTGCTCTGTGGTGGTTAGGTGCAACATCCACCATCAGGTAGCTCAAAGATGTGGGGATCCATGGACAAGCCCTACACCAGACCATAAAAGAAACATTGCACACTGCAGAACGCTTCAGCCAATGGCTCTGGATCAGGAGGAAAGATACCAACTGTGCCCCAAGATGCTAGGGACATTAAACCAGGTCTGACCAACCTATGGTGGGCCTGCCTTAGAACAGGGTGTCTTGTGATTAAAAGTCTGAAACACCTGACGCTAAGGTACACAACTGAAGACATGACCCTAACATCCGCTGTTGGTCACTAACATCTTATAACATCAACTGGTAGTAGGCATAAATTAGTGCAGTAGAACATACAAGGGATATTCAGTGTTTAGTTTAAAAAGGCATAGAGGTAATGTCTAATCTACTGAGGGGGCAACATGGCATAGTAGACAATACAAGCAAGTAGCCAGTCAAATTTACCTTTAGGCTCAGCGTATCCTCAAGTTTGGCCTGTATCGTTGATTACAAGGCCAAAACAATTGACGCCAACATCCGCTGGCGGCCACTAACACCTGCTAACATCTATTGTTGGTTGGTAACTTACATTTTGCAGAAGACCTTCAAAAGTACAAGGGATATTCACCATCTAGTCCTATATTCTAAAATAGAGATCCATTCAAACGAGAATTCATGACTTCATGATTTGAGGATGATTATAAATTAAATAGTATAATTTGTTTCTGATAGGAGCTGGTGCCCCTTACTCATAACGAGTGCAAATGAATCTTAACGCTGCAACCACTTTTACCTTTTTGCTGTACAGTGGGTTGCTGAGGTTTCCCTTTGACTTGCAGAAGAGTGGTGTAGGGGCTACAGTGTTGCGCTGAAAGGTAATGAAGTCAGATGCCAACCATGCGGCAGTCATCAATTTCTTTTGTGAGGTTTTAGCGCTCAGATGTGTGGATGGCTTTTTAACATCCTAAGGAGGGAACCAATTATTTCAGGTACTTCAGTCACTTCAACCCATCTGAACCATTTAACCTCATCACATACTCACATTTCCAAGTTTTTTCTTCTTGGCACAAGTTTCCTCTTCTGCATTGATCATTGCAACCTCCCGTGCAGTCGCCACCAGGTGATCAGTCTCAAACTCAAACACCACAGGGATCTTCCTCTTCTTCTTTTTGGTCAGTTTCTTTTTGGAGAAAATTGCTTCAGTTTCTTCCAGGGGAAGCTCTGAATCCAGACTACCAACCATCTGCAGTTGGGTTTCATCTTTGAGCTGCATTGTAGCCATCTTAGGAGTGTCTTTCTTTTTTGCTAATGTGGTGAGCAGTTTCTGTTCAATTTTCTGCTTGCCCTTTTTCTTTCTTTCAATTGGCACTGAAGTGGTATGTTGAGTAGCTTCAGATGCAAGTTGAGGTTTGTCCTCTACGTCAACCTGTGCATTAACCTTGAGGATCTTTTTCTTACTCTTTGCAGCAGTTTTAGCTTCACTTGGCTCTTTGAATTTGGTTTTGGCTTCTGAGCTCCCATTGTGAATCTGTGATTCACCCTCAGGTTTGAATTCAGCCTTCATGCCCATCCTCTTCTTGGTAGGGAATCCAGCATCAGTCTGCAGTGTTGTCATTTTTGTCACAGTTTCTTCTGCTGATGTCTCACAACTTACTGATGTGATCTCCATCTCTGAACTGACCTGTGACAGAGTCTTAATCCCATCGGTTTGCTCCTCAGCTTTTAGACTCTTCTTTTTATTCCTCTTTCCTGAGACGGAAGCATCTGCTTGAGAGGACATTTCTGGCTCTGTTGTGGCAAAGGTCTCTTGATCCTCGACTGCCACTATCCCAGGTTTGGGCTCAGAAGTGTCCCTTTTTTTCTTCTTTGAAAAGCTTTCAGTTTGGTCCTTGTCGTTAGTGCAGGACCGTGGTTGTGCAGCCTCTTCTGTAACTGTAACGGAGGGCTGCTTGTTTACCTCAGAGAGGAGCAGAGTTTCTGATTGATCCTGTGCAGTAGTTGCCTCTGTGACCTTTGCAGTCAAGATGTGGATTTTCACCTCCGCTTCCTTTTCTAAATCTTCTGCTTGTGCGCACTGTGGAATTCCTTCAGCTTCTTCAATCTCTTTAATTGGAGTTTGAGATTGAGCCATGGTCTGTCCCTGTTTTGACCGCTCTGTATTTTCCTCACTTTGAACACTTCCTCCCTGTTCCACTTTCTTCTTCTTCCTTTTTTTCTTTTTCCCGCCATCATTATTGGTTTGGTCTACTCTTTCACTGTCATGTTTTACCAAGTCCTTGTTTTGTTTGCCTAGTGTGGATGCCTCCTTTTTCTTCCCTGAAATTGCAAGAGAGATGGATCAATTACTCTTCACACACACACTGAAGCAGCATCTGTCATCCACAAAATATTTATTTAATCGAGAAACTTAAATGTAGTTCAAAATGTAGCCAAATGTTGACTGAGTCTTGGGTTACAATTTACTGAGCTTTGAGAGCTTATTTGTGTCTAGTTTATAAATATGTTTGAATGGTTTGGCCCCTCCATTAAGTGACTGTCTATACTCGCTCGGTAAATTCTAGTCGACCTTCAAGATTATCCTCTGTACAAGATTGATACATTTCGCTTAACTGCATTTGGGAAATCAGCATTTTTTTCTGTAAACGCCGAAAATCAGTGGAACACTGCCTGCCAATTTGAAGAGTTGCAGCTCTATACTGTAGTTTTTTTAAAAAAGTCTATCAAAAGCTGCTGAGCTATGTTCTCACTGACCCGATATGTATGACCACATGAATTTCCCCTTGTGGGATAATAAAGTTTACCTTGACCTTTGTATAGTCTTGCACTATGTTGCTGTGCATTCCTTTTATTCTTACCTGCCAAGGGACTGCAGATATAAACTAGTTTAAAGCTATAATCTGGTGCAATGCATCAAATGGCGTCATTTGTTTTTAACTGTACATGGTTCTTTTCAAATAAAATAAATAAAAAGACGGGTTCCAGATGTGTGAATTGTTTACCACATTTAAGATTCTTTCAGTGATTCAGCAAGTCTGGTGTTGTGCTCAGCGACTGCTGTTTCCACATATGGACATTTATTGGAGCAAATTTAGCTCTGCAGGAGAGTAAGAATGGGGACAACATGATAATAAGCGACATTATCTTAATCAATAAATGCATCAAGGAAAGATATGCAGAAACCAACTTGAAAAATGTTGTGCATTTGATAATAATTATTAATTATGTTAAGATTAATTTTTAATTAAAGTTATTTATAATTCTTATTGAAGAGAAAGAATGGCATTCATGTTAAAATTTGATCACTGATACACTGGCAAGTATTTCTCACATTGAGTACAAATGTAATATCTGTCGTGGGTCTCAGTGAAAAGACTCAAACATCATTCCACAAACCCTCATAGAAAACTGTAATTAGATGGACTGAGCTAAATTTTATGCAAATGACTACTGGAATACTGAAAAAATACTTTTTCAGCAGTAAACTCAAGGCAAAGATGTATCTCCATTTCCAACTGCTTCCATATGGAAACTGAAGCATACTTTCTGTTCTCCACAATCAAACATTTACACTGAACAAACAAACGCAACACTTTTGTTTTCGCTCCCATTTTTCATGACCTCCCTAGTGGCCGCCTGTTGCAGCAGCTCTTGCTCACTCCGTGCATTTTTTTCCGTTTGTTTTTGTTCTACTGACAGTGCACCATGGACAACAAATGCATCACGCTTGGGGTGTTCATTCTCCTGTTTTTCACAATTTCAACCATGTCCGGAGATCCTGTGTGGAGCCATGTCCCGATTGTTTACAGTAGGGATCAGCTGTTAGCGCTCTGTAACAAAGCGCTGTGTCCCGAGCAGACACCCTACGCCCCCCGCGATAGCTGCTAACGCTGATGCAGCCTGTGATGTCCTGCACTCTGGTGAGCAGGCTGCAGACACAGCACCCACAGGCTCTCCTCAACTCTGGGTACTTTAATCATGCCTCTATTCTCCACTCTGCCCACCTTCACCCAGTACGTCACATGCTACAGCAGAGACAATAAAACACTGGACCTTTTCTATGCCAACACCAAGGAGGCATATAACTAAACACAACCTGGTTCATCTCCTGCCTGTGTACAAACCTCTGGTGCACAGGCAACCAGCTGTGACCCGCACAGTGAAGAGGTGGTCCGACGAGACGGATGAGGCTCTTGAGGGACTATTTTAAATCAACTGTGTGGGAAGAACTCTGCGAGGGTCATGGGGAGGATATCGACATACTCACTACCTGCATCACGGATTACATCCATTTCTGTGTGGACAACACTGTACCCAACAAGATTGTAAGGTGCTTCTCTAACAAGCCATGGATTAATCTGGACGTACAGGCCCTCCTCAAGGAGAAAAAGAGGGCTTTTAGGTCAGGAGGCAAGGAGATGAGTGCTGTTCAGAAGGAGCTGAGGAGGAGGATCAGGGAGGGTAAGAACAGCTACAGGAGGAAGATGGAGGACCAGCTGCAGCAGAACAACATCAGCGGTGTCTGTAGAGGCCTGAAAACCATCTCTGGCCACAATAAAGCTGAGTCCCAGGCTGCAGGGGGACCAGAAGTGGGCAAATGACCTGAACACATTCTTCAACAGGTTTGATTAGGCACCCAAAGACTCCACACCCAAAGGACCTCAGCAGCTACAGGCCGGTGGCACTAACATCCCACCTGATGAAGACCCTGGAGCACAAGGCTTGATTGACATCAGTGCCGGAGCTGGCCTTGTGGACGCTCAGTAGCTTCTGCCTGATCCTGTCGCGCAGACTGACAAAACATGCAGAGGACGTTCAACAAAACATCATTCCAGAGCGTAGGATGCAGCTGAATGAAGGCAACAGGTCTGTCACTTTGGATATGTGGACAGATGATTTCCGTAAAATAGGTATCTTTGCGTCACTCTGCATGACGTTAACAACTGTGAGCTGACTGAGCGAGTGCTTTGCACTTCAGAGTGTGACAGTGCATTACGCAAAAAGGCCGGTAACCTCAGATCAGCTAAAACACAAGCACTGCGTAAATACAATCTTTATGAGTTCTTCTCCAGACTAGTCTATGTGCCTGACACAGGTGTAAACATAGTGGCGGCCCTACACTCTATTACTAGGCTTAGTTGCGTCGCACACGTTCTGAAAACAGTGCATCATACGACGCTTGGGAAGCCCGCAGAAGATGATGTCTTTGGCAAGGAAGTATCTGCCCTTATCGACTCTGCCAAGTTGATCGTGACTTACTTTAAGCAGACCAACCTACAGAATCACCTAAAAAAATAGAACAAACAAACACTGAACGCATCCGTGGAGACACACTGGAACTCGCTACATCCAATGCTTGACTATCAGCAGCCAGTGAGGACATTCGTGCAGTCACCTGCAACCATCATCCAATGACAGCTTGACGTCATTGCTGAAAGAAAAAAGCCTGAAAATTCTGACTGAAAAGTTTGAACTGCATCTCCTTGAAAAGCCTCAAGGTGCTTCAAGACCAGAGTGAGGTTATGAGTGTTTACAGTGAAGCAAGACGTCTTGTTTAAGGTATTACATTATACTAATATAGCCTGTTAAGAATAACATTTGTCAGTCTCGCAAATTAAGTGCCAAATCAGTAGTTTCAGCAATGCAATTGATGCCCTTATCGGAATGACGTATTAAAAGTGCCATACTGGCCATTGGCCAAACTTTATTAAATTGGGCTATTTTTTTCCTACAGTGTGCATACTCGCGAGTTGTGTTCTAAACTATAACCCGTTATGTTTCTGCCCTCCTCTCGTTCTATACTCTTATTTTAAAATCCAACTTTCCTCTTAAGTTAGCATTGATCTTTCGTTTTGTTTTTACTATTCTCAAGAACTCAAAGTGAAACTTGGAAGCATCCTGCAATGTACCACGGGCCCGAGCGTATCACCAGAGAAGAGACCCCGTCCCCTATCAACAGGTGATTACTTAACCTGACGTGGAAGACTCTAGTGATGAAAGTTTCCTGCCGCCGCATGAGATGGAAACCTACATTGAATTCAAAACACCCAGGGAGGATCCTTTCGATGTTTTGTGTTGGTTGAACGAGTACTCTACAATGTTTCCTGACCTGGCAGGGATCGCATGGAATATGCTCGTCATCCCGGCTTCGATCACAGCCAGCGAAAGAGACGTTTCCTCAGCTGGATTTGTGATTCAAGAAGGCAGAACCCATCTTAAACCAGGGACTGTTGACAATATTCTGTTTCTGCACAGCAACCTCAGTCTCAAGGGAAATGACACGTCAGCATTAGAATACTGAATAGAAACAAAGTTGTTTGATTCTTCCACATTGGCTGCTTTTAATTATAATTTTAAATTGACTGTTTAGACTGTTTAATCACTGGTGAGTCGCTGGTCACATATCAATGAGTCAGGGCGGGTCCAAATTTTAGTTGGAGGTAACGGGTCAGTTCTGCTCTTGAGCTTTGTGTATGCGGGTGGGTTCGCAAAACTGGACCCATGCAGGACTCTGATATTGAGCATAAAAGCAAGTGCATGTAGCTCAGGTCACGGATGCATCAATGATATATTATTCTCAAGACTATGATCACATGCTTTATTGCATATTTTCTTGCTTAATGATGACACGGTATAGATAATGGATGGATTTTGACACTTTTTAAGTTGGACAAATCTGCCAACCCGAGTTGCCTTTACTTTTCTTAGCTGCTGGGGTCCCCTTCTGATCCTCATCCATAGGACGACATCCTCTCTTCATCCTCTTCCTGCTGCCAAACATTTCATCATCCTCATCAGTAGAGACCTCTTCTGGATACACATCCTGAGGAAAGATGCCTGAGGAAAGATTCCAGATTTAAATAAGGTTAAAAAAAAATATGATTATTCCGTTTTCATATAAATTCTTAATAAATATTACAAATACAAACTCAACTTTTTGGTATTGGAATAATAAAACCACTAGATGGAGCTTAATGCTTAGAGTCTGTTGAGGTCAGCATAAAAAAAGTCTATGACTCTCATAACAAACTTGGAGAAAGAACGCGTCGACGAAATTTAGGGATCTTTCAGATACAACATGATAACGACACCACTGTGCTCTGTTTTTGTCCGCATTTGTTAACTAGCAGGATTACACTGCTAAATTGTCTCTCAACAAGAAAACCTGTCAATCAGTGTCAGTAGACCTGAAGAAACACCAGCAGCAGCGTTACAAGATGATCACCATCATCTCTTTTATTTTCCCATTTATTTGGCAAAAAAAATAATTTTCCATTCAATTATAAGCTGGTTATTAGGGTTTAGCTGATGGTGTCTGTGTGAAGAGTATCTAAAAATGTATCAGAGTATTGAAAAATGCATGTCACCAATTGTAAAAAGCTAAAATAAGAATTAAGGTGTGATCACCAGCTCCTACCTTCACCGAGGTCCTGCAGTCTGAGATTGAACACATGAGAGAAACAGGATGCATTAGTTTAGATTGAGGTGATCAGTCATTAATATATTACAATATTACATGATTTAGCCCATGGAGAAAGAAAATCTATAACTTTCTTAGGCTGCATTAGTTGGAGAAAAGGTTCATCAATGGAGGGGCGAAGCAGCACTTGCAATTGCTTCATTCTGGTGATGTGATAATTCAGCTTTGATAACTCAAGACTTCTTCCAGCTTCACTTTGATCTATAAATACTAATCTTCATACAACTGCTCAAAATTAAGGGAACCCCTTAAATCACATCAGATCTTGATGAACGAATTATTCAATTTGAAAATCTTTACTGATAATTTCTAACTATAATTTGGTGTAAACAAAATGATCAAATCAAAGGGTGATCCAGCTTGCGTGACTTTTATCACAGCAACTCGTGTTACTGAGTACTGTGTATGGCCCCAACGTGCCTGTATGCACACCGGACGTCTGGGCATGCTCCTGATAAGTTGGCGGATGATGTCCTGGGGGATCTCCTCCCAGACCTGGATCAGGGCATCAGTGAGCTCATGCACAGTCTGTGGCGGTACTTGTCCGTTGTTGGATGCACTGATACATAATGTCTCATAGGTGATTAATTGGATTTTGGTCAGGGGAACGAGAGGGCCAGTCAATGGCATCAATGCATTCTTCATCAAGGAACTGCCTACACACTCTGGCCACATGAGGCCGGGCATTGTCCTGCCTCATGAGGAACCCAGGGCCCACTGCACCAGCGTAAGGTCTGGCAATCTCTCGGAGGATTTCATCCCGGTACCTAACAGCAGTCAAGGTACCGTTGGCTATGCCATGGAGGTCTGTGCGACCCTCCAAGGATATGCCTCCCCAGACAATCACTGACCAACCGCCAAACCGGTCATGCTGGATAATGTTACAGGCAGCATAACGTTCACCACAGCTTCTCCAGACTCTTTCACGCTTGTCACATGTGCTCAGTGTGAACCGGCTCACATCTGTGAAGAGAACGGGGAGCCAATGGCGGACCTGCCAATTCTGGTGTTCTCTGGCAAAGACCAATAGAGATGCACATTGCTGGGCTGTGAGCACAGGTCCCACTAGCCCTCATGCCACCCTCATGGAGTCTGTTTCTGACGGTTTGGTCAGAAACATGCACACCTGTAGCCTGCTGGAGGTCATTTTGTAGGGCTCTGGCAGTGCGCCTTCTGTTCTTCCTCACACAAAAAAGCAGATACCGGTCCTGCTGCTGGGTTGATGCCCTTCTACGGCCCTCTCCAGCTCTCCTTGTGTAACTGCTGGGTCTCCTGGCGTCTCTTCCCAGCTCTTGAATTGTGCTCGGAGACACAGCAAACTTTCTTGCGACCGCATGTATAAATGTGCCATCCTGGAGGAGCTGGACAACCTGTGCAACCTGATCGGGCTGCAGATACTGCTTCATGCTACCAGTAGTGACAAGGACACTAGCATAACTCAAAACTAAATAAGAATTAGTCAGGAAGGATAAAGAGAGAGCAACTATCTGGGGCCAGCACATGCAAAACCATTCCTTTTTGGGGGTTGCTGCACCTGTTGTCACTTTAATTTGCCCCAAAGCAGGTGAAACTGATTCATTATCACTTGTGCTTCCTAAATGGACAGATTGAAGTACCTGAAATTTAACAGACTTGCTGTTATACTGTGACAATTAAGTGTTCCCTTAATTTTTTTGAGCAGTGTATAAAACACAAAAAACTACTGCTGCAAACACATTTGACTTTAACCTTTGTTTTAAAGGCCGTTCAGCCTTTTTTGCTCTGTGCAGGTTGGTTTTCTCCATCAGTATTTGCAGTGTTTCACACCAAGAATGGTTGTGAAATACCACACAGCCTGTGATTTGCAGAATCCAATATTACAGGACTTTGCTGTAGATCAGGGTCAGACATATTCAAAATGTGAAAATTAATTTTTCATTATTGTCACAGAAAAACTGTATCCAGTAATAGCTAAAGTTTGAAATTACTTAACAGTTTAAAAAGGAAAGAGTAGATAGATCAGTATTCACACTAATAAACAAACTATAAATTAAATTAATCACATCTTAGATCACAAAGGCAAATGTATATCCCGAGGAGAAATGTGGTTGTTTAGATTCCTGCTAAAATTCACAGTAGAAAAAACTTCAGTAGTGTTGTTTTTAATGGCTTTACAGTGTTGATGATACTCCCTCATAGCAGTTGAATATTAACACATACAATCACACTGTAATGTGTGGGTCTCTACTTACACTTTTATGATTTTGTAGAGTCTCTGTCTGTTCTGGCTCGGTGTGCTGCTCCGGCTGGCTAACTCGAACAGCTTTTCTGCCAGCGCCGTATAGTCAAACTACATAACAGTTAATCAACATCCCATCACATATATACACAATCTGAGTCAAACAAAATGATGAATACAAATTTAACATTTGTTCTATAATAGAAAGAAACTATTCCGATCAAAAAGACAGAAAATCTGACCATGGGAATAAACGAAATGCTCATCAACTCTCATTCAGTTGAAAGGCTTTAAAGCTATTTCCTAAAACCTTTTCGTGTAAAACTAATACTTTGCGTTACTGCAAGCGATCTGAAGGAACATGCAATCAGTTTTCAAGTGGATTTTGTTTTTCAAATGTTCAATTTTTTGGAGTCATCATAGGGCTGGGCGATAAAACGATAGAGATAATTATCGCGATATAACTTTTCCTTGATAGAAATATAAGACATGGTTGATATAACATAGATAGGACCCATTCCATCCATGCCTTGACAGACAACACAAAATGATGAGAATAGCGCCGCATAAATCATGTGGCTGGAATAGAGTTACAGCCACATTAGTTTAGGTTGACGCACACAGCATCAAGTGTAGGAGAAGCAGCAACACGCGTGCTAATGTTTGGGCTCCTGCATAGAGGTGGACAACTCTGCATTGATGCAGTGACTTAAGATAATCGATTCATGTATTCGGCTACATTCATTGTTTTAGTGTGTTTCCAACGCTGAATAATTATAACCGCCTGTGACGGCGCTGCTCCGTCACTGACCGCCAGCAGTCCACACACTCACACCGACAAACATTTTCACGCTTCCCGTTTCAGTTTCTAGCTTATCGCTATTTAACCGTCATTTACTCTATTTAGCTGTGGGGTGACCGAGGGTGCACACTCGTCAGCTCCGCATTTTGGTCTCACGCACACACGGTTTGGGGACGCTGCTCATTCGTCTCGCCGTCAGTGTAGAAGTATAAGGGATTAAACAGGGGCATAACTTCCTGTCAGTTTAAATAGTTTCCTGTTGTGTTGTTTTCAATGATAATTAGTTAGAGTTGTACTGTTTATAGGTGATACCTTTGTTTTCACAAAAGTCATTTGATTTGTTTAAAGAGGATATATTTTGTGACATATAAAGACGTCATTGTAACCTGTTTTTTGTTTCCAAGCACTGGTTTTGCCGATAATAGTTTGAATTAAGCCGTGCAGTGGCACTGATTTTATTTAGATGGCGATATATATCGATATCGACTGATTGAAGATTTTGTTTCCATATCACCCAGCCCTAGGTTATCACCTCGCAGAGACTTGTAACTGGGGATTCTTCAGCTTTATATTTTCAAAAAGGCTATTAACATTATGTCATAGAACCAATAGAAGATAGTTTTCACTTGGTGTGTTGAAGGACAATATGATACCTCAGAGTTTCCCAATTGAAGTCTTACTTATACGCTTTAAAAATCGTAACTCACGTTAGCTTTTTAAACACCGTTTGATATTGAAATGGACAAAAAAGGAAAAAAGAAAGAATTGGGTCTTGAAAAGAGGAAGCTTTACCTGTAGAACTGGTCCGATGTCACCATCACATGGCAGCTCTGTGTCTGAGTCTTCTGAGTAAAGAAGCTCATCATCCTCCTCTTGATTTGATTTACTACCTGTGAACAAAGACACAAGATTTCAGAAAAGACTTATCCATTTGTTCATATTATTTGTACATTTATTTCTCAACACAATTTAGTTTTTCCATGACACTTGTCAACCTTAAGTTTTCCATATACTATACTTATATTAACATAACTGCTATAATTTAGTAAAAAAAACAATTATATGTACCGTTGATTTTCATCGTTGTCAATTTCTTGCAGAGTGGTTTGCTCATTTTTCCTTTTATTTGGTCTTTGTCATCCCCTTCAGAAGCCTGTCCCGAGTCAGAATCCTCAGCTGCGTTCACCTCCTGCATCAATTCTTCAATGGCGAAGGGAGCCTGGTCAATAATAGAGCTGAAGATGCTATTGCAGATGGCTCTGAAAAGAGTCCGACTGGTGAGAAAGCAATCAAAAGAAAAGATGACAGACTGAGTGGATGAAGTATTCAGGCAAGCTGTAGTGTCAGCAGTATCAAAACCAGAGTCTCCGCTATGCACATATTGCAGTGGTGGCATTACCACCACTGCTTCAGGATTTGGGCAGAAGCGAATTCAGCCCTGTGTGCCTGTACCGTGCCGAAGTATCCTGCCAGAGTGTCCTTCCTCCCCAAGCCCCTACTGGCCTGTTCTGACATTGCACTTTAACGATACAACCAACACGAACCACACGTTTACATGTCCTGTCCGGTACTGAAGGGATGACTTTGTGTTAGTTTGTGTTGTGCTATAATTTATGAGGCATGTGTTTTCCCATTAAAAGGATCAGTGTGTAAGATTTAGGTGAAAGTGATCTATTGGCAGAAATTGAATATAAAATAATCCTGTTCTCACTAGTGTGTAATCATCTAAATTGTACGAATTGTTGTTTCCCTGACCCTAGAATTGGCCCTTTATTACATTACATTTAGCTGATGCTTTTATCCAAAGCGACTTACAATAAGTGCATTCAACCATGAGGGTACAAACGCAGAACAACAAGAATCAAGAAAGTACAATTTTCTTTATATTACATCTGGAGCGGGTCCTCTCTACGGTGGACACCATGTTTTTTGCAGTAGCCCAGACTGGACAAATTAAACACCTTTTGAGTTTTTATGACAACAGAAGGCTACCACAGGTTCTCTTTCATGTTTGGAAGGTGAGGGTGAGGGTTATTCAGCTGCAATAGGTAACTTCACTAGATGTCACTGAATTCTACACACTGTACCTTTAAACACAAAAAGTCCAACATTTTGCGCACCAGCCTGCCACACAACATGAGACGAGCACAATGAGCATATCAGGGTTTAAGTGACCGGACCGATCCACAATCCGACACCATTGAATAATAACTAAAATGTAATTGTCAGTTTGCGTCTGAAGAGCGAGAGAGACAATCAGACACAAACATACAGGAGAGAAATTCTTCCGGTAGAAGTTAACTTCATTGTTGCAGAAGAAGTGATGCCCTGCTTATCCAAGAACACATACATACACATCATTTCACAAGGTTATCACAATGATCAACTTGACGTGTGAGTGATTAGAAAAGAGGAGCAAATTGCTTGACCGATGCAGAGAAACGCACCAGGGCCATCCCGATACAGTAAAATTAGTTTTTGGGAAGAATCAGGGGGGGAAAAGGTTGAACCCCCTGCTAAAAACATCCTATAGGAAAAACAGAAAATTCATGACACACATCCGTTTATAAAAAAAATAAAATAAAAAAAATATAAATAAAAAAGAGACTTTCAAATGCAAAAAGGTTTACCCATAGGTGTTTTAGAAAACACTCAAATTTCAAGTTTTTAAGATTATGTTTCAACCATCCCAAGCACTACACCTGCTCTAATATCAAACATATCAAATAAATTCTACCTACTAGTGCCATTCTAAACCAGTTTGGCTTGTGGTAAGAGCTCTCAGAATTATTCCTTTTGTGAGTGCTCCTCAGACATTTCTATATATACACACTTTTATTTGTTTATGTGCTGGATGTTGTGTGCAGAGGGAAGTTAGAAAACTTAGTGTTTATCATAGTTAGTATATCTGTGATGAAGCTTTTATAGTAAATTTTTTTCATTTAATGAAACAGTTTTTTCTTTATTGCTGTTTACATGTGATTTACATGCAAGTTTGAATTATTGACTATACTGTTATTTTTTCATACATACATTACATGTTGGCTATTTCAGAGATCTGTTGAGCAACCAACACAATCTTCAGACCCAAGTTCGCAACTTTTCAAAATAAAAGCTCATTGCAGCAACAAAACCAATGTTAGTCTTTTAGTTAGAAGACAAATTGCCAAACAGGAGGTAATTCTACTAATGTTGCCATAACAGAGATCCCACCCGTCGTGGGTCAGTCCCTCAGTCTGATAGTGAAATTAAAATAATCAAATTATTAAAGGAGACATTTTATGCTTTTGCGGTCTTTCCCTGTCCTCCTGTGGGTCGTTTTTTTTTTTCTGTACGTCAACGGTGTGCAAAGTTCAATATCTGGAAGCTGCGAAAATGCTTCGTCATCGATTATTCGTATCTGGTTAACGTCAGTACATGGACCATCAGCATGATGTATGAACAGCGGCTAGTCTGGCACGCCCCGAACTTAGTTATCGGAAGCCGAGCAGAGAGAATATTGGTTAGCAGTATCGCCATTTTGAGTTGACGTATTCTTTGGTGAGAGGAAGTTTTGTCTTTATATACTTTCAAACAATTATGAATTCAAGAGTTAGTGGTTTAAATACATTTTTCAACACTCCACCCTTTTGTATGTGTTCACCTCATTTCAGAGGACTGCTTCCTGAATAGATCCTAGTTTACTGCTGGCTTTTCCAAAATTTTGTTAACGATGATCCAGTTCCAACTTAGGCCGAACTGGACATCTGTGTAAGAGTATTACACAGTATTACAGCTTTATTAGCTGTGGGTTTGTTAGGCTTGAAACAGACAAGGTGACAAGTATAGAGAGCAGAGTTGTTTGATGTAGCTTTCTTGCTAACATTACTGTGGAGTGTTCTAATAGCTGTGGTGCCACTTTACCCTAAAACTGTGTAGAAAGATGGTGATTGAGAATCAGATTCTTTAACATAGACTGAGTGACCTTTACTTTTTAATTTGTAAATGCTACCCCTGGGCAGTATAATCAAGAAGCACGGCATCTCATTCCACAGCAATGCTGATGACACTCAACTCTATGCGTCGGTATCTCCTGATAACACCAGGCCAATTGACTCACTTTTTAAACTGCGTCTTAGATATAAAGACCAGGATGACAATTTTTTGACTCCGATTTAAATTTCAAAGCTCATGTGCGAGGGGTCACAAAAAGAACATTTCATCATCTGAAAAACATTTCCAAAGTGAGACCATTTCTCTTTACAACAGAGACCAATGCACATTTTCATAACCAGCAGGCTAGACTATTGCAATGCTCTCTTTTTGGGTCTACCAAAAAACACAACAAATTAGCTACAGTTGAATCAGAACTCTGGAGAATGAACTTATTAATCCTTTTTAAACATTGTCAATCGCTTGTAAAGCACTTTGAACTGCAATTGATTTGTTTGAAAGGTTCTATAAAAATATAATTTTGATAGATTTTTTTATAATGGAATCCTTTTATTTGTAATATTATTCAAGGTTCAGAGGCACTTTGCAGAGTGGGGAACATCCTGAAAGTGAATAGAGTCCTCAAGGGTGTAGAGAAGCTGAGCTATCACCATCAAACAACCTCCTCGCGGGAGGGGTCCCACAGCCCGATTCTATGCTTCACACCAAAGAATGTAGTTATCCTTTCATGGGAATATTGTGCAGGTAATATACTTTATGTATTTTATACTACTTGCACCAAAGCAAATGAAATTGATTCACAATCACTTGTGCGGCCTAAACTGAAGTTTAACTGACTTGGTGTTATATTGTGACGATACTATATATAATAGCACATAGCCTTTATATTCATTTTGTTTATCGTACCTGCCTATATATTTATGACAGTCCAATACAGTATGTATGATTGTATACGTTTATTTCAATATCTCCCGATACTAATGCATAAATATAGTATACATCCTCGTAGTAGTTAGTTACTTACCACTCTGAAACATCCTGCTCCAGTCTTGGTTGTATTTCAGGACTACTGGCTCCTCTGTCGTACTCAAACTGGTACGATTTGAAATTCGCTCGACAGCTCAGCCAGCACCGATCTATAAGCGACCTCCACGTATGCTTAATGGGAACATTAAGCATAATAAAAACTACCGAAACACAGTTTAACAGTCACAAGACTGGACGTGCCTGCCAATCAGGGCAGACTGGGCACGAGCTGAAGCTGGCGTTTGGGAGTTTGAGGGGCTGCAGCTGGTGCAGCAGTAATACAGCATGTCTGCTTTAAAATGATCTGATGGCGATTGTACCACCACCACCACTGCTGTAGTTTGACTGAGGATGTAGAAGAAAACAGCTTCAACTCTGTCCACAAAGTGACCGTTAAGGCATGCCCTCCACACACACAGCTATAGAGCGCTGGTCGTCTGTTTATTCCCATTTTGCTCAGCCCTAGTATCTAGATCTGTGTTGATATCCAATCACGATTGGACAAGGTTAGGTAATGACTCGCAGAAACACATAACTCACGACGATTTGTTTGAAATGACCGTTACAATATCAACACCGTTTACTTCATAATGATTGATACGGTTTTTAAAAATAATAAAATCTTTCTTCATAGCTGCGCAGTCATTAACCTGGCTCATCCTGGCTCGCTTTCTTCCTCTCTTTTGCACTGAATCACATACAGACCGACACACGCACACAGTATCAACGGACACGCGTGTAAACTCAGACTAGGTAAAAACAACTTTTTGGTTTGGCTCGAGTCGGTTGGAAGTGCACAACGCAAATGATACACAGGAGCAGCAAATTACTGACGGAGCCGGTGATAACTGTTATAAAACTAACATAAACATGTATGTAAAGACCCAAAATGAACACTGTAAGCAGACATCTAGATGACTTTATCTGGTTTCCACTGTACCAGGTTTGAATGGGGTCTTACTTAGGATACAGCTTCCAACTAACCCGTTCTACATAGCAGTTACCATTTTATTCTTAGTTGGTAATTATGGGCGGCTGTGGCTGAGGGGTAGAGCAGTCGCCCTCCAACCAGAGGGTTGGCAGTTCGATCCCAGTCTTACCCATCTGCATGCTGAAGTGTCCTTTGGCAAGATGCTGAACCCCAAATTGCCCCTCATAGAAAACAAGTGCTGCTAATAGATGCACTGTGTGAATGTGTGTGTGAATGGGTGATGGGCAAACTAATGTAAAGTGCTTCGGGTGGTCATCAAGACTAGAAAAGCACTATATAAATACAAACCATTTACCATTTAATTACTTATGTGTGTATAAGTGACTGCATTAAAACAAAATAAGTCAGGAGATGTGGACTTACTCTTTGGTTTTGGCAGCTGTTTTGCAGAATGGCTCAATGAACATCAAGTTCTGATTAGCAGTGAGCTGTAAAAAAAAAAAAAAAAAAGGATAATTGAAGCATTAATGCATTTCTTGCTGCAACAACTTGCTATTAATTGATGGTGATAGAATATAACAATTTTTAAAGTTATGTTACTGTATTTAGTAAGTAGGTAGTAAATTGAGTACTTCTTTCCCACTAAAGATGCAGCTAACAAAACACACTCTTTGGACCTCTGAAAACAGGATTTTAAAAGCTCAGGACTTATTAACAACATTTGTCCGCGAGGGGGAACAGGGAAAGAGAGGGCCTCCTCCACTGACAGGAGTGGTCAGTTGGAGCAAGCCCGAGAGTGGGAAATGTTGATGACATGGACCAGCGGTTTACAGTCCCATCACATACTGTCACTACCACCCTGAGACCAGACCTGATACTCGGGTCAAACACCCTGCACGTCGTCTACTTCGAAGAGTTGACAGTACCCTGGGAGGACGCTGTTGATTAAGCAAATGGCGAAAAGGCTGCAGTATGCAGACATGGCATTTGAGGCCGAGCAACGTGGCTGGAAAGCAATAGTTTTCCCTGTGGAGGTTGGCTGCAGGGGTTTCCTTGCAACATCCTCCATCAGGTTGACACCTGCTTACATCTATTGGAAGTTGGTAACTTAAATTCTGCAGAAGACCTTCAAACGTACAAGGGATATTCACCATCTTGTCTTATATTCTTAAATGAAACTGTTCATGCGTTTCAGGTGTGTGGCTTATATACAAATTTGAAAATGTATTTAACTTCCTGCAGGCTGCTTACTGTCTGCCACTGGTGTAGATTATCTGAGGACGTAGAATATGATGTTGAACGTATTGCATGTTCAAAACCCCCTAAAAAAGGTCCTGTGTGTAAGATTTAGATGAAAGGGATCTATTGACAGAAATTGAATATAAAATAATCCTAGTGTAATATAATAATCCACAAGTGTGTTTCATCTAAATTATACAAATTGTTTTATTTACCCTAGAATGGGCCCTTTATATTGAAATACTCTATGTCACTAAATTCTACACACTGCAACTTTAACACTTCCTTGTGCCATTTACAATGGATAAGCCAAGTGTGAAACCTATGGGATGAATGATGACAGTGAGATGTGTTCCACAAACAGTTACAAAAGTTTGTTTAATCTGATGTGGCATGTTTGTATGAACTCACCGTTCAAACTAATATAAGAGAGACTAAAGCATAAGAATACAAAAATGTTGTTACATAAGGACCAATGTCAGTAGTGGGGCTGTACCTCTGATGAACCCACAGCTGCCAGTTCAGTCATGTATAGATCCAGGATGTGGAACTGCAACCCGCTGGGCGCTGCACTGCCACCCCGCAGGAGCTGTGCTGTCAGCAACTCAAGAAACCTGGCTACCACACTAAGAAGACAGTCATTAGTTATTCACCTCAACATGATATGACACAAATTACCACAAGACTTTCAAGAAGAAATATGTTAGTATTACCTGCTCTCCCAGTTTTTCCTCTTCAGCATCTCAAAAGTTTGTTTGAACATTAAGCGAACCAGCTGTCAAAGAGAAAAAAATAAGCATTTTTTGGGTCTTCGTCTTTGCATAGCTTGAAATTAACAAACACATGAAGGGCTGGGTGATATGGCCTAAAACAAACATCGCGATACACAATATATATCTCGATATTTGGAAATCTTCTCTAAATCACTGTACAAATGTTAAATTCATAAAAGTCCACAGGAAGTGGATAAGCTAGCGGACGTTAGCATTTCTGATGGTCCCTAAATGCTCCTAGTCGGAAGATATCAGCGGACATTTAGGCTTAAAACATGGTGTTAATGACCTTGTTTCAAGTCTAATACATATGTCGGGCTTGCCTTCTGATCATTGAGCAGCTGTGGATCATCAGGAAACTGTTTTCACCGCTGTTCTTCAACAAAGTCACTGACTGGGTGCTTCACGCTGGAGTGAACGCCACTCACGTTCACCATTTATAAATGGATTCGTTCGGTCCAGCATTCAGAAAGACTCTGAACAAACTGTCAATAACCGTCTCTGAACTCTCGTAAACTCGCTGGGACTCTGAGCTCTGAGTCTCTTCCCTCCTCCTGATACAAAAATATGCATGTGCGCAGGAGTTTTCTGGATGGGCAGGGGAGTGAGCAGTCTGCTGTGAGAGGGGCATGAGAAGAGAGAGCAAGAGAAGCGAATCTTGAAAAGGATTTCATGCTGACGGCTTAAAACATTCACGTGACAATTTATACTCATTCGTCGCAAGTCATTTTATACATCGCACGATACATCGGGTATATTCGATATAGCGCCCACCCCTAACCACATGGATATATGAAAAAGTGATGTAAAGCTTTAGGTATCTGTGTGACATTTCAACATTCCAGTACACGATTAACTGTTTAATTTTGAAAGATCATTTCAACAGTTCTACTATTTTTTCATGAGATGTTCATTCCAAAGCTGGCCACTCTAGTGAGGCCCTATCTCTGCATTCATGGGAAATTTGTACAATCTGATAGGGAATTTTCTGCCACCGGTCTCACAGTGTAAAGAATTCTTAAAGGGATTGTTCACCGAAAAATTTAAATTCGTTCATCTACTCACCACTATGCCAAAAGTGAAGTGTTTGAGTCAACAAAACACTTTAGGAGTCTCAGGGGTAAAAAGTGTTGCATCCAAATCAACTGAAGTAACTGGTGACCACTTCTTCAGATGTAATCAAAGAGAAAAAACACAACATGCCTTTATACTGCTCGTGTGGTGTCATTAAGTGTCCACAAGCCCTGACATTCATATTCAACGCGAAACGATATCATTTACACTGTTTTTAGCCTAAATGTACTCGAATAGGCTCCTCTGTGGCACGTTCACGTACCCACACCGGAAAACCACACACACACTCGTGAAAGGGTATTCGCGGATGCGCGTTCTCTTGGCTATGTCCGCTAGCATCGCCACTTCCGGTAGTGGACTTTTAGGCTTAAAACATGGTGTGAATTGCACCATTTTGAGTTGAATATGAATGTCAGACACTTAAAGACACCCACAAGCAGTATGGAGGCATGTTGTGTTTTTCTGTTGTTTTATTACATCTGAAGAAGAGGTCACCATGGCTGAAACACTGTTTCCCCCTGAAGCTCCTAAAGTGTTTTGTGGACTAAACACTTCATCCACCCCTCCACCGGCATAGTGGTGAGTAGATAAGGAGTGAATTTTCATTTTTCAATGAACAATCCCTTTAAGTAAAATTCAGGCAGATAAAGCAGCAGACTGTCTGGTTGTCATACTGAAAAATGTGCTTATTAAAGCAGTGTTCGGTTACCACTGACCTGGAAGAACTTGTCCATCCGCAACCTATCAATACCAGTCCACTCTCTTTTGAAGGTCTGCAGGAAGCTCTCAAGGTATAAAAACTCTGCAGGAAACAGCACATAAAATGTACAGATGACATGTAATGTGACTTGATTTTACTTCCTGTAATTAAATCACATAACATGATGAAATTATATGTAGAAACTTACGGCCATCTATATGATGGAAACTGTGGATCAGGTTGGAGATCTGGTTTGATAGGTCCTCCTATAAGAATAAAAGTGGAGATTGCAATATTAAGAATAAATATTAAACCAAGAGGGAAAGTAGTTAACTCAACACATTTATAATTCAATTTTATGACAGGTACAGATTCAAATGTGTCTGATTTGGGCTTTGAGCAGGTTTTCATTCCCCTTAAAGATGTTGTCAAGAGCACACATCAAAAGAGGCCAATGGCAGATCTGCAATCATTTAGAATATATTTGTTCTGATAAAAAAAACTAAGCACCATCATCTTCACTCAGAGTTGGTCCTTGAAAAAAAAAAAAAAAAACTAAGCTCTAGTTCCACTTCCTCAGACATGAACCTTGGGGCTGAGGGGAAAAGTGGTCGTCCTCCAACCAGAATCCCAAATGGCCCCTCTTAGATGTTGAATGCACTAATTGGAAGTTGTTTTGGATAAACACGTCAGCTAAATGACATGTAATGTAATGAAATATTCTTTGATATTCTTATGAAAATTCAAAGATTAAAGAATGATGAAAGTCTGAATATGTATCTTTAATCTAACAGTCATCTAAACAGACTTGTTGCTAATAGATGCATGTATGAATGTGTGTGTGAATGTAAAACTGTATTGTAAAGAGTTTTGAGTTGTCATCAAGACTAGAAAAGCGCTATATAAATACAAACCATTTACCATTTACTTGTGCCATGTTTAATATGAACTAAAGAAGCCTCTTGGATTCGCGGTGAAACGTCTTATAGAAACAAGCAAGTCCAGTTACATTTGTACAACTTCTGAAGATATCTTGATAACAAAAGAAAACAGGTAGCACGAACCTGGAGCAGTGGTTTGTCCTGCATCCACAGGCAGTAGAAGAGACCCTTCCATAGCTTGAGCAGCTCATCATCAGTGAATCCATCTGTACAACGGAAGTAAGGCTTTGAATTGTAACATACTTCTTGAGTTCAGGATGCAAGTTAGCTGTGTGGAAACTGATGACATCATGAACATTGAATGTATTTTTGGTACTAGATACGATCCTCTGTCACTTTATGTTGCAACAAGTAATGGGGTGAACGATCCAGCTATTCTTGCTACATTACAGCCAGTCTATAATCTAAATCTGATTTACCAGGACACATGTATACTAACTAGCTACCAATTATTTTAAAACAACCGGATGAGCACCAGACGTCAAACGGTCAGTTAAAACATGCATAACATCTCCACACCCATTTTAAAATCAGGGTTAAGGTTAGTTTAGTGTTTGCTCTGTATTTGAGCTGTCGTTAGCAAGTCAAAGTCCGCTGGATAACACGCACAGATTAGCTTACCTGTCTCTTTCTGTGACCTAACATTTATGTATTTCCTCAGTTTCTTTATAGCCTTGGTCCGGACCGGCTTCTCGTTGGAGGCTAGTTTCTGTGCGAACTGGATTTCTGGGTCCTGAACCGACGCCATGTTCACACAGCTTCACGTGGTAAACTCGTCTCTTGCACGCTAATCCCACGTTTCTCCATGCGGCGCGGAATGATGACGTCTTCATCTTCTTCTTCTTGATTTAAGGCGGTTGGCATCCATCTATATGTGCATTACCGCCACCTTCTGCTCCGGAGTGTGAAAATAGACACAATCTTCTTCTTCCCGGCAGACTAGGCACTATTTAATGCATTGCTGCCTCCCACCGGTAGGGAGTTATCCCTGCAGATTATGCCCTCAGTTTATATCTTGCGTTATAAATTTGTAGTTTGAAGGAAGTGCAAAACTTCTCCAGCTCTCCCCTTCTTATACATCCCATCACCAAGCTGTGATTTTACTGAAAAAGTTTCAGTACCCTAATCCTATAAAAAGCTCCCTCCTTTCTTTGGCATAGAGTGGACAATACATCATAATATGTTGTACAGACTCCAGGACTCCACAGTTGTCACAGTTTCCATCTCTGTGTTTTCCCACAAGCACCAACCCACTTGCTAGTCCACAATGTCGGAGCCTTAACCTTGTCAATTTGATTTCATCTATTCGAGGCATGGGTATTTTATTGACAGGTTTAACTGATGCTTGGATGTTATATAGCTTTCTTCCTTTGATGTCATCATCCCACTCTTGCTGCCATATCTGATTCAGCCTCTCACTGATGATGCTACGACACTCCATCCTTCCAAGTGGCACTTGCACATCCACTGTATTTCTGCCCAAACTTGCCTTTGCTGCCCTATCCGCCACCTCATTGCCCTCAACCCCAACATGTGCTGCAGAGTACAACTTCATCCCAGCCTCCATCTTCCACCCACCACAGCCCCCAAAATAAAGCAATTAACTCTGCAGAGAATATTGAAATCCCATCTGGCAGTCTTCTACTCTGACAGATTTGAACATGGGGGATGTATGAACCAAATCCCACTCTATTGCTTTCTAGATCCCTTGAACCATCAGTGTAAATATGTATATAGTTACTCCATCTGTTCTTAAGATGTCTGTCTACATGTTCTGCCAGATCTACTATTTCACCTTTCTGCACTAATTCTTTAATTGACAGATCCACATCAGCTTCTGCCCACAGCCATGGAGGGACAGGTGGTCAGCATAAAGAGGGCCCTACTCTAATTTCACTTAATCCAAAATCCTCTATATGTTTACTTATAGAACAGATAAAATGACCCCTATTAATCCTACTACTACCTTCTATAAATTCCCAGCATTCAGTGAGCAAAGAGATTGATGGAAGAGCTGTTACAAATCCTTTTAATTTAATCCAATAATTTAGTGCTAATTTTGCATGTTGCAGCCTCAGTGGAGCCTCCCATGCCTCCACCAGCAGTGCAGAGACCGGCCTTGTCCGGATGGCTCGTATACAAAGTCTCAAAGCCCTAGCCTGAACAACATCCAAATTTGCAAGAGTAGATTTTGCTTCTGAACCATAATCAAAATGTGCTCTGATCACAGCCCTATATATCATCAGCATTACATTTATATGTGCCACCCAGAAGCACCAAGTTAAGCACCTCATAATATTTACAGCTTTCTCACACTTAATAATCATTTTTTCCCCCACATGTTCTCTATATGTCAATCTTTCATCCAACCATACACCACAAAACTTAAAGACCTTGACTCTTTCAAGGGGTTCTCCATACAATTTTAGTCCCTGACTATCTACATTCTTTTTCCTGCCAAAAATCACACATTTTGTCTTTGATACAGACAATCTGAAACTCCACTTATCAGCCCAGGCCTGCACCTTATCCATAGCACCCTGCATCTGTTTCATCAAATATCTAACATTGCGACCTCTCTTCCATATGGCTCTGTCATCCGCAAACAGGGATATACCAAATCCATCTCCCACTTCATCACCATTATATTAAACAAGATAGGGCTGATAACACTACCTTGTGGGGTTCCATTATCTACACTTACTTTGTCGGACAGACTGTCCCCCACTCTTACCTGTATGGAACGGGATCTCAAGAAATCTTTAATCCAGTTCAACATCCTTCCCCGAATACCAGCATTATACAGTTTGATTACCAATCCCTCTTTCCACAGCATATCATAGGCCCTCTCTATATCTAGGAAGACACCAATCACCACTTCCTTGTTTACTAGAGCTCTCTTAATGTCTCTATCTAAAACCAAGACTGAATCCATTGTTGCCCTACCTGGCCTAAATCTACTGCTGTGAGGGAAATTGGCCTATATGATTCAGGATTGTCAGCTTCTTTGCCAGGTTTCAAGATTGGCACAACCACTGCATGTTTCCACTCTCCTGGGATTGAACCTGGTTCCCACAGTGTATTTATCAGAGATAACATCTCTTATAATGCTAAAACGTCCATGTTTTTGAACACCTCATACCCAAACCCATCTCTCCCAGGGTCGGTATTGTGCCCTCGCCTTATTGCACGTTGCAGCTCTTGTATGGAAAATAATACATTTATCCCATCACTATTATCATTATTTGCTTCTAGTTTATGTCCCTCATTGTCAAGCAATTCCTCTCCTCAGAATCCCCTCTCTCCCCACATTACTGGCACTATGTATTTTTTGAAAAGTTCTGACCAATTTACGATTTCTTGATCTCCTTCCATCAAAACAGGAATAGACAAACCCCTATTAATTCCAGCCATTCTGTGGATCATACTCCAAAATTGCTTAACAGCTGTGGAGGTGCTCATTGAGCTGCAGAAATTACACCAACTTTCTTTCTTTACCCTTTTATTACTTTCCTGGCCTCTGCTCGAAGCCTTTTATATTCAATTACTTGTCTCTCAACTGGACTCTTTCTCAGCTGCCTATACGCTCTGTTTCAAGCCTGCACTGCCTCATTACAATCCTTATTCCACCATGGCACTATCTTCCTCTCTTTCCTATTTCCTTTCATTTGGATGTGTTTTTCAGCCGCTCTTCTTATTACATGACAAAATGATCACTCCCCATTGTGTACCCATCCATAACGTCCCATTTTCCACATCTAGCTAATTCAGCTGAGGCAAAAGTAAAATCTATGCATGATACCATTTACAACATGAAATCTCGTCGGCCTTCCATCATTCAGCCTGACAAGTACATTCTTATCTAAGAAATCTTCCAAAAATGATCCATTCATGTCTTTACATTTACTGCCCCATAAAGGATTATGAGCATTAAAATCTCCTGACCACACCACTGGCGACCGCACTTGAGCCATTATTTCATCAAATTTTTCCATATCCAAGTGGAGACAAGGGTTGTAATAATTTATTACTGAAAAACTTCCTGTTGAGCTCCATATTTCTATCACAACACACTCAAGCTCTGATAGCACATTTACCCTCCTGTATTGAATTCCCTCCCTTACAAATACTGCACATCCTCCCCCTGAAGTATTACGATCTTCGCGCAGACAAACATATCCCGGTAATACAAAATTAAGATTAGGTTTCAGCCACGTCTCTTGTACACATATTAACCATGTTTTTTCTTTAAAGGCATCTACAACATTTTTAAACTCTTGCCCATTGGCCACCAGACTCCTGGCATTCAACTGGAGGATATAAAACATAATCAGTCTAAGTATCATCATCTTCCTCTGTTCGACCTCCACTTGTTTTAATCTTTCCTTCTCTAGAAAACACATGTCTGTAAAGTCTTCATGGCTCAACCCCTTCAATTCCAAGGACCCTCTCAGCAGTTTTCACCACATTTCTTACCACATCTGAATTATTTTTTGTCTGCCTCATGTCACACAATACCTCAACAATAAAGGTCAGGAAATTAAACTTGTTTACTACCATTGAGTCTTCTGTTACACGTGTTACTGGAGGGGAGCCTCCCCCTTCATTCCTCCTCATTTCCTCTACTTCACCACATTTAGTAACTTTTTTAACAGCCTCAGCATATGTAGTCCCTTTATTAATTTCTCTGTACTGCTGCACCCTTATTGCATGCTTATACTGCTCGCATTCACGATTCCCAGCAATATGTCCTCCACCACAACTGCCACACTTGAGCACTATTTCCTTACAATCAAAAATCTCATGTTCACCCCCACATTTACCACATTTTCTAATTCCTCGACATGAAGCTACAACATGACCGTACCTCTGGCATTTAAAACATCGCAGGGGCTTCCTATATGGGTGAACTTTAAAGGACAAACATCCCAGAAACACTCTTTCTGGGAGAGCTTTTTCCCGAAAAGTTAACACCACTACTGTTGAGTCACGCTGAGCTCCGTCGCGAAAAACTTTTATCCAAGTTGCTTCAGAGATCTCTGCATCGTCCAGGCCACTAACCAGCTCATCCATAGAGATTTCAAGTGAGATCCCATAAATCACACCTTTCATAGCATCCTTACTACCTGGAACAAATCCTTCCACTCGCTTCTTTCCTATTGCTTCCAGTGAAACAGCCTTGGCCAACTGAGTTGCAGACGTGCAAAACAGGATAAGTTTCCCATCTGCAAAAATAAAATAGCGATTTAGTAGCACTTACATGGCACTTACCTATAGCACTTTGTAGTTTGGCTTTCTTGAAGAAAATGGTACTTCGTTGATTCTTGTTGTTCTGGGTTTGTACCCTCATGGTTGAATGCACTTATTGTAAGTTGCTTTGGATAAAAGCGTCAGCTAAATGAAATGTAATGTAATGTAAGTAACTGTCACAGCATGAAATTCAAAAGACAGTGTGGTAAAATGTGGCAGTGGGTAGAGAGAAAAACTCTATTTGGGGGTGATTAGTACCTTACCTGTGCCACCAGCCCTACCAGTTGGTCTGTGTGTCGGTGAAAGAGAGACAGTGAGAGAGCAGCAGGGGTGGATGTGTTGGCCAGTGTGATCCAAGTCTCAGTGAGAGCAAGGAAGTCAAGCGATTGCTGGGTAGCAAAGCCAGAGTTGAAGTCCGTCTTGCGGGTAGCTGACTGGCAGTTTCAGAGCCCCCTGTGACAAGGTGTTTGGTATGTGTGGAACAGGTGGGATAGATAAGAGAGGAAAGGTTACGGTAATGGTGTGAACAAGTGCGAGGCCTATAGTATCTACGAGTAGATATGCGAACAGGGACGGAAAGTATACACATATTCAAATAAAAGGAAACAGAGCAGCGTTATACTCAGCCTCCGCCGAAAGACTCCTTTGTCTTTATCCTCCGCGTTTTCATCTGACAAGTCTTCATCTGACGCTTCAAACAAATCCTGTTTTTTAAACACCAGAGTCGATGATGGTTGGCTACAAAATAGTACAAACTAGCTATCTAGTTAACCTAAGACAGCAGATACAATAGTATTCTAGCAGAGAAGCTTGTTTAAAGAATATACTTAGCCTAAATTCAAGTCCAGTAGTATGAAACCCCAGAACCCTAACCCTATAAGTTATTTTACTTAAATTAATTTATGAAGACTGACCAAATTCAGTGTAGGACAATGTCAATTTATACCTTCTTTGACACAATGAGTTCTAATATAATGTCCTCATTTATCTTTCCTTTTTTGTCAGTAGAGTATTTCCTAATCTTGTATTCTCTCCCATCCAAAGTGGAGTGGTGAACGGAAGTACCGTATGGGTTTGCCACTGATGTCCCTATAGGTAAAAAATATGATTCAGTAATTACATTTTTTGGAATTTTGTAAGTATAACATAAGTATAATTAGTAATTTATAAAATTATGCTTAACTTCTTACACTATTAAATTTGTTTTATCATGTTGTCAAAATGTAATCCAAACCTGATATGAATAAAATCAATACAATTTTATTTGTATAGCCCATATTCACAAATCACAATTTGTCTCATAGGGCTTTAACAAGGTGTGCCCTTAACCCTGAACAAGATTAAGGAAAAACTACTAAAAAAAACCTTTTAACAGGTTAAAAAGAAGGTAGAAACCTCAGCCCCATGTGAGGGATCCCTCTCCCAGGATGGACCAAAGTGCAATAGATGTGTAATGGAGTATCTGAGTAGAAATATATATCAAGCAGTGTTGTTGTTATCATAGTCGAAATCATGATCCACTGCCGCCATCAGGATCCACCATCAGCTGCCACCTCAATCTTGGTCCACCACCACTATCAGATGCCAACACGACACAGAATCCACCATTATTATCACGATCAGCCAGTACGGTACAGGATCCGCCATTATTATCACGATCAGCCAGCACGATACAGAATCCGCCATACAGGATCCGCCATTACGATCACGACCTCTGATTCGCGATCCACCATCATAATCCATGATGTGGCCGCAGCCGCGGCCCTGGAGCTGCGGACGATAGGCATAGGGACTCTGAAGAAGAAGTCAAGTCAGTAACAGTAACCAGTGTAGCGAAGCTAATATAGGATAAATGTGGTCTCTTTTCCTGGTTCTTGTCAGGACACGTGCTGCAGCATTTTGGACAAGCTGCAGTCTTTAACGACTTACTGCTGTAGCCTGATAATAAGGAATAAGGTTAAGGTTACTTTATTTGTACCCATAGGTAGATTTGTTTTGCAGCAATAAAAAGAGAAGGCATCCATCCAAAACAGTACAAAATTATAAACACGGATATTAAAGTTATGGAATCCAGAAGAATATTCCTGGAACCTCACAACATTGAAAATTGTTGTCATTAAAATTTGATTGATTGAACATTACCACAAGTTGGACACTCTTTGACAGCAACTGAGACACCTATTAATACAAATTTAAGTTATTTTTTATCTTTAACCCTTGTGTTGTTCCTGGGTCTAATTGACCCAGAGTGTGTGTGGTCTGTGTGTGTGTGTGTGTGTGTGTGTGTGTGTGTGTGTGTGTGTGTGTGTGTGTGTGTGTGTGTGTGTGTGTGATGTGTGTGATGTGTGTGTGTGTGTGTGTGTGTGTGTGTGTGTTCGTGAGTGCGTGCGTGTGATCATACGCAAGCCCTGGCCGGTCAGGGTTAGGGTTAGGGTGACCCAAGGATTGTCATAATCCAATTCTCCTGGGGTAATTGAGACCAATGGATTGTCATTCTCGATTGTCATGGGAGGGGTCATTTAGACCCCCAGAGAGGGCGCTGTGGTGCTCTGTGGGGGTCATTTAGACCCACACCTGATTCCAATTGAAAATCAAGGGGGGGTACATTAGACCCACATATAAGTCTCAGTGTGCCACTCTCTCACGGACCATGGCACGATGTCGCGTCAGGAGCGTTTCACCAGAGAACAGGTTCTCCAACAGCTATTCTCCCAGCAACCATCCTCTGAACCCGAAGAGGACGCGAAAGAGCCAGACCGAGAAGCGGACGGACAAGGAGATGGAGAAGCAGACCGAGAAGCAGACCGAGAAGCAGACAGAAAAGCAGACAGAGAGGACGGAGACGGAGACAACGGCGATAGCGAAGAAGACGAAGACGACGACGGTGACTACGAAGACGACGACGGTGACGAAGACTACGACCCAGTGGGTGATGCTTCTGCAGATTCGTCATCCTTGGAAGAAGAAGAAGGAGGACAAGACCACGGCGACACCACCACCACCACCGCCACCACCGGACTCGTGGAAAGAGAGACCTTCCCCTCAAGAAACGGGGAAATAACATGGTCCTCGAGGGCGTACGGCCGAGAAGAGGGCCACTGCTCCTCCTCCTCCTCCTCCTCCTCCTCCTCCTCCTCCTCCTCCTCCTCCTCCCTCCTCCTCTGCTCGGCCCCACGATCCACGCGACGTCCCACACCGGTGACCTTGCTTCGACGTTCCAACTGTTCATCACACAGACGGTAGAGAACATCATCCTGGAGATGACGAATCGGGAGGGTCGTCGAAAATACGGTGACGAATGGAAAGGGATGGACGAGACCGACCTGCGCGCCTACGTAGGGCTGCTGATCTTAGCGGGCGTGTACAGGTCCCGGGACGAGGCCGCCGCCAGCCTGTGGGACGCAGAGAGCGGCCGGGCGATATTTCGTGCCACGATGCCCCTAAAACTCTTCCACACGTACTCCAGACTGCTGCGCTTCGACGGCCGCGAGACAAGACGCACGAGACGAGCCACGGACAAATTGGCGGCCGTGCGAGAGGTCTGGGACGCGTGGGTGTCGCGGCTACCGCACCTCTACAACCCGGGGCCCGAAGAGACCGTGGACGAGCAACTGGTTCCGTTCAGAGGTTAGTCTTTTTAAAAAAAATATTATTATTATGTTATGTTATGTTTGTTATGTTTGTTATGTTATGTTATGTTATGTTATGTTATGTTATGTTATGTAGATAGCGGCTGCTAGTCCTCGTCCTCATCTCATCTCCTCTCATCTCTTCTCCTCCTGTTTTTCTCTCTAGGCCGGTGTCCATTCCGTCAGTACATGCCCAGCAAGCCGGCGAAATACGGGATCAAGTCGTGGATGGCCTGCGATGCAAAATCAAGCTACACTTGGAAGATGCAAGTGTACACCGGAAAGCCGAGTGGCGGACACCCAGAACGGAACCAGGGGTTGCGGGTAGTGCTCGATGTAACGGAGGGACTGCACGGTCGTAATGTCATGTGCGACAATTACTTCACCTCCTACCAACTCGCGCGGCAGCTCCTGGAGAGGAAGCTCACCGTGGTCGGCACTGTTCGGAAGAACAAGCCCAAGCTCCCGACCGGGCTGCTCACGGTCAGGGGAAGAGAGGTGTTCTCATCCAAGTTCGCATTCACACCCACTGCCACTCTTGTGTCCTACATCCCAAAGAAAAACAGGAATGTGGTGCTCCTAAGCACACGGCATCCTGAGGCCGACATCAGCGACCGCGAGGACGGGAAACCGGTCATCGTCCTGGACTACAACCGCAACAAAGGTGGCGTGGACAACCTAGACAAGGTGATCGGAACGTATCAGTACCTCAAACCTTACTGTCCTCTCCAAAACGTTGTTTTCCAAAAGGGAAACGCCTGAATGCATATGCATGAATATGCATGAATATGAATGCATGAATACCTGCAGGAGACAAACATTGAGAAAATGCACAAAAAATGTGATTATATAATTTTACAAGTAACACTATCTAAATGTACATTTTTTAAAGACCAGTGTGCAATCACTATTCTTTTCATGAATGTATTTATTGAGGTAAATTTGTTGATCATGTAAGTATTAACTACTTTTAATTTACTGTTTATTTCACAGGTTGATTGATTTGTTGCTGTTTATGTGTGTTGCTTGTCCATCCAATTGGTGAGTGCTCATTTACCGACTGTCAAGTCCAATGTGCATTTTATTACAACTTGTTGATGTTGTGAGACAAAGCCAGTACACCAGGGGTGCCCAATACGTCGATTGCGATCGACTGGTCGATCGCGAAGGTAGTGCGGGTCGATCGCGTCACGCATGCACGATTGGTCATGAGTCAATCACGTTGACGCTCTGGCGCTCTCAGAGTTAATTTACCGTCGCGCCCATTGAGGTACAGTCGCGGCATTTTCGGATGGTTCACAAAAACTACGACACTGACTGAAAGGTGAAGGCATTCTGTTGTTGTTATTTCAGTAAATTTCAGTACAGGGCGGGGGGGCGTGGCGGCGGAGGCATTCATTTGCTGTTATTTCAGTTTATTTATGTACGGGGCGGGGGGGCGTGGCAGCGGTGGATACCAACATTATTTGGTCGGTAGATCTTGTGGAGCTGGTCATTTCAAGAGTAGCTCACAAGCCTATAAAGTGTGGGCACCCCTGCAGTACACCAACCATGTCTGCCATTCAAATGCTTTATGAAGTTGCATGGACGTGTAAAGGTAACAAATTTACACAAATGGCAGGGGTAATGACTTCTGGGGTCTCCTTTATAAAACAGTGCGTAGGATTCATACTAAAAGTGTACGTACGCACAAAAGCCGGAAATGGCGTATGCCAAAGGAAATTCTGATTTATAAAACCGTGCGCACGCACACCTGAACGCAATGTTCGCTTTATAAATCACAGTCCACCTGGAAACGTTCGTACGTGGATCTGCCTCCAAATCCGCCCTCCACACACCCACTTTTAACCATAAATGGTCAATGCAAAGCACGGCATGAATGCTGAAGCATATAAATTAACCTGCTGATCGATGCATTTGTACGGAGAATCATGGAGGGTGTATTACAGAGAAAAACAAAGAAACGCAATTATACTGACACTGAAATAGAGGTGCTTGTGAGTGAGGTGGAGGTACGAAAGAACATTTAGTTTGGAAGCCACAGCACCGGGATCACCAACAAACGAAAATGCACAGAGTGGCACTGTGTAACTGCTGCTGTAAATGCAGTAAATTCCACAGACAGGACGGTGGCTGAAATAAAATAAAAAGTGGTCTGACTTCAAAGTTGAGACAAAGCGGAGAATTGCGTCACACCGCCTGAGTGTGACAGCTACTGGTGGGGGCCAGGGCACACCCGAGCTTTCACCGGTGGAGCTTAGGATGGCCTTGATTCTCGGGGAAACCAGTCTCAGTGGCATTGTGTCTGAAAAGGAGGGTGACACCGACATAGCAGAGATATCAGACAACACAGGTAATGCACAATTAGATTTGTTTTTATTAAATTCTGAATTACACTTGTGTTAAAGTACGATAATTATGTTTGTTCCTCCAGAGTCGATGGGGGCAGTAGGTGGAGAGGATGCCCCCGGCTTGGAAGCCCCCAGGGAGGAGGCAGCTGCAGAGCGGCAGCCATTCCAGGGCCACAGTGCGCATGGCACATCTGGGCGCATGCTGACCGATGCTGTGCTGCAGACACAGAGAGAGACAATTAGTGCCATTAATTGTGTAACAGACGAGCTGAAAGAGATCAGAATGGTGTTGTGTGACATTTCAACTTCATTAAAAGAACTTGTAAAAAAGTGAACCTTTGCATTTGTTTGTATTTTCACAAACGCCGCATCACATCCTCTCCTATGTCCATCTCCTTGAGGTCAGGATTAAGGGGAGGACCAACTATTTGGGATATGTTGTGCAGAACTGCACATGCCCTGATTATGTTGCACGCTTTGGGGGCGGTGTACAGAAGCCTGCCACCTGAGGCATCAAGGCACCGCCATCGGCACTTCAGGAGTCCGATGGCACGCTCCACAACTGAACGCGCTCGCGTGTGTGCCTCATTGTAGTGCGTTTCCTCTGCGCTCTGAGGATTTTGAAAAGGAGTGGGGAGCCAGCGCCTGAGGGGTGTGGTGGCAATTTCCTGTTTAATAATACACAATTACACATAATCGTACACTGTCATCCATTGTCATACGTGGTCATACATTGTCATACGGTAAGTTCAATTCTAACACCTGCAGGTGGACTCACCCCACACAGCCACCTAGTGTAGCATGTATAGAATGAGCACAGAACAAGGGGAGAGTCAGATTCTTATACATCACAAGCCCCTCCCTGGGAGGAAGAAGACTTTCCTCATCTTCTTCACTGTTTGTGAGAGGTGGTGGGCAGACATCCTGTCCCCCTTCTCTGTGCGAACCCCCTGGTGTGACCTCGGGTGTGACTTCTGGTGTGAGACAATCTGTCTCCGGAATCTCCTATCTTCGTTTACAACACAAAAGACCCCAGTCCTGTATACTATGCAGAAATCCCCTCACGCCTCTACTCCAGACACGCTAAGTAAACCCCTGCGGTGACCATTTGGCCTTTGGTTGCCACAAACTACCTTCTGCCACTCCTGCAATCTAGTCAAACCATGAGAAAACACATTTGTTCACACATTCCTCCACATTTGTCTGTTTCATCTACCAGTTATAACACAAATATAAAAACTGCCAATACAATCCCCCCTTTGAGCCTAAAAGGCTCAACATCCTTTAAACATTGTTATAACATCTCATCATCCTGAAAGGGAAGAGTCCAGAATAGATGAATGTCAGGAAGTTGAACATATCGTCCAATCATAGACTTGATTAAGGAAATAACCATAGTCCTAAACACAAAAGACAATACAACAGTTCAACAACTCTAGTTACACACATGAAAATCCAAATTGGTTTCAACAAACTTCAATAACATATTTTTTAATCATTCAAACGTAAGCGTGACCATTAATTCCGCCCTTCAGGAATCTGAGTGTCCTTGTTCTTCCTCTGGACAATAGGTCATTTAAAAATTTGAAATGATATGCATCATATTGTCAAAAATGTTCACTGTGTATGTGCCACAATTCGTCCTGATTATGTGACAAACACCTTTGGCTGGCATCTTTTCTCAAAGCCATTCTGTGATGCAGAGTCATTCTTGACCCTAGACAGTGGGAGAATGAGTTGAAAACCCAGCCCCCCTCTAAAGATGTTAATCTTCCATCTCCAGAGCAAACTCATCGTTTGTGTGTGTTCTTCACAGTGCTCCCCCCCCGGGGCAAGTTCTCCAAAACCTTTAATCTGGAGACACTCACACTGTGGAACTCTCATCTCTTGGTTGCACACAATGAGTTGAATCTGTAAGTGAGCTTGGGTGTTCTGATATTTTCATGGCCTCAACCCATGCATTCTCCAGGCTTTGTCAGTTCATCAGGGAAGTCGAACATGAGTTCTACTTTTGTTCTGACTCTGATGTTCAGGTTATTTTCTCCCTGCCAAGGTTTCACATGCCATATCATTGGTGGCAGGACGATGATGACGGTGTTCATGAACAGGGAAACCATCTTTTCCCTCGAACTGCATCCCAGTCGTCCCATCAGGTGTCGTTGTTTTCCCCCGTCGTCGCGATTGTATCAGCAGTGCCCCTCTTCAATGTGTTGCCTCTTCTTGAGATTTAGAGACGTGTGGCCCTAATCATTTCCACACCTCTCCTTGCTTGCGAACACAAACAATTGAAGGCTGAAGGCTCACGCACTGACACAACGCATGCTCCGTCCTGTAGAATCCACTCGTGGCTCCGGAAATCCTCCTGCAATGGCTTGCATGTCTCCAGGTTGCCCTCTCTGCGACCTTCACTGTCGTCTGTGTGGTGGGAGGCACTTGGTTTGCACTCGTTCCATCGACGTGCTTCTCCTCGTTTCCTCCTTACGTCTTTCACCACAATCCAGTCTCCTGGTCTCAGATCATGCAGTTTCCCTGTCTATGGATTTCGGTAGGGAGTCCATCACCTGCCTGTGGATTTTAAAGAGTACAGGGGACAGATTTACACAATATCTACCAGTTCGTTTTTCAATGTGCTGTTATCTCTTTTCACTGCTTGTTTCTTTCCACTGCCCCCACTGGCGGGATGATAGGCACGATGTTGCCTCATGTCGATACCCATACTCACCAGCATCCTTAAAGCTGTGCTTACAAATGGGGTACCATTATCAGTGGACATCTTTTTGGAATTTCCCAACGTGGAATGAGTTCTCCGAGCAGTGTCTGCGCCACTGCTGAAGAATCCTGTTTAGATGTGGGGAAAGCTTCTACTCACATAGTATATATATGTCAAGAAGAACAAGACAGTATTTATTTATTTCCCTAACTTACTTAATTCAATTTAATCTTTATCAAATCCCTCTATAAATGATCAAACTGTTTGTTTGGTGGTGGATGTTCACTTTCTGGAATCTGGATTTCTTTACCTATTTAATTGTAATTCAATTACACGACTCAGATAAAAAAGTTTTATTGATTATTGTTTAGAGTGTTCTTTTTGTACACCCAATATATATCTATATTACACCCAATATATATCTATATCTATATTCCTCCCTTTTGACACACTGACTACAGTCGTGTGTCAATTCAAACTAATGAAGAAACATACATAGGTTAAACAATATCATCATGTGACCCACATCAAAAGTCTGTCAGCCACCAAACAAACTGTTACCTACCAAACAGTTTACTCCTTAAATTTTACTAAATTAAATCTGTATTTTAAAATGTTTTATTTAATTGCGATTGACCCTCGTTTATAGCTCCTATGATCTACTTTAAGTGTTACTATTTAAAAATCTTTAAACGCACTCCACATTTGCAGACTGCATACAGTTTGCATAATGACCCAGCATCTGGCAGAACAAGGACGAAGTGTGAAGTGAAATGGCCATGAATCTCCTATTCAGTCAAATCGACCAAACTCACATGCCACCCCCTCATGCCTGTAGTGTGATGGGAGTGGTTTAGCCTCCATTGTATCACACAGTTGTAAACCCACTTGGTTATCTCAGTTGCTGCATAATTAGCTGTTGATCTTTTAAATCTTACCTAATCTAGGAGAAAAACCTTTTGTTTTCCTTTAGTTAAAAAACTGTTACGCAATCATGTGGCTATCCCCACTGATGTAGGGAAGAGAGTCGCATAGTTAAAAACATTGCATCTCTAAATAGTGAAGTCTATCATCTAAGGCAATACTGTCCCATATCTGAACCACCTGGTTGTTAAAAGGTGGGAGGTATTTTGTTCAAGCAAAATCATCCTATCAGCATATTGGTACCAGTAAAGTCATATCACAGCGTCACATATCACACATCAAATATCACAGCTCTCTCGACAGTTGTCTCAGCTCTAAAACATTGTTTGAAGCTCTGCTTCTTTTATTTTCTCCTACAGGAAAAAAGTAGTGTGTTAACATGCGATTTTTCCATATTCCACACGAGGATTCAGATATTCTTTTCTATTGGGTCTGCTCCCTTGATCAGACCCAAAACATATTTGTGCCCGGTCCACAAACATGACGGTACCTGTTTCAACTCAGGAATATCATTAATGTTTACACCAAAACTAAAAATTAGTACATTTTATCAAAAGATTTACAACATTCAGAAATGAGTTCAACACTCCTAATTTCATTTATCACTATGGAAAATCGTTTGCGATTAACCTTTAACCTTCTTTTAAAATATTTTATTGGTATTTTATGTCTTTTCCCCTCCAGTAGTAATACACCTTTTAATCCAAAGTTCCAAAACTTTCCACTCAATTAGTTTTGGTTTTATTAGTGTTACATAAGAATCAAAACTTTATATTTTAAACAAATCTTTAGCCAATGAGTCTATTAAAACTTCTAAAACAACACAGTGTTTCTTATCTTAATACGACCAACTTACTTTATCCCTTCTTTACTTAACATCCTCTATAACCTTCTTAAACTTTGTTTGCTCTTACTTAATGGTTCGCTTTTCTGAATGCATAACATCTACTCACATTTGTCTTATGTCTCTCTGCCTCTGCCTTTCGCAAGAGGGTGTTACTTCCAGAGAGTAGAAAAGAGTCTAGACATCTCATTGATATGCTAGTGTCAAATCCCCCTTTCTCTATCTAACAAATGCAGATGTTATTTGGACTCTCGTTACCACTGATGCCCTGCGGTGGTTAAAATTTAACATACTACTCAATGAACACATCAAATCTTTACCCATAAAATTTATCAGGCAGTGTGGTGACACAAAAATGAATCTTAAAAATCCCCTTCAACCACATCATGTAAAATAGCAATTGTACAGTGTATCTCTCTATCACTGTTGTACCTGTTGCTCCAATCATTATGAGATATCCAACATTCATTTTAGGAGTAAAATCACACTCTTCACATTTATTAGCTGATTCCGGTTCCTGAATCTACAAATATATGTGATGTCTCTACCACTCACTGTGATTTGTGTGTTCGGGCATTAGTTTATACACTTCATGTGAAAATATTTAGCACAAGATACAATAGGCCTCTCTCTACTGATCTTCTGATTAAGCTCACAATGGTCAAAAGCAATCTTAATCATTTATTCTTTATCCAACATTAATTCACATGGTGTGTGTGTAACCGTGTTCTTACTATAGTAACGTGCTGGTTGAAACTCTCCCCCTCCATCTCAGTGTCCGCACCAGATGAATCCTTCACTGTCCCCAGCTCACCGCTAATCAATCGCACTGTGTGCGCTTCTTCCCAGGGCATTCTCTTCCCCGTTGCTCTCGGTGGAGCTGAGTCCAGATCAGAATCTAGTCGGAGACACTGAGACTGGAGATTATTTCAATTCATGCATATTCACTTTCAGTTAAACAACATCCATACACTCCTCAATCCGGCACAAATATCCCTACATTCATTTTCTCCTTTTTCTTTGTCCTCTCTACTTCATTCTTACTCTTTTTATTTCTCTCTTTTCACACATAGTTTAGTTTAGAGTTACCAAAGATAATTTAAACTCAAACTTCCCTTGCTCGGAAAAAAGTCATCCTCTCTATCTTTAAACCTGTTTTCTCAAATAGGTTGTCTCAGCAGTTGTGAACCCGACTCTTATTTTATAAATTTAAACTCTGGTTTGTTCAGCAGAATATACGAAATTTGGGGAATGAAGTTCTGCTTATATGGGAAAAGAACTTAAAAGTCTCTTAATTCAATTTTTTAACCCAATTCTTTCTATCTCAAAAAATTTATTTTAATTAGTTTAAGTTTGTTTATTTTTACTTTTACTATTAGCCTTAGAAACCCAATTATACCCCGAATATATTTAAAGATATACTCCAAATACATTTAAACATATACTCACCCTTTTCTCCAGTTTGAGGATTCTCAGACTCCTCACTTTTTCTTTCTCTCCGCTTTCTCAGCTGGAATCCTCAGCTAAATCCTCAGTTTAGTTTTACCAAATTCTTACATTTTTCTTTCAAAGCCACTCATATCCATCAACAAAATTTTGGTTAAGTTTTTAGTTTGTTAGTTTTTTAGTGTTAGTAACCCTTAAACCTTCAACCAACACCAAAATGCTTTTGTAAGGAACAATAAGAAACCATCTCCAATATAATGTTGTCAAATGCAATTACCTCTTGTAATTCCTGATCTCTTGGCAAATTTCTCAATTATTGTTCCTCAGGTTTTGATTCCTTAATACATCTTAAATACTCTGCCTGATATAATGCCTTAGAGAAATCTCATAGCCACACTTCTCTTTAGCACCACACATGCAGGCATAAAATGTACTGGAATTATCAGATTTTCAACAGATTGCTGTGCTGAGACGATCCAGACTCGGCCTTGGTCCTTCCGTCCCAGCTACACCTCTATTGCAAAATAATAATATTACTTATATTATAATAACAGTTATAATTATCATGAGCCCGACGTCAGAGCCCAATCTTACAAGTGTGTTTAAATTAATAAACACTCCATATATTTATACTTATATATTTATACTAGTTGATTTTTCCAAAAATCGTAAACACGGATTTTTCCAAAACTCGTAAAACATAGATTTTTTTTTTAAATTAAAAATCATAAAACATAGATTTTTTTTCCTAAAAAGATCATAAAACATGGATTTTTTTCCTAAAAAATCTTAAAACATTGAAGCTTCTTTGATTCTACACCGATTTCCAAACCCTTGCCGTGCAGACACGTCTGTCCCTCAATACAATGAATGAGTGAATCTTTTACCCTTGGCCCTTTTAAACAGAATTTTACTTACCAGAAAGACAACGTCTGATTGCCACACCAGGTCCGCTGGATCACATCAGTGAGTGCACTCCTGGCTCTCTTGCATCCGGCTCTCACTTCGTTGAGATCCAGAGTGTCTGCTCACATGTGTGATCCTGCCAACAACGCCAAAATTGTGGTGGCAATTTCCTGTTTAATAATACACAATTACACATAATCGTACACTGTCATCCATTGTCATACGTGGTCATACATTGTCATACGGTAAGTTCAATTCTAACACCTGCAGGTGGACTCACCCCACACAGCCACCTAGTGTAGCATGTATAGAATGAGCACAGAACAAGGGGAGAGTCAGATTCTTATACATCACAAGCCCCTCCCTGGGAGGAAGAAGACTTTCCTCATCTTCTTCACTGTTTGTGAGAGGTGGTGGGCAGACATCCTGTCCCCCTTCTCTGTGCGAACCCCCTGGTGTGACCTCGGGTGTGACTTCTGGTGTGAGACAATCTGTCTCCGGAATCTCCTATCTTCGTTTACAACACAAAAGACCCCAGTCCTGTATACTATGCAGAAATCCCCTCACGCCTCTACTCCAGACACGCTAAGTAAACCCCTGCGGTGACCATTTGGCCTTTGGTTGCCACAAACTACCTTCTGCCACTCCTGCAATCTAGTCAAACCATGAGAAAACACATTTGTTCACACATTCCTCCACATATGTCTGTTTCATCTACCAGTTATAGCACAAATATAAAAACTGCCAATACAGGGGATAGCCACTGTCACCTGCAGGTAATAGTGGAGAATCATTATACAACAGGGTTAAAAGGTAACACTTAATACAATACGTTGTTAACTTACCAAGAAGCCAGCCATCACGCACTGCACCTGCCTGCAATCTTCTCCCCACACTGCTATGTGCCAGGATAAACGAATCATGTGTAGGCCATCGTGCCACCACATTCGTCAGGACCAAGTTTGAGTCACATATCATTTGAATGTTTATTGTGTGCACGTGTTTTCTGTTTACATACACATACTCGTTCTCTGATGGAGCCCTTCTAGCAATATGAGTGCAGTCAATTGCGCCGATTACATTTGGGAAACCGGACAGTGCTGCAAATTGCCTTTTAATGTGTGCCTGTTCTCCCACAGTGTAAGGGAACTTGATGTATTGAGCAGTTAATTTAATAATGCCATCCAAAACTGCCGACATCAAAACACTCAGGGATTACTGTGATATCCCCGACCTATAGAATTGAACATAGTTATATTATTCTCAAAAGGGGCTTTGGCGGAAAGGAAAATATTATATATTTTCGATCATATCAAACACATACCTGTCGGCTAATTTCCGCTGATAAGAGCCGGTTGCCAGAAACCCCAGAGTAGTTAATAGTTGCGTTGGCACCGGGATGGCACGGTTACGTCGGGTCGGTCTCTCTAATGCTGGACCCAGCTCAGCACATAGATCCAAGAGCACAGCTCTCGGGAATCTAAATCGGCTGATTAGCCAGTCATCATCATGGGCCAAGAGATCTGTGTGGTCCTTAAACACACGTTCCCTCCTAATTTGCCTGTTAGCATAGTCCTCCAATAGAGCCAGTGCATCCATCATCCATCATCACGCATGTTGGGCCTCACTCCCAGACAAAGGAATAAGTGAGGCCTACACGGCCCGATATCCTAACTAGAGTTATTTCCGGCCTAACGGCCAGAATGGGATTTGAAAAGCCTCAGTAGGAGTTTTATGGGGGGCAAAGCCAGAACCCCCCGAATTCCTGCGGGGGGGGGGGGGATATTCTTCTGACCATCGGCTGAGGTCAAACTAGGACCTTCCATTGGCTGTGAGCCAAAAGACCCAGGGGCCCCCCTTGAAGGGAGGTTGGACACCTCGACAGGTAATAAATAGCAGGCTCTCCCCGACTCCTTCGCTCATTTCCCGGTACTGAAGATTCGAACATAACCTCCCCAGGTTACTCCCGGTCTCAGCGCCAAAAGGAAGCAACCCATCCGCGCGTTTGTATTTTGTATTTTGATTTTTGACTTAAGACTTTAAGACTTTATTTTTGCAACAGTCCTGTTTTGTTTTACCAGAACTTTTATTTTGAAACTGCCGTTTAAAGTCAGACACTCGCAGGCCGAGTTCATCTCCCAGACTTTTCTCCAGATCTGAAACTACAGCTGCCTTTTAGCTGTTCATCCCTGCAGAAGAGCAAGTCGTATTCGCTACGAAAAGCAAGACATTTATTCGCTTTAGGCAAGATTCATCCGCCCCGAGGGAACGAGACGAATTCTCCCCATCCGTTCCGCGTCCCGCCCCGCCAGCGGAGCAACGAGGCCCCGAACCATTCCACTTGTTTTCCCGGAACGCGCCGCCCGCGCATCACTCGACGGTGGAACATCAACAAGTAAGAGGCTGATGTCTGGGCAGAGATTAGTTTAATCATTAGCGTGTTTATTATTTGAGTGTATCTTGTGTTGAGACCGTTACGTCACACGGTGTCAGAGCGCCGTGACGCATCCGCCCTCCCGACCATGCAGGGGCGCTGTGTTACCCTTAGACCTATTTTACAGACTTTTAACCCATTGAAAAATCTGTACACACCCAGACGGATCTTAGTCCGCCCGCTTGAGTACCCGGTGTGAAGTTCTGTATAATTGTGTCGGACGATGTGTAAGATCTCCTCTGATCTTCTATTACATGTTTCTTTCCTCTATCTCTCCTCTCTCCTAAAAACCACCGGCACATACCTGCCGATCCGTAACCACACACCTCACGATACATATACATATACATATATACATATATTCTGAGGCCTGGGTACTGCGGTCGCATCTCGACGCCGTTCGGCGCTTTGAACCACGAAATAGACTCAAATATCCTTTGTCCTCCTCTCACATCACGTGCACCACTTTCGCGCGCGCGCGCGCCGTCATAGATTCTGCGACGCGACAACGCGTGCGCAACTTTGATCCGCCATTGTGCGACACCACACGTTGCACAATCTCCTGCGCCGTCATAGATTCTGCGACGCGACAACGCGTGCGCAACTTTGATCCGCCATTGTGCGACACCACATGTGGCACAATCTCGGGCGCCATTTTTAGCCTGTGTAACACGATACCACTGACAAGGTTTCAATCGCCACTTTTCTTCGCACACACACACACACACACACACACACACACACACACACACACACACACACAGACACATATACTTATCTCCAGATATACCCATTGGAGACATTACATATATGTTTACGATTGTGATGGAAGCTTGTGGTGTTTGATCTTTGATATAGTGGGTGTTTACTGTGATAATAGTCATTGATTGACGTTGATGTCATTTATCTTAAATAAACCCCATTTGTAATTAAAGTACCGGTATTTTGTGATTCTTTGTACATATGTATGTGACTATAGCTGGATTATGACTGCCTGTGCTCGAACTTAAAACCTTCACTGTTCATTATATAATCTTTAATAGCAAACATTGAGATTTATAATTGAACTTTTCAGATTATGAGACTGATCTTTATCGACTAATTGTTGGTCCCTGGTTACTAGGGTGGTGCCCCGTCTATGATAAAAGTAGAATTACAACTTTTATACTTCTTAATTGATAATTTTATTGTTTCCATTACTTATCTCAGAATTCGTAATTGATAACTTTATCATTTGTTAATTAATTAATTAATTATTTTAATAAAATAATTGTTATTACTTTCATAATCATATTTTATGATTATTGAAAATTAGCCAACATTCAGTCTACCTACTATTGCACAACACGCACGACGGTGACTGCAGTATTTATAGGTTTACAACAATCTGACAAATTGATCACACCTTGCCAAGTTCGTCTGTACGCTCCCTGCACAACGTGCGCCTGGGAGCACAGTCATGTTCACTTCAGCGATTTTATACACAAAAATATATAATACAAATTGTAAACTACAGTCCTATTAAACCATGAAACGATACATTTGTTATATATTTGATATCTTTTAAGATTAAAGGGTGCTTATGTTGCGCCAGCACAAATAACTTATTTATTTTAATGGTAATGATGAAGTGGATCAATAATCTGGCTTCAGTTCACCACCTCACGTCTGCACTGCCACTTTCCCGTCTCCAAAATGTTCGTACGCATGGGTCAGAGTTTGCGTGGAAATATGCAAATTAGCCCGTCAAGTTTGTTTTTATAAATCCCAACATTTGCGTAAGAAGTGGCGTACGCACGTTTCAGGCCCCGTTTTGTGCGTACGCAACGGTTATAAATGAGACCCCAGGTGAGTTGTGATCTATCCTTGCAGAAGCAGGGCACCCCAAATTTCTCTGAATTCAAGGAAGTGTCAAAATGCATTACAATCACGAGATTAAAACAAGCAAATCACATCATATACACCAGTCTATAATCCAGTTTTACTACACACCTTGATTGTGTTCCAAAAAAGAAACTGCATCTCTGAGATGCTATTTGTAAAGGTGTTTATTTGCGAGCATCTTTTGCGAAACAAAATATACATTCAGAACCAGCACAGACCAAAAATGCAGCAACATCTGAGAACGTCTGATGTGAACCTGTGAAAAACAGTGACAATTTATGTGACCAAACGAAAACAAGACACCCCACTGAAACTGTTAATATTTAGAATTACCTGAAAAGTTAGGCATTGTCAATAAATCAACCTGATCAATTATACAATTTGTTTTCAATGACATTAAAGACTTTAATTTAAGACACAAACATAAAAGCTCACTAGGTCTATTTTTGGTCCTTCTCACCTTCCATTTTCCAGACTCGTTTATCTCTGCAAACAGACTCATGTGTGAATGTATTGTTCTGTGTCTGGAACATATAGTCTGTAAAGGTGTGACTTATAGGCTGCATCCTAAATGTTTTGGAGAGGAAATAGTATGTATGGTTATGGTGTTGTGTCAGTCAGCTGAGTTCTTGGAACAAATGATAAACACAGTCTAACCACAGAGTACAGCAAAGGTCACTATAGAATTCAGGATCAACTTCTGCAAGACATGAATCGAAAATGGGCTCACATGCTAGAAAGTGGGTGCACCATAAACTTAATGTCGAGCTGTACCCTAGATTGAAATGTCTGCTGTAAGCATAAACTAAGAATTATTAAGTAAATTTCCATTACATTTCCCCCCTTTTTGTCATTTAGTGACAATCAAACAAAGAACAATCACATGAACATCGACGATACAAATCCACATAGATCCAATGCGTTATTTCATAAAGACAATTCATGAAAGCAGTGTGCTGCGTTTGTGAGCACAGAATCTAAAATGATAGAAAGTTTGATAGGAAACAAACTAATTATATCAAAGTTTCCAAAAGACCAAAACCAAATTTATCAGCATCTAGTTAATTCAATGGAAAAACATCAGTAATATAATTCAGGTCTCATCACAAAGTCTTCAAAAAACTATATGTGGAGGTGAGGGGGCTGGGAGAGCACCCTTCACCTGCACCACAGAGGATCAATAAGCACAGGTGAGAGCTGTTAGCTGATTGATCCTCACGCTTAAAAGCCAGCGTCTGAGCTGCCTTGAGAGCACTCTCCGACACACAGGAAGGACTCAGAACAGGAGCTGCAGGGCCTGCAGGCGTCGGACACTCTGCTGACGAGGGACCAGGCGGTTTCACCGCCGACCTCCGTGCAGGAACAGGGGGCGTCGGGTTCACCGCCATCCTTCGTGCAGGAACAGGAAGGGGCTTGGAGACAGGAACAGACATGGAGACCGGAGCATCCATAGACGAATCAGCGACACGCTGATGCGGTGTGCAGTGACGTGGACTCGGGGCCGCGCTCGCCGCCACCTTCAGCACCGCACGCGGAATCGGAGCCGCATTCTCCGCCTTCTTCAGCGCGGTGCGGCAGGCAGAAGCAGGAGCGGGCCCCGACCGGACCAGCTGATGCTCCATCAGCGTCGTCTTCCTCTCCACCTGCCTCAGGAGCGCCTACAGCCCCCGTCTGTTCTCCGCTCTCTGCTCCCGGTACGCGGCCACAAGGTCCTCCACCATCCGTACCAGAGCCAGCTCTGCCTGCCGGTCCGCGTCTCTGGTGGCGTGGAGCCCCACGTTGGGCGCCAGTGTGGTAGTAGACCATGCCATGGGGCTCTCACCACAGCAGCCAGAGACAAACCATTCGGATTTTCGCATATTTTATTAAATCACAACATAAAGGCAAACTTAAATTTCCTGAGCTTTCCAGCTCAGTGTCTCAGTGTCATGAAAGTCTGTGAAAGTTATCCAGCCTCTGTGTGTTCTGAGTCCTCTCCCTGAGGCAGCTCAGTTGCTGCCGTTTTAAGTGTGAGGATCAATCAGCTAACAGCTCTCACCTGTGCTGATTGATCCTCTGTGGTGCAGGTGAAGGTGCTCTCCCAGCCTGCTCCACTCCAGTTACACAACATTGTTTGTTCAGAGATCAAACTGACCCCAATATAATTCCCCCTTTTGGGGTCCCTAGACCCCTAACTATCTGTTTAGAAAACCATTCTACAGTACTAACAACAAATTTCACTTCAACAATAATAACGTCAATTCAATCAGTTTAAATGTGCTTATTGTGCATATATGATTCACCCAATCAGAAACATTTTTAATCATAGGCATCAGGAGGTCCCAGTCGAGGCACAATATGATGTGTATCAGTTCCATATTCCAGAGTTCAGTCCAATGCTCCTATTCCTAGGGAAACAAAGTGACCACAAAAGCAAAGACAAACCTAACTAAGTTTCATGGGTCGGCAAAAAGAAACAAAAGATGGGAAGATACACGCCACCTGGTACCCCCTTTTTAAACCTTATGTCTAAAATAGAACTCGAATCCGAAACCAGGACCACTGGACCCACCAGGTTGGTAATCCTAAACTAATAAAATCACATTAGGTCACTTTACCACTACTGCCAATACTGTCATGGATCACTTATCTGAGTCCATAGTGTCAGTATCTGAGTCTGTCAGATATGAGGGAATGGGAAACAGATCTGGAATCTCGTCCACTCTTGTGCAGTCGCCATCATGGTCATCTGTTTAAATAGAGATTTTGTGAATACTTTTCTCAGAATCGGTATGATGAAACAAACCAATAGACAGATCACACTCAAGACCACCAGTGTAACTATTCCTATTCGTTCTAAGTTAGCTCCCCAACCCCCAAGTTTCAGGGTTAGCCAATCCCATGCCACTCCTTCCTATCCAGCATTTCCTGCTAATTCCTGCTTTAATTCTTTAAGTCTGGTCATTGCCATGGTAAATGTTCCTCCCTCTGCTATGTTGTTGGGTATGTAAGTGCAGCATTGTTCTCCAAACATGTGACAAACCCCACCTTTTTCAGCTAATATCTTGACAAGTTTGTGTCTATTTTGCCAAGCCACTCTGCTGGTTGAATGCAGCTGCTCGCTAAGGGCCCTAAGAGCCTCATTTGTGTGGTTGATATATCGCTGTTGATTAAATTAATGTAATTAATCCATCCAACATTTTTGTTTGGTGTGATCCAGAGAAAGATCGATTTTAAGCCTGCTGCTATTTCATTCCTTGGTTTAAATTCTTCAGGGATTACCCTGGGCTGGCCAATTGCAACCAAATGAACACGTGGATCAGGCATATCGTTTATTTTAGTTCTGCTTAACCTGTTGGATCATTGGAGGTAACTTTGTCAATATTAGGCATTTCAATGTCGCAGACATCTCTTGATGCCTTCTCCAGTCACACTGCAGGGACTCCCAGGGGTTGTCAGCTGTTTTATCTTTAAGGAGAATGACATGGCGGATCTCACCATCTTCTTCATTTTGAGATGGAATATACTTTCCTACCTTTCCACCTTCCGGTTCAACATTTCTTGAGGGCATTGTTGGCATGGGCACAGCATCAATAACTCTTGGAAGTGTCACATGCTTGGGGTTTACAGTGGCTATCTCTATGTCATCAGGTTCTAATGCTTGGTTTAGTGCACTCACTTTACAGCAGTGACTACTTTCCCAGATTTTAATGGAGTGATTGAATCGGGTTTTGGAGCAATAGCCACATTTACAGAATTCAGTGTGGTAATCACATCTGCAGGTTTCAGGGTGGTAGTTACTTCTACATGATTCAGAGTGGTGAGCACTTCTACAGGTTTCAGAGTGGTGAGCACTTCTGCAGGACCTAAAGTAGTAAGTAGTGCTGGATCCACGGTAGGTATCTCTCCGATTATGTTATACCCAACCTCAATATAGCAACTAATGCCATATTGGTCTTAATCACTCTAGATGGTGGAATTAAAATCAGATCTGTTGGCATGTTTGTCTGGTCTCTAATTGCATCATACCTATTTGATTCATGTCCCTCGTCTTGGTTTGCTTTTCTCATCAGTTGTTTCTCCTGGGCTTGTCCTGGCAGCATGAACACCAGAAACCCCATCACCATTAGCAGGTGAATCAATGACATCCTATTTGTCCTTCTCCGTTGGCACCGGCCTGGCTTTCGTGCAGTGGTTCAGGTGGTACAGGGCCGGCCCTGGCAATGTTGGAGCCCTAGGCGAGATTTCATATTGGCGCTCCCCCTCCCACACGCGCACGCGCACGCACACGCGCACGCGCACACGCATGCCCACAAACAAACAAACACACACACACACACACACACACACAGTGCAAATTCCAACCTTCACTCCAGAGGTTACATTCATTAGTTAATAAAACAAGTTAACAAAAAAATATTTTTGAAATAAATGAACTACTGGATACTGGATGTAGGCTATAAAAAACAATACAAATATCTAATAAAAAAAATATAAAAAGAGTCGGAAATCTGCGGTACTGACAGCTGATAGCTATTCATGTCGACAAAAATATGTCGGTTCGGGGGAAAATGACCACCAGCTGAGTTTCACTTGGGGTATAAATATAATGCTAATAACTAATACCTACTTTAAGCTTTAAAAAGGTAATATATGTCTTCCAGTTTGACTTACTGTGTGTGTGTGTGTGCGCAGGAGAGGAGGTTCTGCGGCTGATCTTCACGGACAAGATGTTGGACAGAGACTTCACGCTGCTCTCTGAATATGGAATCCAGCATCTGTCCGTGATCAAGATGGCGTTGAAGGTTCCTGGAGGACTGACGGCATGACAGAGACGACGTCCTCCCATACCACCACTGTGCTGCTTCACAAAGCTATATCCTGTTTACAAATGTCGAACCTTTATTCCAATAAACCTTTTAGCGATGTTCCCAAGTTGCCCTGAAATATGTTTGAAAAGTTGCTGTTGCACAAAATAAAACCGTGTGCTCTCTAATGCCTCATCTTTGATCAGTGTGTGGGTATTAGGAGGTTAAAGTGAAGCCTCAAGACTCTTTAACAGGGCATCAAATACTGGTAAAAAAGTAATATTTTTTAACAATAACTTTACTACATCTAAAAGGAACAGGTAGTTTGACTGAAGGTTCTAACATGGATCCCTGCAAAGCCTCCATCAACAAAACAGGGAATAATAATTATTCTATTGCACCAAATCAGTTCCTATGGGATTTTATTTATTTTGAGATGAATAACGTAACAATAAAAAATAGTCTACACATGAGAAAACAAACATATGTATGGGTTAACTGTATGTGTACATGTATGATCCACAGATGAGACATCACTGTGAACAAGTGTCACGGTTATTTTTATAATTCTTTCTCATTGCCCATTAAAATATCGAATCTAAAAATGATCAACTTTGTAACAGTCTATTCATTTATTGATTCTTGAATTAATTTGTAAATAAATGCATTAATGCATGTGTTTTTCTCAATTTTTTATTAATTAAAGAAATGATTTATTACCATTTCCTTGTCACTTATGCTCCTCCATGGAACTCAGTGTGTCACTTTACAGGATAATTTCATTCCCCCACCCTTAGCTGTGTTCAGGTTCTGCATGGAACGAATCCAAGGTGTGTCTCAGACAAAATAGCTTTCCGTTCCTGGACTATTTTTAGAGCTGTTTTTATTGAAAACTAATATTCAGTTTCCTTGTAAGAAACTTGTGAGACTTGTTTCTGGAAAGAGAAGCTCCGAGTGTCATGTGTCCCCCGACCTTCTAGACCTATAGCAGCGTAACTAAGAGCAGGTCCAGGATAAGCCTGGACTGGCTCTAACTATAAGCTTTATCAAAAAGGAAGGTTTTAAGCCTACTCTTAAACGTACAGATGGTGTCTGCCTCCCGAATTGAAAGTGGGAGATGATTCCACAGGAGAGGTGCTTGATAACTGAAGGTTCTGGCTCCTACTCTACTTTTAGAGACTTTAGGGACGACAAGTAAGCCTGAATTCTGGGAGCGCAGTGCTCTAGTGGGTTGATAAAGTACTAACAGCTCTTTAAGATATAATGGTGCCATATTATTAAGGGCCTTGAAGGTGAGGAGGAGAATTTTAAATTCTATTCTAGATTTAACCGGAAGCCAGTGTAGTGAAGCTAATACTGGAGAAATGTGGTCTCTTTTCTTGGTTCTTGTCAGGACACGTGCTGCGTCATTTTGGACAAGCTGCAGAGTCTTTAACGACTTACTGCTGGAGCCTGATAATAATGAATTACAATAATCCAATCTGGATGTAACAAAAGCGTGGACTAGTTTTTCTGCATCTTTTTGCGAAAGGATTTTTGAGATATTACGAAAGTGAAAAAAGGCGGTCCTAGAAATTAGTTTTAAGTGAGAATTAAAGGATAAATCAGGATCGAAGATCACTCCCAAGTTCCTGACTGTTTCATTGGAAGCAAGGGCAATGTCGTCTAGCGCAGCTATATCATTAGATAATGTATCTCTAAGGTGTTTAGGGCCAAGTATTAGAACCTCTGTTTTATCTGAGTTTAATAAGAGAAAATTGCGGGTCATCCAGGTTTTTATGGCCTTGACACATGCTTGGAGTTTAGTTATTTGATTACTTTGTTCAGGTTTTATTGACAAGTATAACTGGGTGTCATCCGCATAGCAGTGGAACATCCTCCAACCTCAGTCCTGTCTCAGCCGTCCTCAGCGCCTGAACGTCTGGATCAGAAATTTGATCGGCTGCCATGCAATCATAGTCCACACCAAATTGGACGGCTCCAGTAACCGCTCGGGAGAGGCAGTCAGCCACCGGGTTGTGCTTGCCTGCCACATGTTGTATATCTGTGGTGAACTCCGATATGAAGGAAAGCTGGCGCTGCTGGCGAGCAGACCACAGCTCTGCCACTTTAACCATGGCGAAAGTCAACGGCTTGTGTTCCACGTACGCTGTGAAACTTCGGCCCTCTAACAGGAAACGAAAGTGTCGGATGGCGAGATAGAGGCCTAGCAGCTCCCTATCGAAGGTACTGTAAATCCGCTCATTGGGGCACAGCTGTCTGCTGAAAAAGGCGAGCGGCTGCCAGGCCCCATTGACCCACTGCTCATGCACCGCTCCAACTGCATAGTCAGAAGCATCAGTCGTGATGGATATCGGAACATTGGGTGCAGGGTGTGCCAGCATCGTCGCATTAGCCAAAGCTGCATCATCAAACGCTTTATTCCTATCATCAGTCCAAATCACTGCGTGCCTGGCCACTTTACCCTTCAGGGCCTCATAAAGGGGTCACATTAGCTGTGCTGCCTGCGGAAGAAAGCGGTGGTAAAAGTTCACCATGCCCAAAAACTCCTGCAGAGACTTCACTGAGAGTGGGCGTGGGAAATTTGTGACAGCATCCACCTTTGAAGGGAGAGGAACTGCACCGTCCTTAGTAATGCGGTGTCCCAAGAAGTCAATAGCCATCAGCCCAAACTGACACTTGGCTGGGTTCATAATCAGGCCATGCTGAGTCGCTCAAAGAGTGTCAATAGGTGAGACGTGTGTTCTGTCTTAGAAGTACTAGCCACCAGTATATCATCCAGATAAACAAATAAAAAAGGTAGGTCCCTCAGTACTGTATCCATCAATCGCTGGAAAGTCTGTGCTGCATTTTTAAGACCGAATGGCATCCGAAGGAATTCGAAAAGGCCAAATGGTGTGACAACCGCTGTCTTGGGTACGTCCAGTGGGTGCACAGGCACCTGGTGATAGCCACGGACTAGGTCCACCTTTGAAAATATGACTTTACCACCCAGACGGGCAGAAAGGTCCTGGATGTGCGGGACAGGATAACGATCGGGTGTCGTTGAGTCATTGAGCCGGCGGTAATCGCCGCACGGGCGCCATCCACTGCCTTGCTTTGCCACAATATGCAGCGGTGAAGACCATGGGCTACTGGAACAACGAATAATTCCAAGGCGCTCCATGTTCTCAAACTCAGCCTTAGCAATAACCAGCTTTACCGGGTCTAGGCACCGGCTCCGAGAGTGAACTGGTGGGCCTGCTGTAGACATATGATGTTCCACGCCATGTTTGGTGCTGTTGGATGAGAAAGTGGGCTTTGTTAAACTTGGAAACTGTACCAGGAGGCGGTGGAACTCGTCCGTGGCCGGTACAATGCTGGACAGTCCCACAAAGTCTGATACTCCGAGTGAGCAGGCATATGAACAAAAAGTCACTGCATCAATTAGGCTGTGGCCCTTGATATCCACTAACAACCCATAAGCACACAGGAAATCTGTCCCTAGCAGGGGAACAGTAACTTTTGCCCTTATAAAGTCCCAGCTGAAACGTTGGTCCCCAAAACACAGCTCCACGTACCTTATTCCGTAAGTGCGGATGGGGCTGTGCGATTCCCATAACTCCGGGAGCTTAAGCGAGACTGCGTTCGTCGCCATGTCCGTCTCTGGATATGTCCAGAGAAAATCAAGGTCACCAATGTAGGAGTCGATGGGATGAAGTAGTCAGGAGATCTCTCGTTTTGTGCACCTCTCTGTGTGTGTTTTATTTCACAAACATTTTACCGCTACAGAGAACTTCCGGGTGTCACCAAAACATCCGCTTTTAACCACTCCCAGTGCCCTTGTTACCCTGGTAACCCCACAGCTCCTTACAGGGTGTGTAAGTGTGCAAACCACATAGTGCAATAAATTAGTGTAAACCAATGTAACAGTCTTTGGTCAATTCTGTCTTATCACGTGTCCACTACACTATCTTTTCCCTTCCTTCGTAGGGTGGTGCCCCGAGGTAACTTTAATGAATTAAAGTTATTATTTAATATTAATATTCAAAAACTGTTTGGATAACCAATGTTATATTGAATGCCCAAAGGCACACCATTTAATGGTATCGCGCTTAAGGTATAATATTCACAACACCATAGATGTTAACAATAATTATTCTAAGGTTATTTATGGCTATTATCAATATAATAAAGTGAGCTGAGGGATTAATATTGGTCTCTAGAGTATTCCCATCAAATCTATGTTTAAAGGTTCTTACCCCAGATGAGTGTTCTGATCCATGTGCTAACCATATATCGTCTCCCCATTGTGACCTCCAGAAGTTAGACACATCAGATGTTGAATGACACTCTTGAAAAAAACAAAAATCTGACTTGTACTTCTTAGGATACAAAGATAAAGCCTTACATTTCACGTCATTTTCAAGACCCTGGCATTGATAGACAATAAAGACAAGGACGTAGGACAGAATCAACAAGAATATATGAGAAATGCTCTTAGAACTGGACAATACTCAAAACTATCTCTAAGAAAAAAATGTATCGTTAACCCTGTTATTTTCTGCCGATGTAAGGTCTGTAGTATTGGGCCCATTGGTGGAAGAAGGACACATGACTAAAAGTCTTCACCTGGTGATTATTGTTGTCACTAGTCAAGTGCAAGTGCAGATGTGCAAGTGCAGTGTAAAATACACAATGAATACAACTAATACTAAGGCCTGCCTATTTGGCTCTAGTATATGCTGCTTCCAGGCCCAAGCATAACTCTCTTGAGAGGAGCATCTACCACCTGGCTTCATACTAGAAGCCATTCCTACAAGACAAACCATAAATAAAGAGGATTACATAATGCAAAGGGCCTGGGTTAAATCTTTTGCGCTGCACATTGTACCAGGTGAGCTGCTGGGTCAACCTAGTTTAGTATAACTTAAAAGGAATTGTTACAAGATTTTTTAAAACCATAATGTACTGACAAAAGCCAAAATTATTGGTTACACATATTACATTTACGATTAGATATTTTGTTACATATCCCAGCAATCTTGTAATGTAAAATGTAAATATATATATGTGTAATGTAAACTACTACTGTATTTGAATTCACAATACACAAGCACTCAATTAACCATCATTAACCAAATAACAGAAAAACATGTAAATGGTCTTTATTTATGTAGCGCTTTTCTAGTCTTGTTGACCACTCAAAGCACTTTACAGTACAGGTTATTGCCATTCACCCATTCATACAGTGCATCTATGGGTAGCACTTTTTCTATGAGGGGCAATTCGGGGTTCCATATCCATCCACAGCTGCATGCATGTGACAACAAAGATCAAAAGTTTACCTGCATCTCTCCACGACTAGCTGGAAGGCCGCCATTATGGCCTGCATTACTTTGTCCGAGTCCCAGTCACAGCGAAATTCCAAAGTAGATTTAGATTTAGATTATGGCATTTTCAAAAAGCTAAGCTTTCCTAGTGGGCCTTAGCATGTGTAGATGTATGGTCTGGCAGGAGAATGACCTCTTTGGTTAAACACTGAGCCCCAGAACTTGAACTGTTCAATTGTGCCTAAAAATAAACAGAAAATCGAACTTAAATCAACAACAATAAACATTTATTTATGTATTTGACCAGTGGCGGCTGGTTAATATAGGGTACTGGGGCGCCGCCCTCTCCAACATCTTGTGACAAAAAATCCATTCTAATTTTTTTTTAACATAATTTCATTAGATAATAATAGTTTACTCATACAATGCACCTTGTATACCATCACCCTCTGTGAGCATTCAATAGAAATTGTTTTCAAATCATATTTGGTTGATTTCTGTCTAAATACTTAAACTTCCTGGTGTGGGGCACCAGCCTAATGAGAGTGAATCGGGGACCTGAGGCTGCTATTTAATTGGTTGTTGCAGATTTTCCATGTGACGCAGCTCTCTGTGCCCCAGGCACTCCCACTTTTATTTACAGCGAATTGGTATTGATTTACATTTTTTTTAATCTAATGTGATTGGTCGACCCTCTACGCCGTCTCAGGTACATCCGCCATCACTGAGTCACAGTACTTCTGCTGCGAGCTGACCGCCAAAGATATGGCAACTTCAAATGGAACTGCGGCAAATCCGGTGATTTCTTTACAAAAACACCCCAACAAGAAAAAAAGAGGATAAAGGAGCTTGGTCCTGACCGACCCGATTTAAAGATTCAGCAGCCGGCAAGTTATAAGGACGAGCTTACAGGACGAGCTCACACTCTGGGCTTCTCCCGCTCTTGTTATGAGAAACAGAGGTGGCTAACTGGATGTGGTGTAAGTAATGTCTTTTATAGCTTCCCCTGTTTACTGTTTCAAAGTGTCGGCCTGGAGGTACTGTGGACAATAACGGAGGTGCGAGACCAAAAACATCTCCATGAAAAATGCAAATTGCATGAAAGTTGCCACAGTCATTTAGCCAACACAATGAGGCTACATTTTTGTGGCAGGCTTAGCATTGTTCAGCAGCTCGATGAAGGCTACAGGATTGTCATATTGTGTGTTGTGTTTGTTGTGTCTGGCACCAGTTTGGTTGCCCCCCCCCCCCCCAAATCTTTATAAGCAGCCGCCACTCTATTGTACATTCACTTATCTTTTCTGTTTATAGACACACATTTGTGTTAGCAGTGAATAAGTTAGTAGTACAGGGGCGGGGCCTGTACTACGAAGCGAGTTCAACATACCCAGGATATCTTTCTGATATCCTGGTGAACTTAACAGAACAAATTTCTTGGGGTTCGAGCATGCAACCAGCTCCCTAATTATAATGTTTGTAAACTCCCTGCAATGTTGATTGTAAACAAAAATTTGTCTTAAATGCCCGGGGAGAATTGGCTGGCTATTTATATTACTAAATACAAAGACAGCTTTGGCAACCCTCCTGACAAGTTTCCACCTGCGTATTTGTCTTATTCAAAAAGAAAGGTTCAGAATGATTACGCTGTCACATGCGGCCAGCATTGTGTGTTTTTGCTATGCCATATACAAAGAGGTGTGCCTTACACACAGTTGTTAAAGATGTACGGAAATCGTGTTTGTAATAGTGCTATGGTTTGTCCATTTGTTAACAAAATACAACCTAATGTATGCAGCGGATATGATTTTTATATGTGTACAATATGGGTTACAATGTATAATGAAGTTGATGAATGTTATGTAATAATTTCAAATAAATCACTATGGGAAGATGAATATGCATTTTTAAAACTTATTTAACATTAGAGTTTAGAAGTCAAATTTTTTAAACGATACAGAATAATAATAAAAAAAACATCCCCAGGTGTAGTGACACATTTTAACAAATCAGTGTTAGCCACTGACTGTATGATTGTTAACAATAATTTCACCCTGACACATCCAAGAAACATTTTTGGAGTGGTTTCCATGTTTCAGATATATATATTCAGCATTTTTCCTTTAGGCATGATCGATCGGACAGCAAGGCTGTTCTGAGTCTCAAATTATCTTGTGTCTTAGCTTTATAATCTGAGGAGATAACCATAGGCTGAGATTGTTCTGGTCTGGGTGGTTGTAGTGCATTGTCACACAGAGATTCAGATAAACCATTCACAAAATTGATGTCCCTTAACTTAAAGAGGTCATCATATAAAGTCTGCCAGCCAAAGTAAATACAGTATATACAATATTATCAATCCTATGAGAAATAACAGTCGATTTATCCAGCAACTCATAAAGCATGTGTCTGCCACATGTGTTTTGGATCCCTCTCCCAGGACGGACAGAAGTGCAATAGATGTCAAGTGTAAAGGAGAACATCATCAAGATAAAGGTTTTAGCATTGATAAGGGTAAACGTACAAAAGAAACATCGTAAATGATCACATATCTAGAAAAGAGAAAACTGATATAAATGACCTTAAAGTATAAGGCTAAATAGAAACTATTAATAAACAGGGGGGGTTATTTAGGTTATTACGGAGTATTTTAGATTTTTGTCTGATGATGAACAAACTATAATCAATGATGGGGAAAAAATTAAGTTATGTCTGCCAAAGCAGAGAGAAGAGAAGATGTTAATGTGTGATGAGCTCAGTCTGTTCATGTTCATTTATAATCATAGAAATATTGAACAGTGTGGATAATTTTTTAATAAAAGACATCATAGGCTTTAGTTTTTATTTCTTCTCATGTTATTGTGATCTGCAGTGATAGAATAAAACAGTTAACAAATCAACACTGTCAGGTATTATGTCAGAATCAAAGAACCTATGTTCAAATTTAAATTAAGCTATAATAGTTGTGATGTATTTATATACAAACTCTCCCTCAGTTTGTAGAAGCTCTGTTTTAAAACCGGACTGGACAAATGAAAAGTCTCGAACAGCAAAACTATGACCTACAGGTCTAAAACTGCATATTTAACTAAATTACTCTTAATTAGAATGTATTGACAATATTCTAATGCTTCCATATCAAATTTTCCTGGTTTTGTGTGCTATTCTGGCAACATTACAAATTAATTGTGTAATGTGTAAACAAGTAATTCTTAGCCTGAATTAATTTGAGAGCTGAGCAGACGATAGCCAATGTATATTTGTATCACTTCTTTGCCATGATGCAAATCGGAAATTAGGAGTCTACTGTGGTGGAAATACAAGAGGCTGGAAACACCAAAGTTATCCACGTGTATTTTAATAGGGGCTTTCTGCAGAAAGGATCAACACAGAGGATCTCAAGGATCTCAGAGTGAAGATGCAGGACACTCAAATGCAAGCATCTTATATAGAAGGAGTAAGGCTGTCTCTCAGAACCAGTTCAGACTGGTTCTGTAGGCGCGGGAGAGAGACAAATCTAAACACAAATAACTGATTTACATGTGTTTCCTAAGGAGATAAGCAGACATACAAATGGATAATTAAGTGGCAAAAGGGTCTGGCAGTATTCAGGTCACCAACAGTTCAGACCATAAAACAGCTCAAGTCATAAAGCATTTGGACAGTTTGTTTGTATATGTTGATACAGGTCATAAAAGTCTTTAGACAAGGCTGCAACAACTTACTTCCAAATACAAAATAGTTTATCAACCTTACTTAGCTAATTTTTCTACTACACTACCATACATAGTTCATTAAATAATTGCCACTGGTGATCAGAGACAAAAGATTATTAGCAAACTTAGATGTCTGGTGCATCAAAACAAATCAAAAGTAAAGAACCTGGGTGTTACACCTTTTATCATTTAAGAAATATTGCATAATATTGACCATACCTCACTCTGGAAGAAGCTAAAAAGTTGACGCACGCTTTTATACTTTCTCGCCTGGACTAATGTAATGCACTTTAATCAGGATTAACAAAAAATCCATTGATCGGCTCCAGCTTGTACAAAATTCAGCAGCCAGGGTTTTAACGAGAAAAAAGGAAAAGAGATCACATTACTTCGGATAAAGCGTTTTTACACTGGATTCCTGTATCACTGGGGATTGATTCTAAAATTATTTTACATATTTTTGAGTCTCTTAATGGTAAAAACACTCGCATACATTTCTAATTGTTTATGCAGAAATGTTCCTAACTGTTCCCTAAGGTCTTCTACCGCAGGATTGCTAAATATATCAAAAATTAACTACAACAAGTTTGGGGAAGCAGCTTTCTGTTGTTATGCACCAAAGGTTTGAAACAAACCCCACCATGCATCACCACATGAATGGGTGAATGTAAAACTGTACTGTAAAGAGCTTTGAGTGGTCATCAAGACTAGAAAAGCGCTATATAAATACAAACCATTTAAACTGAGTTCATTATAAACACATGGGTGGGAATAATTATGTTTGTATATGTATACCTGTATAGGGAGGATCATGCGCCATGACGGCTGCCATGCCAAACAAAGGCTCCACCATGACGAAAGAAAGCCATGCCAAACAAAAGGCTTTTCCAAGGTAGGCTGCAGCCACCATGGGAGATGAGTGGAAACAGAAGGAGAGTGAGAGACTGACGTATTGCACACCAGTATAAAAAAGGGCGCACGGCGCCACCCAGTAATCAGTGTGCCTGGAAAGCTGCCACAGTGCTATACAGTGATAGGGAAAGGACCTCCGGCTCCAGTTGCTTGGATACATCTTTGGACAATGACTTGACTTGTCTGGCCACGGTAGGTGCACAGAGTGGCATACTTATTTTATCCTTGCTTTAATGTCCTCTTTGTTTTTGAACAATGTGTCAGCTGTCACATTCATTGCTTCAATGATAAACTCACCATCCGTAAACGGCTTTGTGCTTAGCCAAAATGTGGCTAACTCGGAAGGACTTTCTGTATTTGCCTCGCTTTTTGATGTAAGTGCAATGAAAAGAGACTGCTGTGCTTTTATTCCTCTTTTCAGTTCATCAATTGTTTTCGGGGTTTTTTAGGACTTTTTTAGACTTTGAATTTAGCATGTGTAGCCGGAGGCGCGCTCCCTCCCATCCGCTAGACGGCGCTTTACCTGGTTTCATGGTGCGCTGGTTGCTAGGCGACGTCATGTGCCCCCATATTTAAGGAAGCGGCCGTGCATAGCTGCTGTTCTGGCTTATAAGGCACTGTTCTGGCTTTGAAGGCACGGTTCTGGCTGTAAAGAAACTGTTCTGGCTGTAAAGAACGGTCCGGGCTTTTAAGGGAGTGCTCCGTTTTTTAAGGAAGTGCTCTCTCTCTCTATCTCTCTCTTTTGCTGTGGCTCTCCATGCTCATTTGAGTTGAAGCGTGGAGGGACCACCTCAGAGGGACGCCTGACTTTTATTAACATTCTAATCCCATTTAAATTGTTTATATTGGTTTGGATTTGGTTTATTTTTTTGTTTTGTATATTTGGTTTATTTTCATCTGCATTGATTTAACACTGTGACAGGTTTTAGGGTTAGGGTTATCTTTTTTATTGTTGGACAGGTGCTGTGGGCCTGAGGCGGCGACCCAATCCCTGGTGGTGGCCTTTCTTCACGACACATTTTGTTGGTTTGCAGTGTCACGGGTGGTTAGTTTATTAATCCTTCCCTTTTTCCTTTGGTTCTCGTCGCTGTTGGGATCGAGCCCAGACAAAGGACAATGATGAGGCCTACAAGGGGTTTTAGAAGCCTGACTAGAGTTTGTCTCTGCCATGAGGCCGGAAAACACCCAGAATGCCTTTGGGGACCCCACGGTTGTTAACCGCCGCCCGAGTTTAAACTCGGGCCTTCCATTGGCTGAGAGCCAACAGACCCCACGGCCCCACCTGGAGGGAGGCCGGACACCTCTCAGGTAATAAATAGGGCAGCGTCCCTACAACTCATTGCTTATTCCCGTGCGCTGAAGATTAGACCAGAAACCTCTCCCAGACGATCCAGCCACTCAAAGGCAGCACCCATCCAGACGTGTTTAATCATTAGCGTGTTATTATTTGAGTGTATATTTTAGGTGGGACCGCCGAGTCCATATCGTTCCAGTGCCAGCGTGTCGTGACGAATCTGCGTTTCCGGCCACATCGCCGCACTGTTACCGTTAGACAAATTTTGCAGAGATTTTAACCCATTAAAAGATCGGTACACAGCTGTACGGATCTTAGTTCGTCCGCTTGGGTACCGAGTGGTAAAGTCCCCGCAAAGTTGTCTCTGGCGGTGTTTGAGATCTCCTCTGATCATTCATCACATGTTTCCTTTTCTCTCTCTCTCTTTTCTCCTAAACCCACCCTGTACACACATTCAAACCTGCATCCACACAATTCACGTGTTATACACGTTCTGGGACTTAGATAATGCGGTCGCATCTCGACGCCATTCAGCGCTTTGAACCACGAGATAGATCAAAGTATCCTTTGTTCTCGACTTCCCTTTGTTCAAACCACGCGGTTATACCGCCATCTTGAATTCGGCCATACGGCTCACCCACGTGACTTCGTACGCCATCTTGACTCCCCCTCCTCTCTCTCGCACACGCACACACACAGACACACCCTATGTATTGCATGTGTGTTATAAATCGTGATAAGTGCTTGTGGTTTATCTTTGATATAGTGGATTTTGTTGGGATAGTAGTCATTGATTGACGTTGATGTTATCTTTAATAAATTCCAGTGTATTTTAAAGTACTGGTATTTTGTGATTATTTGTGCATATGTATGTGAATAAAGCTGGATTATGATAGTCAGTGCTCAAACTTAAAACCTTCACTGTTCATTATATAATCATTAATAGTAAATATTGAGATTTCTAATTGAACGTTTTCAGATTATGAGACTGATCTTTACAGATTGATTGTTGGTCCCTGATACCCCCGTCTTTGATAAATTATAATTACAAATTGCATTATTCTTAATTGATCATTTAATTGTTTCTCATTAATTATTTCATTATTCTTAATTGATAATGTTGTGCAATAGTAGGTAGACTTGACGTTGGCTTAAATATGAATAATCATAAAATTATTAAAATAATAAAATTATTTTATTAAACTTAATAAAATTATTAATTAAATACGATAAAGTTATCAATCAAGAATGAAATTATTAATGAAAAACAATACAATAATCAATTAAGAATAATAAAATCTGTAATTATAATTTATAAAAGACGGGGCACCACCCTGGTAATCAGGGACCAACAGTCAATCTGTGAAGATCAGTCTCATAATCTATGTTAAATTCAATTAGAAAATCTCAATATCTACTATTAATGATTATCTAATGAACAGTGAAGGTTTTAAATTCAAGCACTGACTATCATAATCCAGCCGTATACACATACATATGCACAAATAATCACAAAAACACCGGTACTTTAAATATAATATAATTTAAAAGATAACATCAATGTTAATTAATGACTATCCTAACAAGAACTACTATATTAAAGATAAAACACAAACACTTATCACGAGTTATAACACACATGCAATACCTTTGTGTAACTTTGGGTAAGTTTCTTTTCTAACTCATGTAGCATACCCACCTCTATATTAGCATTAGCGAGTTGTAAAAGAAACTTACAGAGAGCTGTTGTACAGCGAGTGTGAATTAGCATATTAGCTAAATATTTTGAGATATTTAGATATAGCATTTAAATTCAGATTTAATATCTAGATGTAATATTTAGGTTCAGTATTTACGGAAGCGTATTGCATTCACTTGAAAAAAAGTTTTTCTGAGATGATTATCTCGGAAATTCCGAGATAAGTTCTCATAAAAAATTAAATAAAAAAACCCCTCTGTTTTTCTGAGATAATTATCTCGGAAATTCCGGGATAAATTTTCATAAAAAAAAAAAAAAAAAAGGCTCTTTTTTTCAAAGTTAAGTTTTCTCGGGAAAAGGCGTTACCTCAGTCCTACCTGAAGCTCTCACCCGCATGGAGTAGGGTTGCTGCTGCATCAGCCTGACCCGGCAACAAATGATTTCAAGTGCAACGGTGTCAATACAGGTAAGGAAAGTTTTTGGTTACATGTTAGATGCCAAATTCTGTTATGTCTTTTGACCGCATGTAACAAAAGAGAGCGAACGACAGTGACAGCAACCTGTCTCCCTTAAGGCACGATCCAGCTAGCTGTGTTCGAGCCTCTGTTTATACACCTATCTAGTATTTTGATGAAGTTACATTTTGCATGGGCGTTTCGCATAGAGCCCTTGTTCAGCGGGCTACATGTAACTGTTGCACTCTTAGACAGTCTTTTGTTTGGCAACGTTTCTTGTATTAGCGCCATGACGTATAGCGTTGCTTACAACTGTCAGACTATCCTTCTGTATAAATAACAGTGAACTACAAAAGACTACCAAACGAAATATTTGAATTATGGACACAAATGAAAATTTCCTTTATCTATCAAAATCCCCATAAAATTCATAATATGTACTATACATAATCTTGTCGTGCAGTATTTATAAAACGTTATTATATTGTTATGCTTTTATATGAAATATCTGAATGCAGTTTTGAGATATTTAAAGAAATTGGAATTTTAAATTTTCATGTGACCATCTTAAATTTGTTCATATTTGTTGATGCAACAAAAATGCATTTTTCCTACATTTGTACAGAACCAGCAATGGCTACATCCTCAAATACCCCCCTCCCACAAGATGATGGTCTGAGGATATTTCTTCAGAGTCGAGGTATTCCTGAGGAGAATATTCAGAAAATGCAGCAGGATCGTGTAAGTCTCAGAACAGGGAGAGGATAATTTCAGCACAGAAATAAACAATTTTGGTTATACTTTAGGTGTATTTTTAAGCCAGTCTCTTACACTTAAGTTAACGATAATGTCTTAATGTGTTGTTTTGTTTTAATTACAGATTGACACCTCAGTAGTTGAAGAAATTGATGATGACACTTTGGCTGCCTACATTCCAGCATATGGTGATAGGATTGCTACAAGGCGGTTCTGTATGGGAAAACAGACAAGAGGTTGAGTTGATTCAAAAAGACTGTCCATGTTTGCAAAACTAAAAAGAAAAATGTACACAAAAAGCAACAAAGACAGACTTCAAGATTCTGAGGAAGAGCATTCTATGCAACCAACAAAGATGCATCTAAGAAATAATAAAAGGGCCTCAAAGGTGACAAGAAAAATAGAGTTAGGCTGGATAAATGATAAGCGACAGGTTAGAAAACACAATGGTGGAGGAACCAGACTTCTTGATATTTCCAAGACAGCCACAAAGAAAGACATTCTGTCACATGCTAAGAGGCTATTTTTCCCAAATGAGAAATCAAGAAATGGAAAGTGGGAGGAGTTTAGTCACGATATTGTTGACTTTCAGGAAGCATACCTTGATGACAGTATTAATGTGGGAGAACTCTATGAGACACATAAATTGGGAGTGTTAAGATTTTACCTATTCACAGAGCATCCGACCAATAGAGAAGACATGTTCACAGAAATGGCAGAGGGAGCTGATAAACAGACAGACGCAGACAAGCAACAGACAAACACAGCAGAAAATGTTGAGCAGCTGACACAGAAAACACTAGACAGTGAACAGCAAACACACACTGTGGAAGATGATGAGCAAAGTACCAACAACATGTCAGCGTTTGTCTCTACTGCTGTTGAGATTATTGATCTTACATCTTTGTACAATACATCGGAAGTCATTTTTGGCGCTATGCAAGGTGGACCATTTTTAGGTGTTTTCGATGATACAGTCCCATTTGAGCCTATCCTCCCAATAGAAGAGGCACAAATAAACACTAACACCTACATCTCAACTCCTATTCATTCTGAGACAGTTCCTGCTGCCCCACCAAGTCCTTCTTGTGAACTTTTGCATGTGACTGTGAAACTTCACAGAGTGAATCTCTTAGAAGAACTGATTACTCAATTCAAGGATGAAGCCATGATAAGCTACTCTGTGAAATACAGCCTCATTGATGAAATTGGTGCAGATGTGAATGGTGTGTCCAGGGACGTATATATGCTGCCTTCTGGACAAAATTTTTAGACTGTGCAGCAGAGGGTGCAGATGTGAGGGTTCCATCGCTATCCCCAAAATGGCAAGAAGAAGAATGGAGATCTGTTGGTAGAATAATGGTCAAGGGATTGAAGGACCATGGATATTTCCCTTCTCGGCTCGCTCAAGCCTTTACAGCAGCAGTCACATTTGGTGAACATTCTGTCTCACCTGATTTACGTACGTGGACCACAAGCCGTTGACTTTCGCCATGGTTAAAGTGGCAGAGCTGTGGTCTGCTCGCCAGCAGCGCCAGCTTTCCTTCATATCGGAGTTCACCACATGTGGCAGGCAAGCACAACCCGGTGGCTGACTGCCTCTCCAGAGCGGTTACTGGAGCCGTCCAATTTGGTGTGGACTATGATTGCATGGCAGCAGATCAAATTTCTGATCCAGACGTTCAGGCGCTGAGGACGGCTGAGACAGGACTGAGGTTGGAGGATGTTGCTTTTGGTACTGCTGGCACTACACTCCTATGTGATGTTTCCACAGGCCAGACACGACCAGTCGTTCCCACAGGATGGAGACGACAGATTTTCGACGCTGTCCATGGGCAAAGTTTGTCTGGCATGGTCTTAAAAAGGATGTGCGGAAGTGGGCTGAAACATGTGTGGTGTGCCAGCGCTCTAAAATCCACCGCCACACTAAGGCCCCCCTGGCACAATTCTTAGTACCCGAAAGAAGGTTCGACCATGTTAACCTGGACCTGGTCGGGCCCCTGCCCACCTCTCAGGGGTTCACACACCTTCTCACCATGGAGGACAGAACCACTCGTTGGCCGGAAGCTGTCCCGTTTGTTTCAACAGCAGCAGCTGATGTGGATCGGGCATTTATCATCACCTGGGTCGCTCGGTTCGGCGTTCCATCTGACATTTCTTCTAACCGGGGCCCGCAGTTTACATCTGGGCTCTGGAACACTGTGGCAGAGAGCCTGGGGACAAAGCTCCACCGCACCAGATTATACTATCCGCAGGCTAACGGGCTGTGCGAGCGGTTCCACCCTTCTATGAAAGCTGCTCTACGCGCCAGCCTCAAGGACAGTAACTGGGTCGACAGGCTTCCATGGGTCATGTTGGGGCTTAGGACCGCCCCTAAGGAAGACCTACAAGCTTCATCTGCCGAGTTGGTTTATGGCCAGCCATTGAGAGTCCCTGGGGACTTTGTTCCTGACACTACAGTTTCTTGGTCAGCAGCATAACAACGAGCTACGCTCCTGGACAATGCCAAGGTTTTCGCACCAGTTCCCACATCGCAACACAGCATCCCTCGTTCTCATATCCCTGTCAAACTTCATTCTGCGGGATATGTGTTCATTCGTCAGGATGCTCATCGCGGGCCCTTTCAACGTCCCTATGACGGTCCATTTCGTGTCATTGAGGCTGGGACCAAAACTTTTATCGTGGACATTGGCGGTAAACCAGAATAGGTATCGGTGGACCGGCTGAAACCTGCCCACTTGGACCTAACTCAACCTACTGAGGTAGTTAAGCCTCCACGGCGGGGGCGCCCTCCTGCACCTGCCCCCCGGGCCACCGCACAGCCCTTCGTGTTCCTCCAGTTAAACCCCCGACTTTTACGGAGTTTTACAGAGTTTTACAGAGCCGTGCAGGTCGGGTGATTCGAGCCCCAACGCGTTAACTTTGTGTGTGAATTCTGGGGGGACGTATGTAGTGGACACGTGATAAGACAGAATTCACCAAAGACTGTTACATTGGTTTACACTAATTGATTGCACTATGTGGTTTGCACGCTTACACACCCTGTAAGGAGCTGTGGGGTTACCAAGGTAACAAGGGCACTGGGAGTGGTTAAAAGCGGATATTTGGTGACACCCGGAAGTTCTCTTAGCGGTAAAATGCTTGTGAAATAAAACGCACGCCTAGAGGTGCACAAAACGAGAGATCTCCGGACTACTTCATCCCATCGACTCCTACACAGAAAAGATAAGAGTAAAAAAACACTAAGATGCACATATATGTTGCTTAGGGCATCTTGCAATAAAGCTACTTTGGGACTTAAATATAAGGGAAAAGAGTGGGGAAGTGAGAAAATTAGTTAACGTGGCTAACCAACTGGAGGCAAAATAAATTGTTATTGTCCACAATAGAGCAGGGGTTTTCACAACATTTCATTGCATATACCCTGAAAAGGGTGCATGTTAATCCTCTTCGAAAATAATTAGTCTTCATATGTGAGGATTTTTGTCCCAAACCCAACCACAACTGTCTGCAGTGGGGGAATTTTACTACATTTACTCAACTCCTGTAGCCTATTTAAGAATATTTATTTGCATTTAGGGTATTTTGTGCACCTTTATTCTTTTACTCCCCTACATCTCAGAGGCAAATACTGTCAACTGAATTTGTCTGACAGCCTTGGTTAGTTACTTTTCAGATTCAAAACTATCTGAAAAGACACCCCTCTCTCACCCACCAAGCAGAAAAACAACACGGGCGCCCCAGTGGCCACAGCGCTTCTAGTGGGGAGGGGCAGAGGGACCGTGGTGAGGACAAGACACGGATGATCCGGAACCGAGAGAGAACAGCGCGACGGCGACACAGGATCCCCCCTGTGGTCAGAGGACAACCTCTGTCTCCCAGGCAATGAGAAGCATGCCATATCCCCGAACCCACAGCCATTAGTAGCTGGAAATGTCCAACAGTGTCACGTGCCCAAACACAGACATGTTCACTGGCCTTCTGGAAAACTTGGTTACTTAAACAACAATCCTTCTAACTCAGCTTAACTCTATTCTTAAACCATAAACACATTATCTCAGTGAACATTAACATTTACTACCAGTCCTTTATAGTATTCTGGGTACTTTATCGGTATTAAATATTTTTATAAGGACCTCCTGTGGTGCTTCATTTTTTTAACAGTGGAATTCACTTTTGTTGCTGGTAATATAGAAGAACCTCACACACTTGCTTAAGATATGACACCATATAATGTATTAAAACTTTGAATTATAGGCTACATTTCAAAAGCCCCAAAAAGTTTTTCTTACCTCTATTACTTCGAGACATGTGAATTGTATCAGACTTTTGTCGAGGAAGTCACAAGAGAAGTGGTCAGACTCTTTTAAATCCTGAAATAAGTTCATCCAGAACTGTGCATGTTGCTTCCTTAAAAAAACCTGCTTGAGCCATACAAAAAGCATCTGTTCGAAAATTCGTCCATATGATCATGTCTCATGAATATTTGCATCTGCTCCACGTAGCAGTTCTTCGTCCCTAGGTCTGATCTAATTCGCGTAGCAGTCCCATTTCTTGATGACACCTCATCAATAAAGTATCCAGCGATTACCTTTGGATCACTACTTGTAGAGTATGCATGTAGCCACACCACCATTCTTGAAAACCCGTCTATTGCACCATTGATGCAGATTCCATATAGTTTGAGTTTATCATATGAATCTATGTGCCATAAAAAGTTTGGACCTGGATTCTGATACAAACGTCGTCGAAGGCGATTGCGGCGTCTCAGTTCCACTCCGTGGGGATCCAGTATTTTCAGCAAATGCCTGATTGTCTCTTGAGTCACCACGTAGCTGGCCTGAATGCGTTTCAGATGCATCATCTTGTATCCGTGAAGCATTCCATATTGGTTCAACTGATCCTGTAGGAAAACTGCAACGTCCAGCAGATCGGAATGGTCTTTCCGTCTGAACAACCGCAGACTCCTGAGGTGCCTGCGCAAAGTCGACAAACTAATACAAACACCATCTATATTACTTAAAGACACAAGTATCTCCCAGTGTCTCAAGCCCAAAACAAAATAAAACTGGATTAAACTAAGCAGACGGGACATTGTTGCTTGCACGACACCAAATCTCCAATAAGTGAGAGCGTCATTCAGAATAACAGTAAAAATGTTTAAATACTTTGAAGTCTCAGCAATACGCTTCCGTAAGTATTTAACATTTAGGTTTAAATTTAATTATATTTAACATTGCATTAATTTAAATTTGACAAAGATCTCAAATATTGCTGTGAATCTGGTAAGAAGTGACTTTAAAAAATACACCAATTTTTAAACGTTTTGTAGCTAAATATGGTGAAATGCTGCTGTTATTTTTAGCATGCACTGCTTCAGTGTGATATAAATAGTCTATTTACCATTCTTCTTACTACACGTCCTGGCATAAGGGGTACGAAGCCTTATATAGTATTATAAGGGTGTTGTTTATGCTATTTTGGGTGTTAATTGTGCTATTTTGCTGTCTTGTGCAAGTTTGCTCCAATATGCACAAGCGACATTCATTATGTTTACGCTTGCATTCTCAAACTTTTGTGATGTTAGAAGTTTTTGCTGAATCTGATGTCATGTTTTTATAACTTCATGGTGCGTAAGATAAGAACATGAAATTGAAATTACATTTTGTAATATGAAAATGTAGTTTGCTACACATTAGAAGCAACTGACTGAATTTTTGTCAGCAGCCCAGGGCATTTACCCTCTTGCCTACCTATTATGACATACAAATGTAACATGTCCGTACTTATTTACTTACTTACATAAAAGAGAATATTACACATTTTACTGCTTTTCTCTTGTGACAACCTTGGAGTTGTTCTGCTGTGGTGTTGTGCTTGTGTGTTTGTATCAGGTTCCTCTAGGCGGAGTCAGACCATAGTAATCAGCAGGGATGTGGCACACCTGTGCGGACCAGTATTTAAGAAGGCTGCAGAGTAGGCTCTTGTCTCTCTCTGCTCTCTCCTTCACCAGGTCCACCGCCACTTGGACATGGAAGGGGCACCATCTTGATAATTGTTTGATCTTATTTGGATACACTCACCCACACACTACAGACACCACTGACAGAACTGATTACCATGTTTACTTTAAGTTAGATTTTCATTGTAAATAAATACTTCAACTGCTGCATTTTGTGAACTTCTTCCTTACTTGTGACACAACAGAGACAATGTGTAACAGTCTTCATATAACATATTTGTTTTATAGATATATTTTGTATTAAGAGGAGGTTTGGATAATGATTGTGTGATAGTGGAGTTCAACAATAATAAGCAGCAACATCAACGGTTCAGACAGCAGTTTGTAATTAAAGTAATACCTTTATTTTTTGTAGCAAAGAACAAATAGCCTGAAAATCTGTACAATCTTTACAAAACAAGTAATTTCAAATAAAGAAAACAATGCAAGATACGTATCTAAATATTTTTCACTGAAATAGTCTGTGCTGTACAAATGTTGACTCCCTGAAAAAGGCTTTGGATTGTCCATCTTGCACTTAAGTTCATCACTAGCTTGTAACGCTGTCTAAGAGCTGCTCTCACAGATCCACTCAATTCAGTTTTACTGTGACTCATTGAAATCTACCCAATTTTCCCAGATTACATCCTGGTGGTCCACTGCTCTTCAGCTGGCTCAAGTCAGGACAGGACAGGACAGAGTGATGGGCCATAATGAACCAATGTGTCTGATGACTCCACTTTATGTCACATTGCTTCATTCCCATGCTCTAGTCTCACTGGTTCTGAAACACAGAGTGGATTCATCAAGAAATCTCCCCATAACGTGTTCCTTTAAGTTAGCCTCTCTGATCCCAACACTGACAAAACTATGTGATATCATGAGAAAGTGAAGTGGATTGATGGATAGGTGGGATGTAGGGAGATAGTAGGCTGGGTAGGTGAATCCAACTATGCATCCATCTATGGCCCAAGATAGATGCATAGTTCGATTGATGGATAGATGGATGGAGGAAGTACGGCCAGAGGGAAACTGCAGCTTTTATTCTTTCCTACCCTTTCAAAAATGTTTACTTCTTCTTCCCTCCCATGGTCAAGTTCTCACTTTTTTTTTTCTGCACCTGAAGAGAACATTAATTGTTATCAGCCACAATCTGCATCAAGGGCAGATGATATGTACACTTATAGAAATCCTCCAACCTCATTCATGGCATCATCAATCTGTTTGAGTTCTTCATATCGGTCCCTTGACTCTCTGAGTGGCTGCACCATTGCCTCCTCGATCTGTGGGAACAGCTGACACACACACACACACACACACATTAGTTTACTCTATTTTATTTAGTCACATATTGATCGTCATCATTATGAAACATCACTTAGAGCTGTAGCAACATACAAATAGCAAATCTTAATTTCACATTTAAAATGCATTGACATTGTTAAATTGTAGGGAACACTATTATTTCTGTTCCATTTGAAGACACCATATATACACAATGAAATGGACAGTGAAAAGGTGCAATACATGTTAAATAAGAAGGAATTGTCAGTCACAAAGTTGAGTTTTTAGGCTTAATTATAGGTTTGATGTGAGATTATCAGGAACATGAATATAAAACTTTTCATGTCATTTAAAAACACTCTTTCTCCGTGGTGCTTTTTTAATGTGAACAGCTTTCAGACAGTTAAAAATGCCAAATTACTCCAGCCACATCTTCAGGACCACAGACAGATGCTGTCAATAAGTTGCCATTATTGAGGAATTTTGTACCATCCTCACACATTACTGTATATGCCACTATATATAATGTATATAGTGTATATTACTTCTGTACACCATTGGGAGAGTGGGGCCTGCCTCATTCCACAGATACTCCCTTCTCTCTAAGCAGTACCCAAGGTCAGGTTATTGATAAAGGACCAACAAACAGTAAATTGTAGCATCTACGCTCATGGACTTTCATATCTAACTCAGATGAGCTAGACAGAGAGGCACCAACTTCCTCTCTTTTGCGTATTTCATAAGTGGCAAGATGTAAGGACACAATGTAATTTAGGAATGCATACTTTAGGCTTAACTATCCAATAGGATGTGAAAACCTACATGTAACATAGAGAGTGACAGCAATTCTAGCCATCCATGGATGTGCTGTTGGAATGTGTGATGCAAGTAGAGGGAGATATACTGGGATGCTCTGGAAAACATCTTCAGAGTTGTGGGTGACCATTGCTCATGGTACTCTGGTGGCCTTTGTATATTGTTCCACCTTCTGGTCTCCTTGATGCATTAAGTCTACATGAAATTCTTCTGCATAAGACATCAGCTGCTGCCTGAGTTCTCATTTCAGCAGCTTCCAGAAAACGTCCATAACAGCCATAAATCTAACCTGACTTTATCCTGAATACTCACCTTCATAACAGTCTCAAACATGGGGAGGAGGACAAACTTGATGAATCCAATCTGAGCTGTTGGTTTGGTGACCTTTTCTCTGTCCATGAATGGAGCAACAGGAAGCCCTTCAGCCTTCTCCCTGTCACTCTGCACAGAACAGAAACAAAGATTAGAAGGTTACATCTCACATAACAGTGATAGGATGGAGAAATTATCTTTCTGCTCATTCAATAATGCAACAAGAATAATAATCTGATGTACATTTATCTTATATAAGTAAAAGAAAATTGACCCTGCCTAAAAGAACTGCAAATCCTGAAATCATAAAAGTTTTTGGTCAATATGCTGAGTCCTTTTCTATGGAGCCCATTTCCGCCACTGAAAAATAAAATAAAAGGGAAACTCTTTAAAAGAGGTTGGACAACCGGATCTATTAAGAGTTATTAAAAAACTGTGCCCAACTGTGTCAATAACTTCTTTAAGATATTTGGTGGGAATGATATCAAGGCTGCATGTAGTTGGTTTCATGTCGGCTAAGATTTCAGTTAAAAACGACAGTGAGATGGGTTTAAATTTGCAAAAATGATTTGTTGCCTAATGAAATTCACTCTGCCTGTAAAAGCATTTAAAAAACTCTGACACATCTCTTGTAAAGCATCTGTAAAATGAGAGGGGGAGGGGGTGATGATAGAATATATTACCAAACATCAAATTCTTGTATTAGAGTAATTGCTTAAAATCAAGTTAGAAAAGAATGATGATGCGTCTTTAACTGCTGTTTGGTGGACTATCATTGCAGCTTTCCAGATGTCACAGGATACATGTAAACCATTTTTTTTTCCATTTTCATTCCTTTCTCCTACAGTCTCTTTTAAATGCATGGGTGGTTTCATTTAGCCAGGGCTGGGCTGCCATCTTGGATTTTTTGGTTACTGTAGGGGGCTAGAGAGTTCAGGACCGTGTGACAGGTGTGATTAATAAGGGACACCAGATCCTCTGTGTTAAAATTTGGATTAAAAGCAGTTAAAGAGGCAGAAGTAAAAAGCTCAGAAAACCTGCTAACAGACGTAGGATTAAAAACATGGCGGTTAACAGGTGCATCAAGGTTGAAAGGTAGTTGGGATAAAACCACATTAAATAAAAATGCTTTGTGGTCAGACAGACAGATATCCTTAGTTTCAATGTTGTTAGGACTAAGACCTCTACAAAGGTTGAGATCAAGAGTGTGACCCTTTGAGTGAGTTGGTTCATGTATTGCCTGAGTGAGATTAAATAATTACAGTGTCTCTAATCTGTAATAAAATTTAGAACATCAGAAATTTATGTTAAAATCACCCAAGATTAGGATTTTATAAAATGTTGGTACAAAATGTGATAAAAGTCAGCAAACTCTTCAATAAAAATACTATTAGGGTTCGGCGGTCTTTATATTATGAAAATGAGTGCTGGGTTTTTGCAGTTATTTACAGTATAAAAACAATTCTGAAAAATGGGATTACATTTTTTTTTTTTATGTCTATAAATGACAGCAACTCCCCCTCCCCTGTCTGACAGTCGGTGTTGATGGAGGTGTGTAAAATCAGGGGGGGTTGCTTCAATAAGAGGACTGTATTTCCAGTATTCCTATGTTCTGCTCTTGTTCTGCCCTTGCTGTTAAAATATTTTGCGTATGTTCTTGTCCGCTGCGTGCGACAGCCTTTTGAACCTGTTTAACTATGTTTTGGCTGGGGTCTGACATAATTTTCATTCATATTATAGTAGTCTGTTGTTTTAGAATAGGACCTGAATGGAATTTTCACAAAAAAGATTTCTATAGGCTATTCTTAACCCCAGGCAGAACACCCCCAACTTAAAGCCTCCTCCCACACCCCTGATGTCATCTGACCTAGTGACTCTAAATCAATGTCAAATTGAATTATTACACTGGTCAAATAGAGCATACCTCTTTGTTTTGGATTATTTTTACTTTATTTTTACTACATAGTACTGAAATAAATCCAGGCCATTGAGAACTTTAGAAACATGCACATGGCATGAACAATCTTTCATAACTACAAAATAGCATTTTAAAACATTTTCATTGTTGTTCCTTTAGACTTGTTCATTTTGTTGATAATTCATTTGTTTGGACCTACTATTAGTGAACAATAGTTGGGCCTACATGTGTAGCCACGCCTGCGACCACATGTCTCCTTTGTTCTTAAGACAAAGGTGAGCTTACACAACTCATTCTCCCATGGTCCTTCATCTTCACACCTAGGTGTTAAACCTGCCCCTGGACACAACTATCAAACCACTATTGGTCACTGTGTGCCCCAAGACCCATGAGGTCACCAGGCTAATAAATCCCCAGCTCCCTCTCTCTTCCCTCTCCTCCAGGAGAAATGGGTATCTCTAACTCTTACTTAACTTCTCCTGGAGGAGAGGGGTACCTCTCCTGCTCAACCAGCCAGGGAAACATTCTCCCTACAAAAGCTCTTCTGACCTCCAAGCAGGCCTGCCTAAAGCAGACTGCTAAAACCTTCCAAAAGGCAGCAGCGCAAGAGCCTGCCTAAGGACTTAAGCACAAGAGCGGCATCGACACAAAGTCTTGCCAACAGAAAAACAGCAACGGGAGCCACTGGACTCCAACAGCACATAAAAAATGACCTTTTCCCCCTTTTTCATGAACTGGTAACACAACCAGGATTTTTACAGTAGGCTATGCAAAGGACTGTTGAATTCTATTCATGTGATGTTTTACAAGTTTGATTTGTGTTGTTGTGGTATTTGGTAATAAGTAATTAAAGCTAATGTTAGTTATGTTAGAATAATGCTATTCACATACTCAGGGTCTTTCTTTGCATGCAATTAACAACTTTCTTTAACTTGGCACCAAAACCTCACACACATCTCCCTAAACTTAACATACACATGTAACATCACACCTCAGCCACATGGTCCCACTTTTCCATGTGGCCTTTGTCTTCTTAGTGGCCAGCTGCCATTTTGAAACACACTCTTTAACACACATGCTTTTGTCAGTAAATTGTGTGAATTTGGCCTACCTCTACAGTGTCAAGAACTCCATATCCTTCAACTTTGCTGACTTGGTAATTTGGGTTAAAGTTGTTAATTTAATTATTAATCAGATTTCCAAATTTGTAGTTAGTAATTTCGTGACACTTCATCAATAAATTGGCTATCTTTTCCACTTCCTTTGAAGGGTGGTGCCCCGAGGTAGCTTTAATGTCAATTGAAGTTATTATTTAATATTATTATTTTTCTGACAGCCGAATTTATTGAATGCCCAAAGGCACACCAATTAATGGTGCTACGCTTAAGGTAGAATAATCCCAACACATTGAACATCCAGGTTCAATCAACATATTGTAATCAACAGTTGCTAGGCCCCCTTACCCATTTTATGGAATATGTATTTTATCTGTTGTAAAGCCACGTTTAAAGTAGTCCTCAATGTACTTGTAGTCCATTTTCATGTTAAACTGAATAGGATAATTCCAGCAAAAGGGCGGCTCCTTCGACTGTTGTATAAAAGTATTTCATAAACCTTTTATTTTATAAGACTTTGTCTCATAATTTGTAACTTTTTCTTTCATAGTTATGACTTTCTCTCTCATAATTATGACTTAATATCACATAATTTCCACTCTGTATGTTATAATTTTTACTTTGTATCTCATAATTCTGGCTTTATCTCATAATTATGACTTTACATCTTATAATTATGACCCAATCAATTGATCAATCAAATTCTGTTTGTAGCCACCATATTCACAAATCACAATTTGTCTCATAGGGCTGAACAATCCTCTGCCCTTAACAACAGTAAGGAAAATTTGACTTTTTATCTCATATATGACTTTATCTCATAAATAAGACTTTCTCTAATCATTTCGAATATTTATCTCATAATTATGACATTACATTTTTGATATTATCAAGAGAAACCCCATTTGTTTCAGTGGCAGAAATGGGGTTCCATACTTTTTACAATGAAAACTAAAGAAAAAATAGGAAACAATGAAAACTAATGGCATTGCTGTTTGCATAAAAATGGCACAATTTGGAAATATTTGCCCATTTTAGTGGACTCACCTGCATGAAGTACTCCTCCAACAGGCAGTCAACCCATGGCTCAGCCACCTCCATGGGCCGCACCTCATTGGAGATGTCGCAGCATTTGATAAGCACCATCTTCAGCTGAATAGAGCACAGTGTAAGATGACATAAGTCACCATGAATAGAGTTATTACAATGGGTCTGAGAGAGTACACTCTTTGACCCCACTGTAAACAAAAATTAAACACAGAAAAGCATAGTTCATAACCTGGTATAGTGAGAAGGAATGCCTTTTAAGTTTAAGTGCACTGACTTGCTACCCTAGAAAATGAATACCACTGCTGCTGGGCTAATATGAAAGAATTCATCTAATGATGAAACTAAACTCTGCATGTGTCGATAAATAATAACATTTTATTTCTGTAAATTTCTGTATTTGTGATTTTGAATACTTTATGGGCAGGTTTGCCAGAGGACGAGCAGAAAAAGAGAATTCCTGTACCTGGCAGTAAAAGTGTCAGCAGTAGATAGAGAGGAGGGGGGTACTCAGATCCTTAGGTTATGTAAAAATATTATTAACACAGTGTGAAAGTACTGTTACAAATAAAACTCCTGCATTGAGAATTTAAATGCTGGCTAAAGGTACAGAAATGTTAATATTAAATTGCATTAATGATATAGAAGCAAAATGCAGAATATCACCAATATGAGTGCAATATTAGTATTAACACTATATACTTAAAGTGCACCATGGCCATTTATAGGTCCATATTTTAACTTAGTCTCGACAAGAACAGCTTCACATGTTCATAAAATTAATTATTAGTGTGGCCGCTACAGCGCTTCCTTTCACCCTCTGTCTGACACTGATTGAAACACCCCAACACAGTCCCCATGAAGCGACCATTCCCCTTGTATAATGTGCCACAAACCTTAAAGGGGATCCACACAAGCTAAAGCGATCACATACACTATTCAATGGGACAGACATTGTTTTGAAATAGGCCTGCCCAGCATGGTTCCTCCATACGACACAAAAAGCTGGTCTGAAGTGCAAAAAGCCCACTGAGGGCCTACACAGGACTCAAATTGTCAAGCCTCTGGGGCCTCTGTGGAAACATGTGGCAGAGGATAAAAGGCCTCCCGCACCAGAGGCCTGGAGATAAAATTCCTAGCCAAGACCTTTGGCTGATAAGCTGTGTTTAGTAAAAGGCGGCGGCATCCTGTCACCAGCCCCACAACTGAGACATACCTCATAAAAAGTCAAGAATCCAAACCAAAATATTAAGATCAACCTTTCATTTTTTCTAAAAAGATATCTACTAAAATGTTCAATTGTATTAAAAGCAAATGAAAAATCAATAATACAATTTCTGGCATGGGTTTCGCCCATTTGTAGGTATTTTTAAAGGCAGATTTAATAGGGTAGCAGTAGCCTCTAAGCAAACTGAAGAGGGTCGAGGGGTTTCTCCGTTATTGAGTGGAAGCTCTTTTTTCATCAATTTTTCAAAGCACTGCATGACTAATGAAGTCAGGGCTACTCGTCTTGTCATTAAGCACCTTGGGGTGATTGTATTTTTCCACACGAATGGCAATAGATTGCTTCCACATTTTGGGCAACCTTCTCTTTACTGGGGGATGGCTGGAACATGTAATAACTCCTGGTTGCTCTGAACAGGAGATTCTTTGTCCTGCTTGCTCCCTCCTAATGCATGAAAAGAAGATTTTTTTTGTCAGTTAATGCCCCTGTAAATTTCTGTGGAAGTTCAGGTTAACGACTGTTCACAGGAATCTGCAGGCAGTTGATGTGGGGTTCCAGTTTCAGGCAGTTTTACAAGCCTGAGAAGCTTGGCAGTTGGCCCCCCTGCTCCTAGGTCTAGGGGAGGCTTTCACATGTAAATGCAAAAACTGTGATCTTTACAAATGCAAATCAGGATAGTTTCACTCGATGGTGCAGAGGTTACACCACTGAGTGAACTCTGTATTAAAAAAGGTACTAACTCCCTTTGAAGAAAATCTCTCCTATAAATACATCAGGCTTAGTATAATTATAGAATCATAAATTGTAACTTGAATAGATTTACCTTATATACGTAAGTATGCTATAATGAGTGTAATCAGTGATACAATTTTGAGGGTACATCTGATGATACATTGTTAACATTGCATGTCTATCAAGCTGATCCAAGAAAATCGGTTGGAATGGAGAGAGTGGCACCACTGTACAGTTTTCTAAGAGAAGTCTTTCTGCCGACACCTGTGGAGACTGAAATCCGTGGCATACAATACACTGTACTTAAACTTGTTCTCATACCTAACCTTTTTCTATATTACAGCCTACCTCCCTTAGCTTTATTCAACATCACACATACATGAATGCACTGTGCTCATAAGAAACTGTGACCTACGCCTTAGAAAGAATTCAAGCAGCTGCCCCAGGTTCTGAAGGGCAGATAGGAAAGGCGTTGTCTTGTCTGGAAAATGCGCATGCTTACACACACAGAACATACAGCCGTTAAAGCAGAAACACAATGTTCCTCACTCCAATGAACAACAACACCGTCAAGGCTTGTTTGTAAAACACAAAATCAAACACTGTCAGAATGTGAAGATTTGCCCAGCAACTGTCAAAGGAGGGGCGAAAAAGGGAGGGGCGAAACAGGGAGCGGCTCCTCATCATTCGCGGATTCCAGTGCCAAGAGGCTGGGACCACGCCTGCGCACCATCTAGGGAGAGCCAAGTCTAAACCACGGCTCCCCCTCGTTATTGACCAATGAAGTTCTACCTACTATTACAAGTACTGCCCCCGCCGTCCGTTCGGCGCGACTCCTGACTACCCTGTGCTACTAGATGGCCGGGGCTGTGCATTGAGTGCCCATAGCTATGATGTACCTTTTCATAGCTATGCTGTACCTTTTCATTGCTTCTAAATAAATACTTGTTGAACCAAACCGAGACCGGCTCTTCTCATACCTCGGGACAAAAGAACACGACACACCAAAACACTGTGCTTCACATAAAGCATATCAGCTGTGTCATCGCATGACAAAGTCCCAAACATTTGTCCTCCCAAATTACTGGAAAAATAGCAGCAATAACAGCAAGAATCATGTAATTACATTAATTTAACACCAGAAAGAATAAACTGGTCCTCAGTCACACACTCATCCTATATAAATGTTAAGTACAATTTAAAAACTGTTATAAGCGCTGCTTCAAAAGTGAAAAGGTCAAATGAGAAGTTTTACTCTGAAAACATCACACTCAGCTCATGAATACGTCCATTCCTGAAGAGGCCACATCCGTCGTTAACTCTTCACGTTAGAGGGCTCGTCCAATCACAGCCTCAGGAATGAAGTGTCTGTCTCCCGCAAACAAGAAACTCCTGGCTGTTGTTTTGCGTGGTTCGATAAATGACTGTTTTCGGTGTAAAAAACTTGCTGAAGTCAACACGACACTGTTTCCCTGAGGAGAGGATGAGTGCGTTGGAAAGTAAAGCCACGGGCCCAGTGTGGAGGAGTTGAAGCGGAAAAGACGGGCGCACAATCCCCAAATTACGGTAAGAGCTAAGGTACAGAGAGACGCCATTGCTAACTGCTAAGCTAAGTAACTCTTAGATCTGAATAGCATGTAAACAACTGTGGGATTAGCGAGAAAGTTGCTAAAAGAAAAAGAGAGCATCGAGTGCTTGAGTAGAACTAGTGTATGTTTAAATATGTACGATCTGCTTAAACTTAAAAAGTTTGTTCTTAAGTTTTTTCATAAACCAGACTTTTTGTACTATTATATTTTATAGGAAACTGTCCGTCGTCTTCACACCTGTGAGGCAAATGGCAGGCGCCACCAAGGGTAAGATTAAACAAGATACGCGCTGTGCTGTATAAAATACATTCTCTAAGTTTACTTTATCTGATCCATTTCATCATTGTGTTTTCACAGCCTTGAGTGCCCCCCCCCCCCCCCCCCCACAACCAGGCAGTCACTGTACATTTGGCCGAAGCTCTCGCTGCAAGTCCGGATTTGCAGTGTGGAAAAGGACACCACTGTATGTAAGTAACTGTATTAATTGTGTTTTCTACTGTGGATCTTCCAACAGTGAATTAGCGAGGCTATTTCGTTTATTAATAATATGCTCATGTTACCTATGTTGTTTTCCAGCTGCCTGTAAGACGTACTATGACGTATTAAGACGTACTATGAGCCAGAATGAAGGAACTCCCGGTACATCCAACCGGACCTTGCAGCTCTTGCAGCAGCACTGAAAAGTTCAGGAGTCGACAGAGAAGAAAGAGGGTAAGATTAGATTCATTAGATCATATTTCAGTTACATGTATAAGTGTATATTGTCATTGAACTGTGCTGATTGTACTGCTTGTGTTAACAGCTGATTGAAGTGGGACAGATGACATGGATCCATCCTTCCACAGCCAGGAGCTCACTGACCTGTTTGCCACACTTCAAATAAGACTAGAAGCTACACTGAATTACACAGCTACACACCATAGGCGTCTACACACTGGAGCAGATACAGACAGAATGCCACCAAGAACTTATGACCCAGAGGCGGCAAAGGAGCTTCACCTGATTAGTTTTTCACTGGCTAGGCCAGTTGTGTTTTTACAATATTTGTGCTGTATGTAAATAAAGCTTTGACTCAACATGTACCTTGTAAATGTTGTTTTTTCCTCTACAATATTTACAACATATAACATCAAGCATCACATGAATATATGTATAGTCTTCAGTAACTGCAGTGCTTTTGGTATAGGCTTACTAAAAATGTATATTTATATATAAATTATTAGTAATAATAACTATTTTATTTATTATTATTATTGTTAAGATGTGTTGAGATTTATTATCTGTAAAATTGGTTAAGACTTTTGAGTCAAGATGTGAAACAGAAAAAGGGAAATTCAAGCTTTTGCTCCCTTTATTTTTTTCCCCTTTATTTGAACATGCACAATTTTCACATTTTATTTATTTTCTCTTATTTTGAAATGCAGCCCTACTTTTATTTAGTTAATGAGAGAACATTATACATATCTGCAATCATACATATATGTCCAGTTCTATGTTGCGTGACAATAAATATTGTCAAAAAGTTTTGGAATCGTACTGAATTCATTTGATTTGACAGTCAGGTATTAAGTACATGCAGATGTTGATACAACTACTAGGCTACTTAAATATATATATCACACTAAATAGTTAGACATTATGATCTTCCGGACGTTTGCTTCAAGAAATTTTCTATAACTGGACCTCTTTAAATTTTAGTTGAATACCCCTGCTCTAGTGGGTTGTATGGTTTTACTCTGGATGTAAAAGGTATGCATAGTGGAAAATCCCAAAGTCCACAGCACCGAGCTCCTCCCTCCCATAGACTATGGGTTCCCAAAGTGGGGGTCATGCCATCCAAAAAACAAATACAATTTTAAAATAATTTAAAATGAAATATTTAACCCATTATTGTATAAATATATACATAAATATGAGTTGAAATTATAATAAAACCATGCAATAACAACATTTCCATCAGTTTTTTTCTTTGTTGACCCATGAGGTTATTACGACACGGATTAGTGGAATGAATGAGAGGTACAAGGCCAAAAGAAAGTCCTTACTAAACAAACAGACAATCCCAGCCGAAGCTCAAAGGGCATCATATGAGGTGGCATATTTAATTGCACAGGCAAAAAAGCCACACATAATCGGACCAACACGGCCCAGGACATAAAGTGCCAGATGGTGGATAGAGTTAAGAAAGGGAAATATGCTTTACAGTTAGATAAATCCACAGATATATTAAACTCTGCCCAGCTGCTTGTTTTCATCAGATACAGTTTTGACGGAAAACGTAATGCTGTTTTGCTCCGCCCTGGAGTGGACGTGCACAGGTGAGGACATTTTTACAAAACTAAAAGAAGAGGGACTATCTTCGGAAAACTGTATTGGTGTGTGTAGGGACAGGGCTGGGGCGATGCTGGGGAAAAAGGCAGGACTGAAAGCGAGTGTCTTACAAGTGGCGCCGCACGTAAATTTCACGCACTGTATTATTCACAGAGAATCTCTTGCAAGCAAAACACTTGAACCAGAGCTTAAACATATTCTTGACATTGCGATAAAAATGGTCAACTACATAAAAACACGTCCACTCAATATCAGACTTGCTCTTGCGGGGAAATGGGCTGAGCCGCCTGTATGAAGTATGATGGAGCATGAATCCCAGCTCGCTGATCACCTCACTGACCCTGACTGGTTAACAAGGCTGGCGTACTTGTGCGAAAAGACTTTCTCAGCCCTGACATACGTAAAGAATAAATACAGATCGCAGCTAAATGTGGAGAATGATCTCCGAGTCGCCGTCTCCAAAATAAAGCAGAGAATGGACTTGCTCTGCTCCATGCATATTGCCCACCTATCTCATTAGTGAGTTTAAGAAATGAAAGTAATGTTTAGGCTAAAATAAATAACCCTAAAGTTTTTGCACATGGCAGCAATAAGGTGTCTGCTGCTCGTTATGCATACAAACCCGCACAGACATCACCTGCGCACTTTTTTATACTTACAGTATATGCTCACTCAGGCCTGTTGTTTATATTCTATTTCTTAAATTGCTGTAAAATAATATGGCTGTAAGGCTGTTGTTCTTTTGTGTTGTATTAATGCCCGTGTTTGCATAGGCCTAATAGTGCGTGTGCGTGGCTGTGCGCAACATTATATACCACATCCAGGGTAGGTGGGGGTCGCCAGTCTCTGGCACCGTTATTTTGGGGGTCGCGGGCTGAAAAGTTTGGGAACCCCTGCCATAGACAACACTGCTCCTGAAGCTGCTGAAACGCTTCATCATCACTTTCCCTGGTACGTCCACGGCATTTGACTGTAATAAAAGGTTAGAGCACAATAATATATATATTTTTATAATTTCAAAACACCTTTTTGAGTGTCAAAGATGAATAAAAGTCCCTAATATCACTTTACAAATCTTTCGTTATGCTGCCAAATAATTGACGTATGTGTGGTATGCCCCAAAACATTTGATTGAATTACTTTAATAGTAATTTTTGCGATTATTCCTAATAATATACATGACCCGTAACAAATTTTGAGGGCTCGTCCGGGATCTCTCTCCATAAGAATCATCAAGGGGAGCAGATCCAATGATATCAGAACCACGAGGCCAAGGCGAGGTGACGTGATTACAGCCGTGACAACAGCTGGTGGGTGTCCACGAGGGGAGATCAGAGTCCAAGGAGGGTCTTCATTCTTCCAAGGGAACCGCACTGCTGTTTCATCACACACATCATGTCCACCGCACGCAAAGAACTCGTATGGAACATCAAAAATAATTTGTTCAAAATCTCGGGCAGCGACGCATACCAGCTGGCACGGGACATCGCAACTGACAATCAAAGTACACCCGATCTGAAGTCCACAGATGAAGAAGTTTGAGTTGATTATATCCTTGAATATATTAACTCTGATACTTTACTCAGTTCTGAGGATGGGGGAATGAGTCAGTTGTTAATGTTGAACGATTTGGTACGTGAGATAATTAATGATCGTAATACAGTTGTCATTGCAAATGGGGTAACTCAGGAACATGAGACACTCACAACTACATCAGATAACATCGTAGATCAAACTCCATGGCCACATTACGCTACCAGTGATATGTCAAACACCGGACACGATACTGCTACTCCAGCAGCCACAGTCCAGAACATACAGGACACTAACCGTAGCACAGACACCACCAGTCAAAGTGTGGACCAGCTCCAAGTAATGCACGAAGAGCTAGGCAAGAGGCTACAGCACTACAAAGATATAGCAAATGCAGCACATCACAGTCTAGGTGAGCCCATGCCACACCAACTGCCACGTCATATCCCAGCTATGTTCGATACTGAGAAGATGGTTTCTTTAAAGGACCTGTCCCATCTTCAGCGTAGGGAGTTTAAGATACATGGGGGGCAGATTGGGGACCAAAGCTCTGACATCACATATAGCAGTATCTGTAAGCAGATAGATGAGGGAGTCATGGAGGGTTTCACAGGGACAGAAGTGATCCGAGCTGTGCTGAGGATAGTTAAACCAGGTGCCTTCAAAGACATGCTCACCCATAAAGATGACATCACAATCGGTGAACTCAAGGGCTTCCTCAGGCCTCATCTTGGTGAGAAGGCCAGTACGGAACTGTTCCAGGAACTAATGTGTGCAAAACAAAGTGAACAAGAACCGCCCCAACAGTTTCTGTATCGCATGATTGGACTCAAACAGAAAATCCTCTTTCAGTCAAAGCAGGTGTAGTAGAAAAATTAACTAAGTATGGTTGACAAACTATTTTGTATTTGGAAAGTAAGTTTTTGCAGCCCTGTCTAAAGACTTTTATGACCTGTATCTACATATATACAAACTGTCCAAATACTTTATGACCTGAGCTGTTTTATGGTCTGAACTGTTTATGACCTAAAAACTGCCAGACCCTTTAGCCACTTATTAACCCTCCAAAGAACGGAATGTATGTCTGCTTATCTCCTAAGGAAACACATGTAAATCAGTTGTTTGTGTTTAGATTCCTCTCTCTAGCTGCGCCTACAGAACCAGTCTGGATTGGTTCAGAGAGACAGCCCTCAGTTCTCCTATATAAGATCCCTGTATTTGACTGTTCTCCATCTTCACTCTGAGATCCCTGTGACTCTCTGTGTTGATCCTTTCTGCAGAAAGCCCCGATTAAAATACACGTAGATAACTTTGGTGTTTCCAGCCTCTTGTATTTCCAGATTTCCATCACAAAGGCCAACACAGACATTCACTATGACCCGAAAACCATCCAGGAAGTTTTCCTCCACACCATCTACCAGGGCCTAGGGTCTAAACACACGGATATCAGAAAACAGTTGAGACCACTCCTCTCAAACAATCAAGTGATTGATGAAGACATTGTCAGTCAAGTTATGAAGATTCTCAGCGACGAAAATGAGCACCAGCGCAGGTAGGTTATGGTCTCTGACAGAAAGCAACACATTCACACAGTGTGCGAGTGGATGATATAGAGCAGACTGCGCACAAGAAAGAACACCAGACAATACAACAGCTCAGTGCTCAGGTTGAGACTGACATGGTTGCAGCTTTAATGGACCAGCAAACGACAGCTATGCACATAACCCACCCAAAGTCTGTACCTGTCCAAATGCTTGGTCAGCCGCAAGCACACAGCCCACTTACATCCATTCCCAGACAAATTCCTCCCTCCACACCAGGCCAACCCTCTCTCACAAGGAAGGGTAAAATACCCATCTGTACCAACTGTCTACACCAGGGCTTAGAGAACTGTAACCACTGTTTTGTATGTGGAGACCCAGGACATCGGGCTGTTGGCTGCTTAAAAAGAGCCAGGCAGCAGGGAAACGGGAACCGACCTCTGTTGAGGGACAACCAGAGGCCGTTCCAGAATTCCAGTCCCACCCAATAACCCCCACGCATAAGCAGCGTTACTCAAAACGCCAAAGATAGGACAAAAGAGCTGGTGACACTTTCCCCCAAGAAACACTAGAAACCCCTGACATGACTATACGCACAGCACCACTGATAGGCAGAAAAAGTTTGCTCAAATGTTTTATCAGTGGCTATGCAGCTACAGTGTTGTTTGATTCTGGCTCACAAGTAAGCATCATTGACAGGTCGTGGAGAGAGACATTTATCCCCAACCACCCAGCATGACCACTAGAAGAGCTCCTTGACCAAGGGGAAAGCCTTAATGTATATGCTGCCAATGGACAGTCAATTCCATATGACGGATGGGTGGAGCTTACAGTCAACCTCACTGGAAACGACAATCCAAACCTTGCAATTCAGGTCCCCTTCCTGGTCAGCCAGCTCAGTCTCCCCCAGCCTTTATTAGGAGCTAATGTTCTCCAGGAAATGATAAATGGACAAGAGTCTTCGACTGATGCACACGCCACTATTATAGGTCTCCTTCGAAGAGCCCTTGGAGTGGAAGAAGACCAAGCCGAAGCAATGGTTCATTTCATTCAGGCCCACAAGACACCAGACCACAGTTTGGCAACAATCAGAGTAGGCAGGGAAGATGTGACTATCCCAGCCGGAAAAACATTACGTGTACGGTGCAGAGTACCACCTAGCTTCAACGCCTCTGACTCCTATATGAATCCCCAGAAGAAAGTACTAGCTTAGAACAGCTGAGTGTGGGGGAAGGCCTCTTAGAGATCTGTAAGAACAGGTGGCCTCTTGTTCATGTGCCCATCTCCAATCACACTAAGCATGAAATCACCCTCCCAAAGAGAACTCTGTTGGGCTCCATCGAACATGCAGCGAAAGTCATAGAGATGGGTGAGACAATGACACCACAGGTTACAACATTAAGGGCTGATGTCCATAAAGTCACCGCTCCCAGGGTTCCCACAGATGAGCCGTGGCGACCACCCGTTGACCTCAGTCATCTTACTCTAGAGCAACAACATCTAGTTGAGGAGATGCTGCATGAGGAGGCGGCAGCATTTGCCCAAGACAGCGGTGATATTGGATGCATCCCCTCTCTCCAGATGTCAGTCAGGCTCAGCGATGACATTCCCATTCAGAAAGCTTATGCTTCCATTCCTAAGCCACTGTACAAGGAAGTAAAAGAATACATCCAGGAGTTGTTAGTGAAAGGATGGGTTGTAAAGTCTAAGTCGCCATATGCCGCCCCTATTGTTTGTGTCAGAAAAAAAGATGGATCATTGCGCCTTTGTATTGACTACCGACTTTGTATTGACTACCGACTGTGCCAGACATACATCCCCTTCCCCGTATTCAGGACTTGATTGACTCGCTTGGGGGCTATAGCTGGTTTTCCATCTTAGACCAGGGCAAAGCCTACCACCAAGGGTTTATTGCCGAAGGTTCGAGACATCTCACTGCCTTCAGGACCCCTTGGGGTTTATACGAATGGGTCAGAATACCGTTCGGGTTGTCAAATACACCAGCAGCCTTCCAAAGAAGCATGGAGGAAATGCTTGAGACGCTGAGGGATGAGTGTTGCATCCCTTATCTCGATGATGTCCTCTGCTTCTCGAGGTCATTCGAAGAGCATGTTGAGGTGCTGCGCCGTGTACTCCAAGCCCTACAGCGCCACAGGGTTAAGTTGAGGCCAGAAAAGTGTGAGTTATTTCGCAACGAGGTCAGGTACGTTGGTCGGCTGGTGTCTGCAAATGGAGTGAGAGTGGATCCAAAAGATGTTGAGGCAGTTCAAGCATTGAAGGAGAAAACTCCACGGACAGTAGGAGATGTTCGGAGGCTGTTAGGTTTCCTTAGCTATTACTGAGCATACGTACAAGACTTCTCACGTATAGCAAGACCACTATATGAGCTGCTCCAGGTAAAGCCCAATTCACCACAACCCAAGCCTGTCAGGGGGAAAACAAAGGGCCCTCAACTGCTTTCACGTACCCCAGTGGAATGGAATAATCAACACCAGCAGATTCTTGAGCACCTCATAAACATTCTAACCAACCCACCAGTGCTAGGGTACCCAGACTTCAACCAACCCTTTATACTTCACACCGATGCCTCTCAACAAGGTCTGGGAGCAATCCTCTATCAGAACCAGGACGGGAAGATGAGGGTGATTGGTTATGGGTCTTGCACGTTAACACTAGCAGAGCAGAGTTACCATCTCCACAGTGGTAAGCTTGAGTTCTTAGCCTTAAAGTGGGCAGTTTGTGATAAATTTAGGGACTACCTGTTTTATGCCCCTCACTTCACGATCTTCACCGATAACAATCCCCTGACTTACGTAATGAGCACGGTTCTAGAACAGCCCAGCAGGGGGAAGTAGCATGGGTAGCCAGCCTTAACATCACCTCTCAACAACAGACACACAGAACCTTTCCCTGTAATTGACCATAATGAACTGGTAGACGAGCAGCGAAAAAGATCCTGTCATTGGGAAAATTTTAGAGTTAAAAGAGAATGACACAGAACTGACTGACGACAGACGCAGGTCTTTGGACAAACACACAAGAAAACTCTCAAGAGAGTGGAGCAGGCTGTATATAGAGAATGGCCTCCTATACAGGAAAACACTTGGTCGCATACAGCTAGTCTTGCCAGCCAACTATAGACAGACAACATGGGACATGTTGGTGTCGAGAGAGTTTTTAGTCTTGCAAGAGAGCATTTTTATTGGCCTTTTATGAGTAAGGACATTGAAGAGTACATCACCAGGAAGTGTCAGTGTATAAAGCGGAAAAAGCCAGCTTTAAATGACAGAGCACCTATGGGAAGTGTAACATCAAACTCGCCTCTTGAGCTCGTCTGTATAGACTTTCTTCACCTTGAGACCAGCCGGGGTGGATGCTTCAAAACCTATGCTATTGCGATTGTATGCCTCTAGTGTAGATTCAGTCTACAAATACGGCGCCAGGGATGGCCGTCTCGTCGTAGAATCATTATGTTACGTCCTGCCTCTGCCTGCTGCACCACCCCTCACCTGAAAGCTCTGGAGGACTTGTTAAGCGCAGCGAAGAATCTCCCGCTGAGTTGTTCATGTGTGAAAAGAAAATTCTAGAAAATGTCCGGACCCAATTTTCTGGAGATTATCTACAGATGTCATGTCTGAAAATGGCTTTAGTGTGCTGCTTTCTTAGCCGATAACTTACTTTGGATGCGAAAACTTGGATTTGGATTTGGTCAAGGAAAGAGTTGGAGGTTGGAAAGCTCCTTTGTTGTCGCAAAATGCGCTGGCAAGACTGAAGTATTTAATTTCTTGGTCCCAGACTCTCGCATTCAGTGCCTTGAGGAAAGTCGTAGCAGTCTGCATCAGGCAGGCCTGCATGGAGGACCGAAGAGCTTGAACAGAGAGGATGGCTGTATAACAGTCCACCAGTGGCAATTTGTTAATACGGGGTGCTCGGGTGCTGCCCATTCCAACATCCTGAGAAAAAAAAAAACTATATAGCAGGGGATCCCCCTATCCAGTCAATCAGTAGGTGGCGTTATGAGCCTGAGTTAATACTGACACATGTCTTGAGGCCCTTCTGACAAAGTTTGACATGGTTGCGGTTAGTGGACGAGGAGGAGTACATCACAGTGTAAGAATTGCAAAAAACAAGACATTTCCTGTTGCCACTAGGGGGCGCTGTGCTTTTAAGTGGATTTTAAGTGGATTTCTGTGTAGATGTCATCAGGCCGGGACCCTTGTCATACATGTCCAGAGTCAATTGGAACATGTATGTCCGACATACAACAACCTCGTGTTTGGATGGCAAGTAATCAATATTTTACGCCACGCCACATCGTGTGATGAAAGCTCACAATTCAAGTTAGTTTTAATCTCCATCTGGTTGAGATGACAGTCGCCGAAGTTGAAGTTGATCTGATGAAAGCTCTAGGAAGAGTTCGTTCAAATACAACATGTGTAAAACAGCCAAAATGGCCACTAAATCCTAAATTCATGTTGTTTTTCATAATGCTCCAAGATACTTTTTTGTTTGTGTGGTCATGATGCACGTTTGTACCGATTTTGGTGAAGATTGGTGAAAGCTAACTTAGGGGCTTTTCCTTCGATGGTGCTGTTGAGCCATTTTGCCACGCCCATTTTGAATTACTCCAGAATACTCCATTATATTATGAAACTTCAACATATAATGAGATATAACCTACTCATTAGAAGAACAGGGAGAAAAACATCAAAATCAGCTGATGTCATTGTTGGCCAGAGTGCAACACAAATAAATGAAGCTGTTTAATGTTATTTTATCAGCTATAGGACCTTCTCATGCAGACTGTTATTAACAATCATCAATAATCTATATGTCATTAATTATAATGTGTCCATGTTGTGATGATGCTGGTGCAACATAACATCTTTAAAAACTGTCGGTGACAACACAGCAGCCTGCGAGTTGTTTGTAAATCAAAGTGTCCTTACACAGGTGACGTGGTCCTCATCTGAGTAGTCAAAGTTGTCGACTTTCTGCTTGAAGGAATCAAGGATCTCACCATGACGCGCCATGTCTGTGGCCAGGATCAGTGTGATGGTTACCTGAAACAAAGCACAAGGTGAAACAGCTCATCATGCACACACATACACAAACACACAGAAGCACACAGACTTACCTGTCGTATCTGTTTGAATGCCTCTGAGTCGAAGTTGGAAAAGATGTTGCAATCAGACTGAGCGAAGATCTGGAAAGCTACAGCACAGTGGTGATTTTCCAGAGGGGAGATGTCATTGTAGCGAACTGCTAACTCTGTTCTGGCATTGATCTGGTACCTGGAACAAATAGTAGGACGAGATGGATAGAGCAAAAATAAGAATTAAGCTTCAAATACAAAAAGAAAGGAGAGAACAGTGATCTCTAGGGCCTCGATTCAGTACCTTTTGCCATTGCAGCACTAAATTAACTGCCAGGGTAAATGTGACTTGTTTGTTCATGTTTAATAAAGTCTAATTCTAAGATAGAAGACGCAGGGAATGCTACAAGTAGGTAACAGTAATGGGAGGAGATGGGGCAAAGGGGGATGGAAAGATGAAAACATAAGCGAAAGAACGACGAAAGAAAGATGGATAGGCACAGAAAGACCAAGGCAGGAGCAGTAAGAAAGGAATGGAAGGACTGGAAGAGTATGTGAAAAAACCGAAAAGAGTAAGAGAGGGAGAAAGAGAAGGAGGAGTGAGGAGGAAGGAATGAATGATGCAAAGCAGGAACAAATGATTTGACACAATGTACAAATAAATAGTTACAATGTAGATTTCTGAGTATGCATGTGTTTGTGTTAGTTTGTCTTACGTGTTGTTGAATCCGGGGTGATCGAGGTCATGACACACAGCAGCTGTCATGAGAATCAAAATATCCACCTGTGTGAACTTCTCCTAAAAATAAACATATACATATATTACATATATACAATTATATTACACAATGCAGCAATCAAGTGTTTAACAACGTGTGTGTGTGTGTGTGTGTGTGTGTGTGTGAGAGAGATCTTGTTAGCACATCACTGGTGCAGATGCTTCATAATCATTCATTAGGCCTATGATAATTAAGCCTCTTGTGAATAGTCGTCTCAAATATCAGAGGTAGAAGAGATGAGGGAGAGTTCCTGAGAAAAAGCTCCTCCTTCCCTGTTATTCTCTTTCCCTTTTCTGACCTTTATCTTCCTCTTATCACACCCAATCCTCCTCCTGATCCTCTTTTCCTTTGTACCTTCAGCATTTACAATTATCTGACATGTCTTTTTTTCACAGCATAGCTTTCCATTCCAATCCTCCAATGACTTTTACAGCATGACTGCATTATCATTGTTACATCATATTAATTAAAATGTTACTTGATGGTGAACTGAAAGACTTTGCCAAAACAAAAAAGTGTTTGAGGAGAGGCAAGTATTATATTATTACTTGATCAGAGAGGAGAGAGAAATATATTTTGCAGGCAAAATTATAATGAAAGTTTAGATATTTATTAGAGGGTTAGTTTATTAATATAAATTAAACCAGTTAATTTCTACACACAGATATGTTTTTTTATGTCATTCTGATAAAAAATTTAATTAAATAAAAGTAGTACTGGAAATACAGTAGGTAACAGACTTAAATGTCAGAATCACTTTCCAATTGAGAGTGAGCATTTAAGCCTAAAAAACTTGATAAGCTTGACATATGAGGATAGGGCAAAGAGCCCATATGGCATCTCCTGCAAACGACACCCCCATTACACAAGAGATTTAAACATGAAGGATGGTAAAAAGCTTCTTTCATCTTATAGATAAAATAATAATAAATAAAATATCTGATATTTGGTATTTTGAAATGAAAATGTCTCTAAATTTCTTTGGCCTTGCATACAGACAGAAATATATAGAAATAAATGGGAAATTCACCAAATGTAGAAAAGACTCCTCTGCCATCTGCTGAACAGCCTGATCCTTGTCTTATATCGTGTTTAATTACTGTGCAGGTCTAGGGTATTGAGTGATATCCACACCCTGTGAACATGGTATCTCTCTCCGCTGATCATTGGTAAAGAGTTCTGCATTAAGTGCCTATTCTCAACTTAGCCAAGTAAAACGTATTGCCGTGGATATACAGGGGGAAAAAAACATTAAACTCCAAATATAGAGACTAAAAGACAATAAGACTCAAATTTAATACCTGATTGACATAACTGTGAAGTTTCATGAAAATCATTCCTGATGGTTTATGAGTTCTGCTCTAGAAACTAAATGATTGCAGATAGACAGATTGACAGCACTGTATACTGATCACTATATTGCACCGCATTATATGCTGGGGGGATAACAAAAAGGTTGGTTCAAAGAAGCAGAGTGTCATGGCTCCGGCCATTACTCTTGTGTTCCAGGGGCCAGAGCCGGCGACATCGAACCTAAACTGAAGCTGCTGGCTAAAACTAAACGTAAATATAGTAAGATCGTAATTCACGTTGGCAGGAACGACTCCCGGCTTCGCATGTCGGAGGTCACTAAAGTTAATGTTGAGTCGGTGTGTGCTTTCGCAAAAAGATGTCGGACACAGTAATTTTCTCTGGCCCTCTCCCTAACACGACAGGTGATGACATGTTTAGCCACATGTTGTCTTTTAACCGCTGGCTGTCGAGGTGGTGTCCTGTAAATGGTGTGGGCTTTGTGGATAATTGGCAAACTTTTTGGAGGAAACCTGGTCTTGTTAGGAGAGACAGCGTCCATCCCACTTGGGATGGGGCATCTCTCTTATCTAGGAATATTATCCAGTCTATTAAATGACAACCCAGAGTTGGGACCAGGAAGCAGAGCTGCAGTGCTAAACACTTCTCTGCGCTCTCTCTGGATCAGTCACACAACCACAAACCCATAGAGATTGTGTCTGTCCACCATCCCATTAAATTATTTAAATAAAACAATAACAGAGGGAGAATTCCACAAAAAAATCTAATACAAATTAACACAACCTCTGCAACAACTCAGGGAACAAAGACTTATAAATGTGGTCTCTTAAACATAAAATCATTATCATCAAAGGCTATTTTAGTGAATGAACTAGTCTCAGATAAAAAAAAAGATTTATTGTCCCTCACTGAGACGTGGCTGCATCCTGATGAATATGTCAGTCTAAATGGATCTACTCCCCCCAGTCATGTAAATACACACGTTCCCAGAGAATTTGGTCGAGGAGGTGGAGTTGCTGCTATTTTTAACTCCAGTCTATCAATTAATCCTAAACCTAAACTAAGCTACAACTCATTTGAATGTCTTGTTCTTAGTCTTCCACGCCAATCCAAGAAACACCAACAGCCAATCATATTTGCTGTAGTTTACCGTGCCCCTGGGGCTTATACTGAATTTTTAACGGAATTCCCTGAGTTTTTATCAAACCTCGTCCTAAAGACCGATAAAATTATTATTGTTGGTGACTTTAATATTCATGTTGATAATACTAATGATAGCCTTAGCGTAGCATTTATTTCGATATTAGACTCAATTGGTTTCAGTCAGTGTGTACACCAACCTACTCATTGTTGTAACCACACACTTGACCTTATATTATCATACGGTGTCAAAATTGAACATCTAACGGTACTTCCGCGCAATCAAATTCTATCCGACCATAATTTAATAACCTTCAATTTTTCACTATCAGAATATATGCCACTAATAATAAACTCATTTTCTAGATGTCTACCTGATAGTGCTGTAGCTAAATTTAAGGAAATAATTCCAATTACATTTAAACCCGTATTATCCGTCGATATAAACAACAAATTCATTAAAAACCCTAGCTCCACTGAGATTGACCATCTCGTCGATAGCTCTGTAGACTCATTACGATTAACATTAGACTCAATAGCGCCTCTAAAAAAGAAACATATAAAACATAGTAAATTAGGTCCGTGGTATAATTCCAAGACACATGAGTTAAAACAAGTATCAAGAAAACTAGAAAGGAGGTGGCGCTCCAGCAACCGTGTTGAATATCTCCTAGACTGGAAGAGTAGTGTTAAAGCATATAAGAAGGTCCTCCACAAAGCAAGAGCTGCCTACTACTCAAAACTAATAGAAGAAAATAAAAACAACCCCAGGTTTCTCTTCAGCACTGTAGCCAGGCTGACAAAGAGTCACACCTCCACGAACCCAGTATTCCTCGATCCCTAAATAGCAATATCTTTATGAATTTCTTTAATGATAAAATTCTAACTATTAGAAATAAAATCAACCATCTCCTGCCCTCAATTGGCACTAATACCCTACCAAGAACAGAAATCTCAGAAACGGCTGAGAATCCTACCAATTATTTAGACAGCTTTGCTCTGATCACCCTTGATCAGCTGACCAAACTAATCTCAGGTTCTAAACCAACAACTTGTATCTTAGATCCCATTCCTACAAAATTACTTAAAGAAATTCTGCCCCTAATTGATAGTTCGTTACTGAACACAATAAATCTGTCATTATCATCAGGATATGTACCACAGTCTTTTAAAATAGCTGTAATCAAAAAACCCATCTTAGACCCAGAGGTTTTAGCAAATTACAGACCTATATCCAACCTCCCCTTCCTGTCTAAAATCCTAGAAAAAGTTGTAGCCAATCAGCTGGGTGAGTTTCTCCAGGGAAATAATATATATGAAGACTTTCAGTCGGGGTTTAGAGCTAATCATAGTACAGAGACAGCCTTGGTTAAAGTCACTAATGACCTTCTAATAGCTTCAGATCAGGGGTTTGTGTCTGTCCTCGTTCTGTTAGATCTTAGTGCAGCATTCAACACAATTGACCATAACATTTTATTACAGAGACTGGAACAGTTAATTAGCATTAAAGGAACCGCCCTAAACTGGTTTAAATCCTATTTTTCTGATCGCTCGCAATTCGTGCAAATTAATGATGAGTCATCTGCGCACCAAAGTTAACCATGGTGTTCCACAGGGCTCTGTGCTCGGCCCAATTTTATTCTCATTATATATGCTTCCACTCGGAAACATTATCAGGACACACTCGGTAAATTTCCACTGCTATGCGGATGACACCCAGTTATACTTGTCAATAAAACCTGAACAAAGTAATCAAATAACTAAACTCCAAGCATGTCTCAAGGACATAAAAACCTGGATGACCCGCAATTTTCTCTTATTAAACTCAGATAAAACAGAGGTTCTAATACTTGGCCCTAAACACCTTAGAGATACATTATCTAATAATATAGCTGCGCTAGACGACATTGCCCTTGCTTCCAATGAAACAGTCAGGAACTTGGGAGTGATCTTCGATCCTGATTTATCCTTTAATTCTCACTTAAAACTAATTTCTAGGACCGCCTTTTTTCACTTGCGTAATATCGCAAAAATCAGACATGTCCTTTCGCAAAAGGATGCAGAAAAACTAGTCCACGCTTTTGTTACATCCAGACAGGATTATTGTAATTCATTATTATCAGGCTCCAGCAGTAAGTCGTTAAAGACTCTGCAGCTTGTCCAAAATGCCGCAGCACGTGTCCTGACAAGAACAAAGAAAAGAGACCACATTTCTCCAGTATTAGCTTCGCTACACTGGCTTCCGGTTAAATCTAGAATATAATTAAAAATTCTCCTCCTCACCTTCAAGGCCCTTAATAATATGGCACCATTATATCTTAAAGAGCTGTTAGTACTTTATCAACCCACTAGTGCACTGCGCTCCCAGAATTCAGGCTTACTTGTCGTCCCTAAAGTCTCTAAAAGTAGAGTAGGAGCCAGAACCTTCAGTTATCAAGCACCTCTCCTGTGGAATCATCTCCCACTTTCAATTCGGGAGGCAGACACCATCTGTACGTTTAAGAGTAGGCTTAAAACCTTCCTTTTTGATAAAGCTTATAGTTAGAGCCAGTCCAGGCTTATCCTGGACCTGCTCTTAGTTACGCTGCTATAGGTCTAGAAGGTCGGGGGACACATGACACTCGGAGCTTCTCTTTCCAGCTTCTCCTTCCTCTTCTCAAACCGTTATCACATCAAAGTAATTCATATCCCATCAATACATGTTACTGACTTGACTTCTTCCCCGGAGTCCCTTTGCGTTTTCGTCCGCAGATCCAGGGCTGCAGCTATGGCCACATCATGGATTAGGCTCTGTGGATCACGTATCAGAGATCGTAATGGTGGATCCAGTATGGCGGATTCTGTATCGTGCTGGCTGATCGTGGTAATAAAGGCGGATCCTTTATCGTGTTGGCATCCGATAATGGTGGTGGACCACGGCCGAGGTGGCAGCTGATGATGGATCCTAATGGCGGCAGTGGACAATGACTGTGGACTATAGTGGCATCTGATCTTGATAGTGTATCATGATCTTACTGGCTGCTGACCATAGACTATGGTTGCAGCAGGACTGCTGATACATAGAGGAGTATTGCTCCTCAGATACTCGACCATTGATGACATTAATCCACCAATTCACTTGTTTACCCTTATCAATGCTGCTAAAACCTTTATCTTGGTCATGTTTACACTTGACATCTATTGCACTTCTGTCCATCCTGGGAGAGGGATCCCTCACATGTGGCTCTCTCTGAGGTTTCTACGTTCTTTTTACCCTGTTAAAAGTTTTTTTAAGTAGTTTTTCCTTACTCTTGTTGAGGGTTAAGGGCAGAGGATGTCACACCCTGTTAAAGCCCTATGAGACAAATTGTGATTTGTGAATATGGGCTATACAAATAAAATTTGATTGATTGATTGATTGTGTTTTCCCTGTTCTCTATGCTCCCCTCCTTTTCTCCTCCTTTCCGGTGTGTGCATGTGAGTGCGTGTTCGTGGGCGCAGTCTCCACTCCTGGCACCTGGCGTGAGTTCCACACCTGGTCTCAATCACATAATCAGCAGCTCTACAATAACCCCAGTCTTCTCTCCACTCATCGCCATATTGTCAGTCACCTCAGTGGTATACACTTTCGTCCACGCTGACTTCTAGTGGAATCTATTATTGTATGCTTCTAGTGAATATTCTAATGCTATTTTCTCCTGTGCCTCAGGTTCGCCAGAGCCAACCCGCCTGCCTCTTCTCCTGCTCACAGGATCGTCTACTCACTTTCAGCCAGCCACCAGCCTGATATCTGCCTGCCCCAGCTCTCCATTAAAAGACTCTTTTCATTCACAACCAATCCCTCTCTGCGTCTGCTTTCGGGTCCAGTTAAAAACAAAACCTCACACAGAAATATATATATAGATGGAGGTGTATTTTTGTCAGACTCTGAAAAAGCTCCCCGACTGACAACATTGTTAATAATTTAGAAATTCTCATGATGAGTACATTGACCATGAAAGTCTTTCATACATACTTTATATTAAAATATTTCAACATCTTAATGTTTCAATACTGTGTTAACTGTGCTTTTTACAGTACTAAACAGGGATTAGTGTTTGGAGTCACTTAGAAATGTCCTTATTTTTCAAAGAAAAGCACAGTTTTTTTCAATGAAGATAACATTAAATTAATCAGAAATACACTCTGTACATTGTTAATGTGGTAAATTACTATTCTAGGTGGAAACGTCTGGTTTTTAATGAAATATCTACATAGGTGTATAGAGGCCCATTTCCAGCAACTATCACTCCAGTGTTCTAATGGTACATTGTGTTTGCTAATCGCCTTAGAAGACTAATGGATGATTAGAAAACCCTTGTGCAATTAGGTTAGCACAGCTGAAAACTGTTTTGCTGGTGAGAGAAGCTATAAAACTGGCCTTCCTTTGAGCTAGTTGAGTATCTGGAGCATCACATTTGTGGGTTCGATTATAATCTCAAAATGGCCAGAAAAAGAGAACTTTCATGTGAAACTCGCCAGTCTATTCTTGTTCTTAGAAATGAAGACTATTCCATGCGAGAAATTGCGAAGAAACTGAAAATTTCCTACAACGGTGTGTACTACTCCCTTCAGAGTACAGCACAAATGGGCTCTAACCAGAGTAGAAAGAGAAGTGGGAGGCCCCGGTGCACAACTCAGCAAGAAGACAAGTATATTAGAGTCTCTAGTTTGAGAAATAGACGCCTCACAGGTCCTCAACTGGCAGCTTCTTTAAATGGTGCCAGTGTCAACGTCTACAGTGAAGAGGCGACTCCGGGATGCTGGCCTTCTAGGCAGAGTGGCAAAGAAAAAGCCATATCTGAGACTGGCCAATAAAAAGAAAAGATTGATATGGGCAAAAGAACACAGACATTGGACAGAGGAAGATTGGAAAAAAGTGTTATGGACAGACTAATCAAAGTTTGAGGTGTTTGGATCACACAGAAGAACATTTGTGAGACGCAGAACAGGTGAAAAGATGCTGGAAGAGTGCCTGACGCCATCTGTCAAGCATGGTGGAGGTAATGTGATGGTCTGGGGCTGCTTTGGTGCTGGTAAAGTGGGAGATTTGTACAAGGTAAAAGGGATTTTAAATAAGGAAGGCTATCACTCCATTTTGCAACGCCATGCCATACCCTGTGGACAGCGCTTGATTGGAGCCAATTTCCTCAGGACAATGACCCAAAGCACACCTCCAAATTATGGAAGAACTATTTAGGGAAGAAGCAGGCAGCTGGTATGCTGTCTGTAATGGAGTGGCCAGCGCAGTCACCAGATCTCAACCCCATTGAGCTGTTGTGGGAGCAGCTTGACCGTATGGTACGCAAGAAGTGCCCATCAAGCCAATCCAACTTGTGGGAGGTGCTTCAGGAAGCGTGGGGTGAAATTCCTACAGATTACCTCAACAAATTAACAGCTAGAATGCCAAAGGTCTGCAATGCTGTAATTGCTGCAAATGGAGCATTCTTTGACGAAAGCAAAGTTTGAAGAACAAAATTAATATTTCAAATAAAAATCATTATTTCTAACCTTGTCAATGTCTTGACTATATTTTCTATTCATTTTGCAACTCATTTGATAAATAAAAGTGTGAGTTTTCATGGAAAACACGAAATTGTCTGGGTGACCCCAAACTTTTGAACGGTAGTGTATGTGTGTAGCTATGCAAGGCCTTCTTTTTTTTGATGTCCTCCAATTTTAGCATGTTAAAGGTTTTGCTTTTAAGTGTAGAGTTTCAAGTCATTATTGGGTGAAGCCTCAAGTCTCACAGTAGTCACATCTGTATGAAGCTGATTACCTGTAAGCTGCAGAGGCAGATCATGCTGTACATCATCTGGGTGACACAGAAACAGTGGCGGAAATTGTGGAAGGCGTTATTCCTATAGTTGTCATGAATGCATAACTACACAGAGAGAGAAAGAAATAGAGACAGGTTATTATTTCTTTCTGTGTTTTTTCACATAAATCCCAAAAATGTTTAAACATTGAAGTTGTGCAATTATAACTTTGGTCAGGAATCTGGAAGTTCTTGCTTTGTTTCTGTAAATCTATTTGAATTTTCGTGGTCCAGGTCTCACCAGCCATCTCTTGAGTGTGATGGGGTTAATATTGAAGTCTTTAACCAAGCCAAGGTCATGGTACATATGTTCCAGACAGCTCAGCATCTGGAAGAACAAAGGAAAGCAGTTGTGATGTGTCTGTATGCAGTGAGGGATCTTCCGGTACCATATACAAAGCTATGAACAAAAAACAAAAGTGTATATTGTAGCGCAGGTGCATATAGTAGGGCACTGGCTGGTCATTTAGTGCTAACTTTTACAGAGGATCTGATACAATATCTAAGCAGTAAGGTAAAACTCTATCATGCATAACACACAGACAAAATAAAACTCACTGAGAACCCCACACTTCCATCCAGCTCAATTACTCCACTAATGCAGTGTGCATAGTGACTACCTTACACACACTGATTGGCTTAGATCATGGGAGCTTGACAGACCAACCTGGACAGGGTCGCTACACTATGTTGCTCCCCATTATTGATGCACTTCCACAGTCTATGAGCTGCTTTCCGGATTAAAAATTATTATGGAACATTGAACTGTCCAATTCTAAAAGCTTTAATATATGTGTTATATAAATGTTATATGTATTTTTTCTTTGTATCTTTAATTCTATGGCATGATTTTTTTAAATCAATATTTTCTCTTTGTTTTTGTTGTAATTATTTATAGGACAAGTAAGTATTGCTTATATACAATAGTCGTTATATACATTAATATAGAGCTGCAGTCCTACACACTTCTCTTTACTCCCTTTGGATCAGTCACACAACCACAACCCCACAATTTAATTGTCCACCGTCACATTAAATTATTTAAATCAAACATTAACAGAGTGAGAATTCCAAACAAATAAACAAATGAAAATTAACACAACCTCTGCAACAACACAACAAACAAAGAGAATGTAATGTGGACTCTTAAACATAAGATCACTGTCATCAAAGGCTATTGTAGTTTATTGGAGTTGCTTCTATTTTGAACTCCAGTCTATCAATTAATACTAAACCTAAACTAAGCTACAACTCATTTGAAAGTCTTGTTAGTCTTCCACAGTCATCCAAGAAATACCAACAGCCAATCATATTTGCTGTAGTTTTTTTTAGAGTTTTTATCATGCCTAGTCATAAAAACAGATAGTTAAAGTTATTATGGTCGGTGACTTTAATATTCATGTTGACAATAATGATGATTCATGTCAGTATTAGACTCATACGGTTTCAGTCAGTGTGTACACCAACCTACTCATTGTTGTAACCACACACTTGACCTTGTATTATCACACGGTATCTAATAGTACTTCCACATAATCCGATGCTATCAGACCATAATTTAATAACCTTCGATTTCTCATTATCAGACTACATACCATTAATGAAAAACTCCTTTTCTAGATGTCTACCTGATAGTGCTGTAGCTAAATTTAAAGAAATAATTTCAATTACATTTAAACCCGTACTCTCCGTCGTTATAATAAATTAATTCTTTAAAAACCCTAGCTCCACTGAGATTGACCATCTTGTCGATAGCTCTGTAAACTGATTACGATTAACATTAGACTCCATAGCGCCTCTAAAAAAGAAACGTGTAAAACATAGTAAATTAGCTCCGTGGTATAATTCCAACACACATGAATTAAAACAAGCGTCAAGAAAACTAGAAAGGAAGTGGCGCTCCAGCAACCGTGTTGAAAATGCCCTAGCCTGGAAAAATAGTGTTAAAGCATATAAGAAGGCCCTCCACAAAGCAAGAGCTGCCTACTATTCCACACTAATAGAAGAAAATAAAACTACGCCAGGTTTCTCTTCAGCACTGTAGCCAGGCTGACAGTCACACCTCCATCCAACCCAGTATTCCTCCATCCCTGAATAGCAATATCCATATGACGTTCTTTAATGATAAAATTCTAACGATTAGAAATAAAATCTACCATCTCCTGCCCTCATTTGACACTTATACACCATCAAGCACAGAAATCTCAGAAAGAGCTGAGAATTCTACCAATTATTTAGACAACTTCTCTCTGATCACCCTTGATCGGCTGACCACAATAATCTCATCATCTAAACCCACAAGTTGTATCTTAGATCCCATTCCTACAAAGTTACTTTAAGAAATTCTGCCCCTAATTAATAGTACTTGACTGAATACAATAAATCTATCATTATCATCAGGATATGTACCACAGTCCTTTAAACTAGCTGTAATCAAACCCCTTCTCAAAAAAAACCTGACCTGGAGGTTTTAGCCAACTACAGACTGATATCCAACCTCCCCTTCCTGTCTAAAATCATGGAGAAGGTTGTAGCCAATCAGCTGTGTGAGTTTCTCAAGGAAAGTAATGTATATGAGGACTTTCAGTCAGGGTTAAGAGCTCATCATTGCAAGGAGACAGCCTTGGCAAAAGTCACTAATGACCTTCTAATAGCTTCAGATCAAGGGTTTGCGTCTGTCCTCGTCCTGTTAGATCTAAGTGCAGCATTCAACACTAGAGACTACTAGAACAGTTAATTGGCATTAAAGGAACTGGCCTCACCTGGGTTATATTCTATTTTTCAGATCGATTCCAATTTTTGCAAATTAATGAAGAGTCATATGTGCGCACCAAAGTTAAATTCTGTGTTCCTCAGGGTTCTGTGCTAGGCCCAATTTTATTCTCATTATATTTATATATAGTTGCTCGGGTCATTTTAACACTGAGTCCTGACTGTGCGTCACGTCTCGTCAACACAAAATGTTGACGAGTCCTTTTTCATGATGTTTAAATGCAGTCTCATAAACTCTGGAGCCAACACTAAGTTACTTAATGTACTGATCCGGTCCTGATAACTAGTGATGAGTGTTTATTAGTTAAAGTGAGAGCAGGTCAGAGTGGAGGAGTACAGAGAAACTCCCGCACGGTACAAACCAAATGCAACCTCTGCTATGATCACTGAGCAGCTGTGACCAGAGAAATTCTTTGTTTTCACTGTTTCCACTGTTATTCAACAAAGTAACTTACCGGCTGCTTCACATGAACAAGCTCTGATCTCACTGCGTGTCTCTCTGAGCGAGTGAGTGGGGGTGGGCAGGGCGGAGCCCTGGGGCCTGTGTGTGTTTGTGCTGTCTGGGAGCACACAGACACACTCGCTCCTGGTATTTCACATGATGGCCTGATACGACGATGAATGAACGTGAGTGACCTTCACTCACGTTCACGTTGATCATATGAAAACTGATTCGTTCAGTTCATCGTTCACGAAAAATATGAACGTGTTCATGCACAACACTATACATGGAACCACTGTAGAGGGGGTTAAGAGCGACATGAGGGGCTAGAGCAGCGAGTTGCCGAGCCCTGGTCTAGAATGTCAGGGGACACATGACACATGGGAGCTTCTCTTCTTCTCCCTCCTTATCACATTAAAGAAATGAATGTCTCATCAATACATGTTCCTGACTTGACTTCTTCCCAGGAGTCCTTATGCCTTATCGTTTGCAGATCCAGGGCCACAGCTGCAGCCACATCGTGAATTATGATGGTGGATCGTGAATCAGAGATCGTGATCCTAATGGCGCATCCTGTATCGTGCTGGCTGATCGTGATAGTAACAGCGGATCCTGTATCGTGTTGGCAGCTGATTGTGGATAGTGGTGGTGGACCATGATCGAGGTGGCAGCTGATGGTGGATCATGACGATGGATTATTGACTATGGTGGCATCTGATCATGATGGTGGATCGTGGTGGCTGCTGATCATGGACTATGATTACAACAAGACTGCTTGATATACAATATGTCTACTCAGATACTCCATTATTGCTGACAGTATATTCCAAACATTCCTCTTCCTTGTCAAATTATGGCGCCTACATAACTCATGTACAATTGACAATTGACAGTGGTTGGTAATGGAGTTGGTAATTTGTTTTGTTATCTTAGTAGCAGTTAACGTTTGCTTCAGGCAGAAATGAGCAGTGGCTAGATAGGTCTAGTAAGCTCATTTCTCAGAGTCTTATGTCAGCCAGAGAGAATATTTATCACATGCCATTCTCTTTGGAGACACTTTTCACAACTTTTCCCATGAAGTAGGACAAAAAACGGATGTGTCAAATTGTATTTGTATAGCCCATATCCACAAATCACAATTAAGTATCATAGGGCTTAACAAGAGTAAGAAAACAAATATATGTAATAATAATAATATATATATATATATATATATATATATATATATATATTAACAGGGACAAAACAGAAAGAGCCAGATGGACAGACAGAAGTGCAATAGATCAATCAGTTACTGATAAAGTGCTGCACTTTATCAGGCCGCATTAGAAGTGAACACCTTAGTTTTATACAGAATGTAATATTACATCCTGTCTATATGGTGTGGTTTGATTTTGCTGTAAAATAAAATAGACAGAATATAGATTTTTATAGTAGCACATATTCAATTTAATTTTGAGACAAGGAGAGTGAAGTTGTTATTTACTAAATACTAATAACTACAAATAATTGAATATTGTTAAATCTGATACTAAAAGATACATTTACAAGTGAAACATACGCTACTATAGTACTAGAATAACACACTTGCATTTTTAACTGAACTGTCCCCATTGTAGTTGCATTTTGGGTAATACAGGTACTAGATTATGAGGAAGAACAATGTGTGCAATAAAAGTGAATATAGCAGTTCAGCTGTATTGATTTTTATCCTTTTAAGTCTTCCATTATGAGTCCACCAGGTTCTTTACAAGTGTGATGCTAAATCGGTGAAGCACTCTTAACATTATTTACAAATCAAAATGTCTGCCATTAGACAGTTTTTGTTCAGTAAGTTTAAACCAGAGAATGTGAGTTTCCAATTAAAAACACATCCTACTTCAACCAAAGACTTTTGACTTAAGAAATAATATTGACTGATTTAGAAATGATTAAAAGCATATTCATCAATTGATATTTCATAACTCAATTAGTTGATAAATCAGCAATGAAAACAAAATATAAAACAAAATTAAACATTACTAGCCTGTCCTTAATGCAAAATGAATAAATTGATTAATCACAGAGCAAGTCTCACCTCATTAGGTTCCCACTGCCAAGCATCAAATGTAGGAAATCTAAGAGCTTCTACTGTCTCCTTAGACAGATGGTACTACACACAAACAAACACACACACAGAGCAGGCAGCCGGAAAGACAGGAATACATGGGACACAGGGAGAGAGGAAAGGGAGGAATTATGGGTGAGACAGGTTTAGCTGTGAGTTGTGAGTCTTACCTCATTGGCCTCCCACAGCCAGACGTCAAAGTAGGGTTTTTTGAGGGCGTCTATGGTCTGTTGTGACAGCATGTACTGCAGGCAACAGAGCTCGCAGTTAACCCTGTCCACCCCTGCCGAGCTTAGGGGCACACATCTAATACCTACTTTACTGTTCTCGCATAAATACTAACGTCAACCCCATTACTTGACTATATGTTCCAAAATTCTTGCTGCTTTAAATGTGTAACAAATATCCATTGGAAGTCATACTGTAGGAAACACTAGCTTTTAACAGGCAAATGTAAATGTCTAAAATACAGCTTGTCTTTGTGTGTAAATTGTTTATGAATTCATTGGTGTGTTTGGCCAGAACTTGGTCCCTTAATTCCACTACTGATGCTGATAAAAAGAAAAGGAGAGTTGCCTTATACTGTAATATTGGGGCCTTAAAGGCCCCATATTTAACACCTTTCTAGGATTTAATTTTAGGTATTCGTACCTCTAAGACGATATATCACTGGTTTAAAGTAGCAAAAACTGTTGCAATGTGTATTTCCATGTCCTCTCTTCTGCCACTCTCTGGAGTTGCAGACAGAACAGGCTGTTTTTGCCTGCCTCTTGAGTCCCTCCTCTGATTGGCTGACTGCACTTTGAGTGACACGCGACCAGGCCTATCACTGGTCTCATTCTGGCGCATTTGACGATCTCTGGCTGTAAACACAGCTGAAAGTCACGCTATGTTTGGATACCGCTATAGAAGACCAGCCACATATTTACAGTCCGTTACGACAGGATGTTTCTGAACGGTAAGTTACACCGTCCTCATGTTTGTTCAAGTTTTAGCAGGACAGTCGGCCAATGTAGAAGTATCGTCCCGAGTTACAGTACGGAGTTTCACAATGGACTTTCAATACGGAGTAATGTCTATGTTACTCCGTACTGAGCACAGCAACACGGCACGTCAGAAGAAATAAAGCGTAACCGCTGGCCTCGAACAGTATCCGTCTTAGGAGGAATGCGCATGGACACATTTTCTTCCTTGCATCCCTCCATGCTGCAGTGTTTCTTCAGTGTTGATTTTTGTGTTTAGTCTATGGTAGCTAACAAGCTGCTAGCTCAGCAACAAGTCTCCTTGGTGTCGCATTCGGTGTGGAGGGGTGGTGGTGGGTTCAGATGCTGGACTGGTACCGGCTGGGTGGGGCTGAGAGAGGAGTGCAATCCCGTATGACTCATACGGGGGAGGAAGTACGAAACGAGACGTTTCGATAACATATTTCTTAGAATGGAGTGAAAAAGTCCGCGAAGTGACTGTTTTCATACTTTGAGGGTCCCTACTGACCCTCTTCAAGTAATTACGGATAGTAAAAGCCCAGAAAATGTATTTTACACTACTCTATGTGCTATTCTTGTGTATGTTTGCTCAAATACATAAAGGTCGCATTGTTCATGTTTATGCATTTACAGACTTTTCTGAAGTTAGAACTGTTGTCATGTTCCTTCAAAGTAGCTTTACAAAACATTTTAAGACATTTTTTAGATAAGAACTGAAAAAATGGTCTTTGAGGCTTATTGTGCAGTGGAGACTTTCTAGTAAAGCCTTACCTTGGGATAGGAGGGCACATCTCTACGAGGAGTCAGCTTCTTATTGTCTTCCAGGAAGTTACTATTAAGAGAAAACAGCTTCATATTAGGAAAAAAAAACAAGAGTAAATAATAACAGTAAAATAATAACATTTCATACTGTGTATATACTGTTTAAGATCCAAAGTCTGTTAAATGACCTTCATTTCCAAAATAGATATTCTAACAATGATCTTTCAGCAGTCTGTTACTATTCCCATTGTAACAACAGCTGCTATTAAGGTTTAATGCTAGAACTACAAGTGACACCTAACTACTGATTGTTGTCATTTTTATCTGTCAATTACTTTTATTTACTGAATTATCTTTATTATCATAACATTGTGATGTACTGTATTTCCACATGGGACATCACTGATTTAAAGAAACAACCTTTGAAATGCTACCTTAATAAATAACTTAAATTATTTTGTAATTATCACATTTTCTGTCTTTGAACCCATGCCAATAATACAGTAGCTACTACTATTTCTGCTACTACTGCAGTAACATGGAAATTACATTCTAATTAATTACGAACCACTGTGCATGTTGGCATTTAGAGTAGGGTGATGCTCAATGTAATGAAGATGTCCTGACAACACTCTGCTGCTCAATAGAAGCATGAGCTGCAATAAAAGTGAGGATGTAGGCATTATTGGGCAGAGACTAGCCACAGAGGGTGGCACAGGAAGTAGACCGGGTAATCCAGGTGACCAGAAGGTTGGCGGCTCGATCCCTGGTTCCTCCATTCATTATACTTATGTGTCCTTGGGCAAACCCCTGACACCCCATTTTGTATGACTGTGTTTATGAATGGGTGAATGGCTAAATGTACTGTAAAGTGATTTGAGTGGTCAAGACAAGAAAAGCACGATATAAATACAGACCATTTACCAATTGTTACTGTTGTAGCTGTCACCTGTTGTGTCTTGATGCCATCTCTTCACGGAGTTTCTTGATGTCGTTGCGACATTTCTCAATCTCCACCACCTTCATGCCCTCCACTGTAGGCAAATACAATGTCATGTTAAATGATGTTAAATGTTAAAACCTTATTAGACCTATTGTTTCAAACAAAAATGTTTAAGTCTTTGTTTAAAGTAATGGGGCATTTCATTATTGTATTTATTAAACTGATCTTATTGATAGATGGGTTGGTCTCATTTATAGCTACTGGCCTCTAAAGATTTTTAATTTTTGTGACATTTAATGTACAGTCATTTTGTTGGTCAGAAATGTAATCAATAAAAAAATCAAGAAGCACATGTCTGTACCCATCACTGCATACAAGTATATACATAAAGAACTCAGTCTCCCAGAGTGCTTCATCTTCATACCTAGGTGTTAAACCTGCCCCAGGACACAACTTTCAACCTAAAAGCCCAGATCCCCCTCTTTTCTCTCTCTTTCTACTCACTTCTCCTGGAGGAGAGGTGGGTGTCTCTCTTTTCTTCTGACTTCTCAGCTCTGCTCAACCAGCCAGGGACCCCTCTCCCTACCCAACCTCTTTTCACCTCCAAGTAGGCCTGCCTGAAACAGACTGCTAAAACCTTCCAAAAGGCAGCAACACGAGAGCCTGCCTAAGAACTTCAGCACGAGCAATTGGCCACGACACAAAGTCTGACCAGTAGATGCACAACCACAGGAGCCACAACCAGCAAGACCGCTTCACTGGACTTCAAACAGCACCTCAAAGAGGACCCTTTTTCCCCTTTTCATGAAAAAAGTGCGCAGGTGATGTCTGTGTTTGTCTGTATGCATAACGAGCAGCAGACACCTTATTGCTGCCATGTGCAAAAACTTTAGGGTTATTTATTTTAGCCTACACATTACTTTCATTTCTTAAACTCACAAATGAGATAGGTGGGCAATATGCATGGAGCAGAGCAAGTCCATTCTCTGCTTTATTTTGGAGACGGCGACTCGGAGATCATTCTATTCTATTTATTCTTTATGTATGTCAGGACTGAGAAAGTCTTTTCGCACAAGTACGCCAGCCTTGTTAACCAGTCAGGGTCAGTGAGGTGGTCAGCGAGCTGGGATCCATGCTCCATCAGAAATATGCTCACCTCGTCCCGCAGCTCATACAGGCGGCTCAGCACATTTCCCTGCAAGAGCCAGTCTGATATTGAGTGGACGTGTTTTTATGTAGTTGACCATTTTTAACGCAATGTCAAGAATATGTTTAAGCTCTGGTTCAAGTGTTTTGCTTGCAAGAGATTCTCTGTGAATAATACAGTGTGTGAAATTTACGTGCGGCGCCACTTGTAAGACACTCGCTTTCAGTCCTGCCTTTTCCCCCAGCATCGCTCCAGCCCTGTCCCTACACACACCAATACAGTTTTCCGAAGATAGTCCCTCTTCTTTTAGTTTTGTAAAAATGTCCTCACCTGTGCACGTCCACTCCAGCGCGGAGCAAAACAGCATTACGTTTTCTGTCAAAACTGTATCTGATGAAAACAAGCAGCTGGGCAGAGTTTAATATATCTGTGGATTCATCTAACTGTAAAGCATATTTCCCTTTCTTAACTCTATTCACCAGCTGGCACTTTATGTCCTGGGCCATGTCAGTGATGCGCCAGGCAATAGTCCCGTTAGACAGCGGCACTGATTCCAGATCACGGGCTAATTTATCCCCATGCATGGCCAGATTTATAACTACAACAGCGGGTTTAATTAATGTTTCGCCGATTATGTGTGGCTTTTTTGCCTGTGCAATTAAATATGCCACCTCATATGATGCCTTTGAGCTTCGGCTGGGATTGTCTGTTTAGTAAGGACTTTCTTTTTGCTTTGTACCTCTTGCTCATTCCGCTAATCCGTGTCGTAATAACCTCATGGGTCAACAAAGAAAAAGGAAAAAACTGATGGAAATGTTTTTATTGCATGGTTTTATTCTAATTTCAACTCATATTTATGTATATATTTATACAATAGTGGGTTAAATATTCTATTTAAAATTATTTTTAAATTGTATTTGTTTTTTGGACAGCATCACGCGACACCCACTTTGGGAACCCCTGCACTAGCTGACGATGAAGTAGAAGGTGGTGATGTAGCAGGTCAATGACCCGAAACACAATAGTAAATCTACTACATGACTTCAAATTAAGAAAATCCACCTTTTGGAGCCCAGGCCTTGACCAAACAAAGAAGCTGTGGAATGACTCATAAATTAGACAAAGACAAAGAAGATTCCTCAAGGGTTTAATTAACCTTTCCTTGCCCCAGTATACATATCTTTGCAGATCAGGCTAGAAACAGGAAGTAGGCGGGAGCCCTGAATGGAAGTCCTTCCCAGGATATTTGTTAAATTTACGGTAAAAAGTAGTTCAATAAGAGTTCGAATATTTGGGCAGAGTTAAGTTATAGAAGGGATTGGAATCAAATTATTTAGATGAGCTGGGCTTCAGAAATATAGAGATAGGGAGCTGCAAAAGGTTAGCTTTTAACCTTCACATACACCTCCTTCATCTCTCTGTGTCTTTAGAAAAGAAGTTGAAGGATAGCACTAAAATGAGATTTCAACATTTAAAAATTACAAATTTACCAGATGAAGAACAAAACCAGCTACACTGGCTAATAGTAAAATACAAGTATATCTGTGCTGACCTGCAGCTGCTATCAGAAGCTTTTGGACTTTCACATGTCTTAACTGATAATATATCCTCATCTATCTAGATCGGCGGTTGGGTCCCAGTTTTCCCCTTTGTGTCCTTGGGCAAGATACTGAACCCCAAATTTCCCCCTTCTCATAGAGACAGTGCCCACATAGATGGACTGTATGAATGTGTGTGGGAATGGGTAAATGTATAATTGTGCTGTTAAGCACTTTGAGTATTCATTAGAACTAGAAAAGCAATATAAAAATGGAAACAATACAGACCATTTAGGTCCTATCCTCCTCTCTTTCATAATCCACCCCTCTCTGAATCAGAAAGAGTCAGTTCAACACTCCAGCTCCCATTAGAATCTGTGACCATGGCGACAAAAGCAAAGAGAAGATGGAGATGCATGTGGGTTCCATCATGTTGCTGTAGCAACCAGGTATCCAGGCAAATGGCATGCTTGTGTAAAGTGGCTATGCGCGTCAGATCTGAAACTGCTACTATGGTACAGCCAGTCAGGGAGAGTGGGTTCTGAAAAATATCATCCTCAGTCTTATTTATGAAAGATATCTTGTCAAGTGAATTTGTGAAATATCATAGTGAGGATATAATGATGCATTCTGATTTGCTGTGCTTGAAATTAGAATAAGAAAAAAAAAATTCCTGCAGGATTCATCTCAAGTCAAAATATTTGAAGATATCCCAAACTAATTCAGGTTACAAGTAATCTCAAGTAACTTCTAATAAAATGTTCTCAATGCAGTGCTAATTTTGTATTTATTTTATTAAAAAAATATTCATATATATATCATAATATTCAATATTTCAGTAGTGTCCTTTTTGATACACTTAAGTATTGTTCAAGTGAACAAATGAAATACACCCTTTGTTAAAGGCTTACAACCTATTAAACAATCAAATATATAAATGTCATTATCCACACTATTAACACAGTTCTAGGTATGTTAATATTTGTGACTTGGTCCACAAATTAGACTGACACTGATAGATTTGTGTAAACATTCATAGTCCCCTATTGACTTGGTTATCATGTGACTCTCCTTCTAGCACCACCTTTTGTGATTTTGAGAGAAATGTAAAAAAGGAAAATCTAGTGCCGTCATATATGGTAAATTTTCTTACTTTCCTAAATCTTTGGTTTATGACCAAATACCTACAAAACTTATGCACACATTATTGCTTTAGTAAATATTAGCATAATAACAGGCTAAGGTAATATGGTTAACATGATAAACCTTATACTCCTAGAGTTGTCAAGTACAGAGCAGCTATACACTTTTAGTCATGTTTAGAAACAAACATGCTAATAATTAGATAAAGGCAAATTCTATTTGTGTAGCCAATATTTTAATTATCTCAGAACCGTGATGTTCATGGTTCCATTGTGTTATTACATAGATATTTGACGTTGTCAGATGTCGGGCTGGGCAATTCATTTTATCTCAATTACGAGTACGGCTTCTAACAATTATGAAAACAAAGTAATCGACATAAAACAATTATTATCCCCCGTTTCTATTTGCAATGAGGCTCTCCTTTTGTCTTGCCAAATGGGGTCACACTGCCTGCTTGAGAGGCACAGACGGTTTTGCTGCGTGTCGTGGTCGTCTGTTCACACAGGCTGTTCACACAGTCTGCTGTGTGCCTACAGCGGCACTGCAATGTGAGGTTTCTGGTATAATGACTGAATTCCGTCATATAAAAGTTGGGCTCAACTAAATTCCTGGAAAGTAGAGCGACCCACCACTGCAAAATTATTGTCACTGCTGTTAATTTAGGCCAGGTATCCTTATACCTTACTGTTTTTTAACAGGTTTGATACTCCAGCTCCCACGGCCAGTTACTGCCCACTTCACACCCTTCACACCCCCATCACGTCCACCGTCACCTCAGACTGCAGAGCACCCCCACCCGCCACCCCCACGGACATTTCAACCCCCCTCCCCACCACCACCACGGACATTTCAACCCCCCTCCCCTTCACCATCACCAAGGAGCAGGTGAGCAGAGAGCTGAGGAGGCTGCGCCCAAGGAAAGCAGCGGGCCCGGACAAAGTGTGTCCAAGGATGCTCAAGGCCTGCTCTGCTGAATTGGGGGAGCCGCTTCAACAAATGTTCAACCAGAGCCTGAAGCTGGGGAGGGTCCCCGTGCTCTGGAAGACTTCATGTCTCATCCCGGTTCCTAAGATAAAACACCCCAGGGAGCCGGGTGACTTCAGACCAGTAGCACTAACATCCCACATCATGAAGACCTTCGAACGGCTGCTGCTCCATCTCCTCAGACCCCAGGTCCACCACGCACAGGATCCACTGCAGTTTGGATACCAGGAAAAGGTGGGCGTGGAGGATGCCACCCTCTATCTGCTACACAGGGCATTCTCCCATCTGGACAAGGAGAGCGGTGCTGTGAGAATCATGTTTTTTGACTTCTCCAGCGCCTTCAACACCATCCAGCCCCTCCTGCTGAGAGACAAGCTGACAGAGATGAGGGTGGACACATACCTGGTGAGATGGATAACAGACTACCTCACAGAGAGACCGCAGTACGTCAGACTGAAGGACTGCACGTCGGACACTGTGGTTAGCAGCACCGGAGCACCACAGGGGACTGTGCTCTCTCCCATCCTCTTCACCTTGTACACATCTGACTTCCAGTACAACTCTGGGCTCTGCCACATGCAGAAATACTCAGATGACACTGCGATAGTTGGCTGTATCAAGGATGGACGGGAGGGGGAGTACAGGAGCCTGATTGAGGACTTTGTGGAGTGGTGCAGGTCCAACCGCCTACAGCTGAACAACTCCAAGACGAAGGAGATGGTGGTGGACTTCAGAAGAAGAAACCACAGCTCCAACCTGTGTCTATCAAGGGGGTCGATGTGGAGGTGGTCAGGACCTACAAATATCTGGGGCTGCAGCTGGATGACAGGTTGGACTGGACAGCAAATATGGACTCTGTATACAGGAAAGGACAGAGCCGCCTGTACTTCCTGAGAAGGCTGGGGTCCTTCAACATCTGCAAAAAACTGCTGCAGATGTTTTACCAGTCTGTGGTAGCCAGCGTCCTCTTCTACGCTGTGGTTTGCTGGGGAGGAAGCAGCAAGAGGAGGGACGCTGCCCGACTGGACAGACTGGTGAGGAGAGCTGGCTCAGTGGTGGGCACAGAGCTGGACTCTCTGGTGACAGTGGCAGAGAGAAGGACCCTGGACAAACTGCTGTCCGTACTGGACAACGCCCACCACCCTCTGCACAACACCTTCATCAGGCAGAGGAGTGTGTTCAGTGGCAGACTGCTGTCTCTATCCTGCTCCACCAATAGACTAAACAACTCTTTTGTCCCCCTGGCCATCAGACTGTACAACAACTCGCAGTGATGGCAGGAGGCACAACAGACAATGGACAAATCTCTCCGCACTACTCCTGGACTCATATATCCCAATCTGTAGTTCATGTTCATGTTCGTATAAATACTTTTACTGTCACTTTATATTTTTAATTTTTAATATAAGTTTATAGTTGTATAAAACATTTTATTTATACAGTCACTTTATATTTTTAATACAGTTTATAGTCGTATGTGTAAATTGCAATGTATGTATGTTCAATGTATGTATGTTATTGCTACTGGATGCTTGAATTTCCTTCGGGATGAATAAAGTATTTATCTATCTATCTATCATCTATCTATCTATCTATCTATCTATTACCATGCCCCATGTCCTCCCTCCCCCCTTCCCCCACTGACCTGTGCTCACTTTACACTAACACTAACAACACAAGACTAATCAGAAGTGATTTGTACAGTAATTGCAATTTACTTTGTGCTTGTTTGATTCGCTCTAGTTTATAAAACACGTTATTTTGACACATCGAAAAAATGTCCAACATTTTGCATGCAAGCAGTTCAGCTGCCACACACAACACGAGACGTAACGTGATGCGCACAGCCAGGATATCAGGGTTAAAGTAACTGGAGCGAACAGGTTTAATGATCTGACTCCATCAATTAATAACTAAATAAATGTAATCATCTGTTTGTGTGAGGACTGACTGAGACATGTAGACCCACATACGTTATTTCCTGCTCACACAGTATAGTCATTCTATCAATGAGTAATCATGTTAAATAATCGTGATTACAATATTGACCAAAATAATCTTGATTATGATTTTTGCTACAATCGAGCAGCCATAGTGAGATGTGCAATATTTTGGTATTTACTTGTGTTTTCTGTATCTTAAGTGCACTTCTGTAAATGGTCTCTTCTTGTGTAAAACACCCTGGCTGAGGTGAATAGCTGCCAGCTTCAGACTGGTCAAGACCATGACAATACTTGTCCATCTCAGGTCATATTAACAAAGGGTCCTACCACTAGGACTCATCCTCAATGGTGCCAAAAGTTCCTAAAGCTGTTTTCAGACATGACATCCGGGTAAAATCCGGAGAATTTGCTACTTACTTTATTTGCAGTTTGCCTTTCACAAATACACAACACTGTGGGAGATTTTCTGCAGATGTGTTCACAACAGCAACAAATCCTCTGTGTAATTAAGGTGAGGTCGCCGGGTGCAGCAGACAAAGGAAAGGACGTATTACCTCTGCTGCTTGGATGAGGTGATTTTGTTTACAGCTCCCAGACACCGTCATCGGCTCTTATCACCACAAACTCTCTTGACAACTTTGTTTGTTTCTTCTATTTGTTTGATGCCACTTTCCTCATGTAAGGCACATGGGACAGACAAAGAGACTTATGAGAGACAGAGCTGAGCTGAGACTGAACTGCAAGCTGGACGCCAAACTGCTGGCAAGTTTAAGTTGGAGTGACACACATCAGTGGTGTGGCCATCAAATATCTAATTGCGGATTAACCATCCAATAATGTATTAGCTCACAGAACAACAAGTAAAGATGAATGTGTCTAGTGCAATATTTTCCATAATTTCATCAAAGAACACTAGTGCTTCAAATCATGGTGTCAGAGCAAATGATAAGGCTCATACATGGAGCGACGCCTGCAAGCTAGTTCAGGCAGTCAACTCGAGCTGCGCTGCTCCAATCATGTGACATACATCATGTGACATACCTCACTCTCCACAATCATCTATAGTACACACCCACCTTATTAGGCGGTCTATTTAAGCAGAGGGAAATTCCCATCACTCTCTATGCTTCCTAGCTCATTCGCAGTATCACGGCCAATTGCCTAGCGTCTCAGCATAGCTACTCATGTGATTGTTATCCTACCTCCTGGCTCTGTCGATCGCCATGTCTTTTGCCATCTCTGATTCAGAGAATGAGGCTCGGTCATCAGAGGAAGACGTCGGATTCAGCCCAGAAACCCAGGCTCACTCCGTCGAGGTCCAATCCGAGAACGATTCTGAAACCCAACGTCAGCGGCGAAGCTCCTGCGTCACCCGCAAACATCTTGTCGGGTGGCCCATCCACCGCATCTTGGAAGAGTTGTATGCTCATAAGATTTCAGTTCCAGCTGGCCTCAACCATGAGGAACACTTCGACTACCTTCTGATTCAAGATAACCCGAATGACGAATCACACCGCAGCTCCTCCAAAAGGTAAAGGCAAAGCTCCAGCAAAGAAGAGCTGTGCTCCACCATCCTCTCTTAGAACGGCAGACAACATTCCATCAAAAAAGCAGAAGACACCAGAACACGGTTCATCCGCCGAAGCATCCATCCTGTCCACTCTACTTGAAATGAAATCGTCTCTAAATGTTATAAATACAAGAATTCAAACCTTAGATTTAAACGCCGCCTTTCCCACGTGCAATGTCAATAATCCCGGACCATCCTCTGCTACTTCCGGGCCGGCGCAAGCGTGCTCACTTCCAGGTGACGTCACACCTCAAAGGACACTGGGAACTGCAGTCCCAGCCCCAACCTTGGCTCCAGGTTCTTCCCTCCAGCAGCAGCTATTCCTGATTCCCTCAGGAACCACATTCTAGCAGGCCATGATCCTAACCTCGTGAAGATTATATTATCTGGTTCATAAAACTGCTGATAAAAGATTTGTGGATTGCGGGGACTCTTCCGTTGTTCCTCAAGACAGCGACCCCAGAAAACACGAACTGTGGCTGAATTCAACATTGCCTTTGATGTCTTCAGAGACACTATATGTGAGGTTTATCCACAACGCAGAGAGGACCTTGACACTTATTTAGCCATTATTTCAGACCTCACACTCTCATACGGTGGATCACTCTTCTACGAATACCATAAATCTTGCTGTGCAAAAGCCGCCATGTACATCCAGAAATTTAATCAGACATTAAATTGGTCTGTAGACGACCTGGCCCTAATCAGCCATCATTTTACTGGCCAGAAAACCCTAGCCTGCTCCATCTGCGGTTATCCCTCCCACACCACCTCACTCTGCCCAAGAACTGCACTACAAGAAATGTCTTCCTCAAGATCTCACCCTCAGGTCAAACATCCAGCGTCCAATTCTTTAATCCAACCTTTAAAGCAGTGGTCACCAACCCATCGATCGCGATCTACCGGTCGGTCTCCCAGTCTTCACTGTCGATCCTCCAACTCTCTGGACTCACTGGCTGTAGTTGTGCCGCAGATCAGCTGTGTGTCGTTTGTCTGTTTTTTTCACACGTGCTGTGTGTCCGCTACTGGCGTCTGAGCTGCTGGTTTATCTCCTGGATTTCCTTCAAGAACAAGTTGCTTTATGTACGAAACTAAATGTCAGGACTCTACGGTATGAAGATGCGCATCTTTCGGTCTGTCGATAACAATCAAAGCCCCGTTAGAACAAATGAGTGGATTCCCGAAAGTGAAAAGCTGGAGTGCTTTCACTTTGAAACGTGTCATAAACAAATAAACATTGTGGTTCACAGCAGAATAAACAGAGAAAATGATCTTACCTGAGTTTTAATGTTTTTCTGATGAATTTATGTCACAAACAAATGGCTGCAACATTTCTGTATGCCTTTTCAAAATAAAAGCACTCCAGCGGTTCTGTTAATGGAATCCTTCCCTTGTTTAAAAAGTTTTTTTTATTGTGAAATATTTGCAAGAGTGGAAGATGCACGGCTTCATACTGTGTAGTACTGGTATTTATTTTAGTAGAAGGGACTTCTTTCATACTAGGCAATAATCGTATTTGTGGCCATATTCAAATCAAAGCCTACATGTAAAACATTGTGCTGCAGAACATGTTGTGGAACTGAGAAGCTACATATTGTGCATTGTAAAAATGAATTGATATTAATTTGAATATTGTGCATTGAATAGAAAAAGTTGCACAACTGCCTCTCTTTGTGTATATTTATTTCTTGTACATTCAGCCTTTAACACAAATTGCAAAAAATAATAAATATGACCCTCCTAAGTGGGTTTTTGGAAGATATCAGGGTGGTAGCTCTCAGCTTACGTTTGGAATTAAAAAGTGATCTTGGGCTCGAAAAGTTTGGTGATCACTGCTTTAAAGCGACAGGTACAATTCTCAGGCTATAAGTCATCAATTTGCAATAACTTCAATGAGAACGTTTGTACATATCCCAACTGTAAATTCATGCATGTCTGTAGTTGGTGTGCAGACAGTCACCCACGTTCTGTGTGTCCCAGGAGGCTCCGGCCTGCAAAATCGGGGGAATAAACTTGAAGCATCCATCAACTCCTGTGAATGTCCCTCTCTCTAAGGCTCTGTCAAAACACCCGAGTAGAGGTTTTGTTAATTACCTAATCACCGGCTTAGTCCAAGGATTTTTAGCAGGTTTATGCTGACTCCCCAAAGTGACCCATGTCTGTAAAAACCTGCAGTCTGCATGCAAAGAGCCAGAAGTGGTAGTCTATACTTCCATCGACAATTCAATGCAGATGATTAAGCAGGGGTCGGTGCATGGCTGGGAAAGGCCAACATTACAGATGCTTTCAAAGTCCTTCCACTTCACCCCTCTCAATGGCATCTTTTTTGTATTAAATGGCATTCAAAGTTGTATTATTCTGTTAAATTGACATTTGGTTGCCGCAGTAGCCCTTCCATTTTTAACACTCTCTCAGAAGCACTATGCTGGATTCTTTACAACTCGTACAAACTCCCGTTCGTCCTACATCTTTTGGACGATTTCCTAGTCATAGACTTTCCCTCATCACCACCAGCTCGCAACATCTCTGCAATTAGGAATCTTTTCAGCGAGTTAGGTGTTCCTCTCTCGGAAGAGAAAACCATAGGCCCGTCCACCCGCCTGGAATTTCTCGGCATAACCCTTGACAGCTTACTCATGCAAGCATCTCTGCCACAAGACAAATTGTCTCGCATTACAGCAGCTATCAAATTCCGGTCGACTACTGCCATTATCATAAAAAGAGATCTTTTATCCCTGTCCCTCAATTTTGCTATGCGCATAATTCCACATGGTCGCTCGTTCGTATCTCGCTTACTAGAAGTGGCTTATTCTGTCCAAAACCTAAACGATCCTGTGGTTCTAGATGAAGGTTGTCAATCAAATCATCATTAAGGGCCGCTCAAAAACATTGACAATAAACTATCTCATGCAACGTTTAACCTGGTTGAGCGTTCTCAATAATTTTATCTTGCGAGCTATCGATATTTCCGGGCACCAAAATAGTGTAACTGACGCTCCTTCTCGTTTCAAATTTCAGGAGTTCAAAGCCATGTGTCCCCAGGCCAAGCCCTCCAGTATTCCATGCCCTCCATTCAATCAGATGATCATCATTTAAACACGTCCAAGCCCCTGCAGGATCTGTCGCACTCTGCCTCGAGCTACATGAGACTTGTTGTAGCCAAAAGCACTATTAAAGCATATGACTCAGCTTGGTTTTTCTACTCCTCCTTTTGTGCCAGCCTCCTCATCAGTCTACCAACAAAAAATTCTATAGTTTGTGCTTTTAACGTATATTCATTAAAATCCCGTAATCTTAAAGCACAAAGTGTTAAAGCTACGGTAGCAGGCATTCAGTTTCATATGAGATGTCAAGATCCAGCCTCCCAAAGTCTCCTCAAGAATCCCTCCATCCAGCTGATCCTCAACGGCCTTAAAAAGGCACGTCCTCCAGGCAATGACCAAAGACTGACCTCTCACTATTTCACTGGTGCACAAGTTGATGTTAAGGCTAAGGCAGGGTTGTTTCTCACCATACATCGATTCTATGCTGGAAGCTGTCCTGTTCACCACTCTCAGGTGTGGTGAATACACTACAAGGTCTCTTGCCTTTGATCCCCAGCATGACCTCACCCTCTCTGATGTAACACTAGAAGATCATATGTACTCATTATATTTAAAACACTCCAAAACTGATAGATCTTGTCAAGGCACTCTAATTTACATTGCTAAGAATAATACTTCTTTCAGCCCCTTCTCTTCCGTTACAAAATGTCTGCATCACCGCTTCCCAACCCATCGATTGGCACCTCTGTTCACCATTGACGGACAGATGTGCCTACAGAGAATGGCCACACCATGGCGGTGAATGGTGCACACATACCAGTCTCACTAGGTAGTATATTCTCCTGCAGGCTAATGCGCCTAAGGAGAATGGCCTCACCGCAGCAGTGAATGGTGCGGACATAGCAGATACCGATCCATACGTCAGGCTCCGAATTCGTGCAGTTTTTGAGGGTTACAAGTATTTGCTCATCACTCCCATCATTCCTGTGTAATCATATGGGGGAGTGATTAAGTCGGAGCCTAGACGCAAAACACTAAACCTGCTCTACTTTTGAATAAACGTTTGAACGTGAGTTGTGTGACTGAAATGGAGCAACGCCTGCAAGCTAGTTCAGGCAGCCAACTCGAGCTGTGCTGCTCCAATCATGTGACATACCTCACTCTCCACAATCATCTATAGTACACACCCACCTTATAAGGCGGCCTATTTAAGCAGAGGGAAATTCCCATCACTCTTTCTGCTTCTTAGCTGCTGCGCAGTATCACGGTCAATTGCTTCAGCCCCTCCACCACCCCAGCATCCACCTGTAGGCTCCGACGTGGGGGTTACAAGGATTTGCTCATCACTCCCATCATTCCTGTGTAATCATATGGGGGAGTGATTAAGTCGGAGCCTAGACGCCAAACACTAAACCTGTTCTACTGTTGAATAAACGTTTGAACGCGAGTTGTCTGACCTAACTGGCGTAAGGTTGTGGGGCAGAGTAAGTCTAAAGAGACTGTTTTACCAATATTTTCAAAGGGAATGGCCATATCCAATCCTATCAGAGAATAGGAGATCTTCCACAGTCTCATCCAGCAAGTTCATCCTAACCATTTGAGGGCAAGGAGGCAAGAGCAAGATGAAGCTTAGGGTAAATTCAGTCAGGAAGACTCAACCTGCTTATTGATCAGCTGATTGTGGGCGTTCCTAAATGGCCAATCAGATCTGCCACGGTCTCTTTCAGTCAATCTTTCAGCACCTGTCAAACTTTGAAATCCCCTCTCCTCTCTTCTGCAGTCATCCGTCATTCATTGACGAGCATAACCCACCTCCACCCCAATCTCTTCCAGTCTTCAGCAGAATCATCATCACCTCATCCGGATCCCCGACATCAACTGATCGTGTTCATATGTATAATCCTGTATCGTTTTGGTAGCGATGGATTGTGGATTATGGCGGTATCTGATCATGGTGGCGGCTGATCGCAGACTAAATTCAACAAGACTGGCTGACACAATATACCTATTATACGCGGCATCTATTGCACTTCTGTCCGTCCTGGAAGAGGGATCCCTCACATGTGGCTCTTCCTGAGGTTTCTACGTTTTTCCCGTTAATAGTTTTTTTTGTAGTTTTCCTTACTCTTGTTAAGGGTTAAGGGCAGAGGATGACGCATGACTAGTTGAACCACCACCAGTGTCTAGACCCCGTGGGGGTATTCCTGTTCTGCGCTCTGCTTCACCCCCTTTCTAAACATGATGACATCACAGAGGGGTCTAAAATGCCAAAGACTAAAACATTCACATTACTGTGTGCACTTGTCAAATAAACATTGTTAAATCATGAATCAAGTCTCTCCTGATTGAACTTATGTCGAGAGGGATATTACTCACAGGAAAGCATGTTGACTTTAAAGAAAACAACCCTTTCAGCTTGTAGTCTCACATGGCTGATCAAAACTCTCCCCAGATTAATATAAAAGTTACCTGAATCGGTGGATAACAGTGTTGTTGCAGATTTTCTGAATAAAGCTGGATGCACTTATTACTTGCACTAATGGAGATCGCTTTGTTTATGTTGAGGAGGATCCAACTAGTCCCATACCATGCTCCACAAAGCCCACACTGGGTTAGAGTGTTTTATGATGGACAGAGCCCTGATGGAGTACAGACTCCAGGATGAAATGGAGTATAATCCAGCAATACAAGAAAATATTAGATGCATTTTGGAAATATATAATTTCCATGTACGGGACAAACACTCATCAACTAGTAATGGGTTAGTACAACTTTCTCAACCTGGAGTAAATGACAATGAAGCTGAAGTCAACGATGATCATTCTTCTACTCCTAAAAAAAAAAGAAGAGAAGAAGTCATCTGGGAAGCCATATGAGGCAGAATGTACAAAATCCCCATTAAGACATCAGAAAAAGAACAAGAAAAAGAAGAGGATGAATAAAGGAGCAATGGCATATGCAAATATCCCTCAACCCTGTAATACAACAAATGCAACACAAGAACACCTGAATGAAGATAAGCCTCAACCCTGTGATACAATGAAGAAAAAACAAAAACACTTGCATGCTGGGTCGAAGGTCAGCGGCATCCTAAGTAAGCGTGCTAATTCCCTAGGGAATTCTACAGAAGAAAACTCAGGATCAATACTTCCTTTTCTCCAAACTGTACGCAGTCAACAATCATCTAAAAGGTCCAGAGACCCTAATTCCCCTGGTTCCCCAACCTCAACATCGGAGCGTGGAATTAGAGCCCTAGTCAGTAAGAAAGCTGACACAATGGTTGAGAAGGAAATCCTGTCAGGAAGCCCTCCTCAAGCCAAAGTTCCCACATCAGAAGTTGGTGGCAACATATAGAATCATTCTGAAAAGAAGACAGAATTACCTAAAAAAGAAAGTATTTGGCTTTTATGGATATGGCTCTTCAATACCAGAGATCCAGTTTCCCTAACCCCCCTATCAGGAAGCAACGGACAATGACATTTTTTCAGATTCTTTAACACTGCTAAAGTGGTATGGCCTCGCTCCAAACCAAAAGGTTTATTGGGGGGGCATCTTAACATACTCAGTTTCATTCCGAAAAAAGACCAAATAGAACATTTAATGATCGACTCCAATTTGGGCTTCATATGTTTGACAGAGACATGGTTAAATGAGTATATGGTTATTTGAGAGACCATATCAAATGTCATTCCATTCAATGGAAACATCCTAATAATCTGGAATGCCTGGGATTGGATGTCTCTCTGTCTCTACATACTGTATGTCTGTAACTTGTATTGGCTTGTATCGTCCACCATCATGTGACATTATGTTTTATGAACATCTACATGCCATTCTCGATGAATGTGACCACAAAAGAGAAATCATATTAATGGAGGATTTTAACATAAACTGGGAAAGTAAAGCATGCAGGAAAAAACTTAAAAAGATAACGGATCATTTTAAATTTACCTAGATCATACAAAGACCAACTAGAGTAACCCAGACATCCTGTAGACAATTAGACCTGATGTTCACTAATAGGCCTGAACAAATAACAAAGTCTTTCAACTTGCTTATAGGTCTGTCTGACCACAATGCTACACTGGTGGTTCGAAAACTTACCAGAAGGAGATTTAGCAATCATAAGAAACTCAAAGAGCACCATCAAAGAATTCCAAAAAGTGAAAAAAGTTATTTTAACAATGCTATAAGAAATATTGAATGGTCTGAAACCTAAATAAACTCTTACAGGTACATAAACCAAACAATATTGAACTGAATGTAAATGGAATTTTAATCAAAGACTGGCAGTTATCTAACATATTCAATAACTTTTTTGTTGAATCTATTTTAAAAAATGACGACAAAATGTAAATAAAACCATTTATATTATTCCAATTGATGCTACCAAACACATATTTTGCATTCCAGAAATATCATTATCCAAAGTTAACCATTTCATTAACTCAAAAAGCTAAAGATGTAGATGGTCTAGACCAGAGGTCACTAACAGGCGGACCGCGGTCCGGGTCCGGACCCAGAAGCCGTCCCGTACGGACCCGGACCTACAGCCAAAACAGAACGTTATGATTTAAAACCTGACGGGGCGCTTCTATTTGTAACCGGCGCAGCTTTTGTAGTCTTTACAGTAGTGGTTTAGCGGATGAGGAAACGCACAGACCAATTGCATGCGAGTTAAGCCATCCCACGTGATACTACACAGCTAATCAAGTCTGTGCATTCCAGGCGGTAAACATTGCGACTCTACAGTGCAGACAGATGAGAGAGCTAGAGGCAAGTTACACATGAAAAGACGGTAGAAAGAAAAAGAAAGATAGCGATACAGGTAGAGAAAACAAAGGGAGTGAGACGGAGAAAGGGAGAGAAACAGAGGAGTGAGGCGGAGAAAGGGAGAGAAACAGAGACGAAAAAAGTGGGAGAGTGGGATATAAGAGGGGAAGAAAGTGATTCTAAAACTGTTCAATTGATAAGATGTGTTGAGATTCATTATCTGTAAAATTGGTTGAGACTTTTGAGTCAAGATGTGAAACAGAAAAAGGGAAATTCAAGCTTTGCTCCCTTTATTTTATTTTTCTGAAGTTAAGCCCTTTATTTGAACATGCACAATTTTCACATTTCATTTATTTTCTCTTATTTTGAAATGCAGCCTTACTTTTATTCAGTTAATGAGAGAACATTATACATATCTGCAATCATACATATATGTTCAGTTCTATGTTACGTGACAACAAATAGTCAAAGTTTTTGAATCGTACTGAATTCATTTGATTTGACAGTCAGGTATTTAGTACATGCAGATGTTGATACAACTACTAGGCTACTTAAATACAGTGGGGCAAAAAAGTATTTAGTCAGCCACCAATTGTGCAAGTTCTCCCACTTAAAAAGATGAGAAATGCCTGTAATTTTCATCATAGGTACACTTCAACTATGAGAGACAGAATGGGGGGAAAGAATCCAGGAAATCACATTGTAGGATTTTTAATGAATTAATTGGTAAATTCCTCGGTAAAATAAGTATTTGGTCACCTACAAACAAGCCAGATTTGTGGCTCTCACAGACCTGTAACTTCTTCAAGAGGCTCCTCTGTCCTCCACTCGTTACCTGTATTAATGGCACCTGTTTGAACTCGTTATCAGTATAAAAGACACCTGTCCACAACCTCAAACAGTCACAATCCAAACTCCACTATGGCCAAGACCAAAGAGCTGTCAAAGGACACCAGAAACTAAACTGTAGACCTGCACCAGGCTGGGAAGACTGAATCTGCAATAGGTAAGCAGCTTGGTGTGAAGAAATCAACTGTGGGAGCAATTATTAGAAAATGGAAGACATACAAGACCACTGATAATCTCCCTCGATCTGGGGCTCCACGCAAGATCTCACCCCGTGGGGTCAAAATGATCACAAGAACGGTGAACAAAAATCCCAGAACCACACGGGGGGGACCTAGTGAATGACCTGCAGAGAGCTGGGACCAAAGTAACAAAGGCTACCATCAGTAACAAACTACGCTGCCAGTGACTCAAATCCTGCAGTGCCAGACGTGTCCCCCTGCTTAAGCCAGTACATGTCCAGGCCCGTCTGAAGTTTGCTAGAGAGCATTTGGATGATCCAGAAGAGGATTGGGAGAATGTCATATGGTCAGATGAAACCAAAATAGAACTTTTTGGTAAAAACTCAACTCGTCGTGTTTGGAGGAGAAAGAATGCCGAGTTGCATCCAAAGAACACCATACCTACTGTGAAGCATGGGGGTGGAAACATCATGCTTTGGGGCTGTTTTTCTGCAAGGGGACCAGGACGACTGATCCGTGTGAAGGAAAGAATGAATGGGGCCATGTATCGTGAGATTTTGAGTGAAAACCTCCTTCCATCAGCAAGGGCATTGAAGATGAAACGTGGCTGGGTCTTTCAGCATGACAATGATCCCAAACACACCGCCCGGGCAACGAAGGAGTGGCTTCGTAAGAAGCATTTCAAGGTCCTGGAGTGGCCTAGCCAGTCTCCAGATCTCAACCCCATAGAAAATCTGTGGAGGGAGTTGACCGTGTTGCCCAGCGACAGCCCCAAAACATCACTGCTCTAGAGGAGATCTGCATGGAGGAATGGGCCAAAATACCAGCAACAGTGTGTGAAAAGCTTGTGAAGACTTACAGAAAACGTTTGACCTCTGTCATTGCCAACAAAGGGTATATAACAAAGTATTGAGATGAACTTTTGTTATTGACCAAATACTTATTTTCCACCATAATTTGCAAATAAATTCTTTAAAAATCAGACAATGTTATTTTCTGGATTTTTTTTTTCTCATTTTGTCTCTCATAGTTGAAGTGTACCTATGATGAAAATTACAGGCCTCTCTCATCTTTTTAAGTGGGAGAACTTGCACAATTGGTGGCTGACTAAATACTTTTTTGCCCCACTGTATATATCACACTAAATAGTTAGACATTATGATCTTCCGGACCTTTGCTTCAAGAAATTTTCTCTAACTGGACCTCTTTAAATTTTAGTTGAATATCCCTGGTCTAGACACTTCCTTTCTGACGATTCATTGAGGGTATTAAATCCCAACTAGACTTATATGGTGAAGTTGGTGCAGTATTTCTGGATATAAAAAAATCTTTTGATACTGTAAACCATAATGTGCTTCTAAGCTGTCCTCATATGATTCTAGTGAAGAGATTAATTGGATACAATCCTATTTAACTCATAGAGGTCAAAAAGTTCATATGGGACATAGCCAGTCCGACTTTCTCTATAATTATTGTGGAATTCCCCAAGGATCAATACTGGGACCTCTTTTGTTCAGTGTTTACATTTATGATCTGCCGCTTATTTCTTTTCCACAAGTGGATGCTCAAATGTATGCAGATGATACAGTATTATTTGTTCATGGCAAAAGTAAGTCAGAAATTGCTCAGAAATTAACAACAGCTATGGGTAGTGTTTCTGTGTGGCTGGCTGACCTCAACACTAATAAAACGGTTTGCATGTATTTTTCTTAGAGGTCCAATAGTACCATACGCCCAGATGTGACTATTAACTATTAATTAAACACATAACCGTTGTGGATAATTAGACTCCCTATAGTTATCAGAAACTGTACCATTTACTACCCTTTTAAAATTAAATATTATTTAAAATCTAAGCAAATCTGTACACATGAGTAATGCTCCCAAGTGGATTATTTGCCATGATGTGTTGATGTCCTCTCAGATGTTATGTGTGCTAATATCATAGTATAATTTTTTTTATATGTTCTGAGCAAGAATATTAGTATAATGCTTATTTTTTTCTTTCTTTCAATGACGTCATATAAATAAAAGATTCCCCCTTCCTTTTTTATTATCAGCATTTGAATGATTGCAAGGAGCCAAGATTTCCACCGAGTTGGATCTCAGAAATGCCTATCACTTGGTCAGGAGGGTACAGAGGTTATTGCACCCTCTGCCCCTGTTCTAATTCACATTTACAGTTTGAGGTTGAAGTGGATGCTTCTGACGTTGGCATTGGAGCGGTGATCTCACAATGCTCGAAGTACAACAAGATGCATCCCTGCACCTTCCACTCCCTCAAGGACTGACCCCAAAAAACTGGAGTAAATCCGCACTGCAAAAAGACTCAATCTGCCACAGGCAAGGTGGGCCCTATTCTTTAATCATTTCAATTTTATCATCTCTTATCTCCCTGGTTCCAAAAATGCCAGACCTAGTGCTCTCTCATATCAGCTTGGTTCGTACACTGCTTCCGATTCCCTTGCTTACATTCTGTCACCTTCGTCCATAGTGGGAGCTGTAACCTAGGGCATTGAGCAGAGAGTCTGTCAGGCTATTGCTAACACACTGCCCCCGAACCGTTTGTTTGTGCGTTCTCTCTTCCATTCCCAGGTAATTGATTGGGCACTCTTGTCACCCAGGAAGCAAGAGGATTGTTTTCATCATCAAGCCGCATTTCTGGTGGCCCTCAATGGGAAAAGGGGTGGGAGTCCCTTGTGTCTGCTCCCACTGCCGCACTACCCATGGTCAGACATCTAATTGGAATTTGAATGGGTCTACTCCCCTCTAGAGGTCACTGTAGTGGATAGATTTTCTAAGATGATGCACTTTATTCTCATCCCATCACTGTCAGCCTGTTTTCAAGTTATCACCCTCATTCCAATGGGCAGACAGAGTGGCTGAATCAGGAGCTGGAGACTCTCTTCTGGGTGGAATAATAACACCTTACTCTGCTCTGCCACTGGTTTAGCCTACTGTTCCCAGCTTTGGAAAGAGAATCTCAGGTCCCCTCAGCATTGTCTATGGTTCATCTGTGTTGTCGCACTTAGAGACGGGAGTGGGAGGTGATCAAAATGGCAAAGGAATCGGATTCCAGCCCCCTCTTATCAGACAGGCCAGAAAGTTTGGCAGTCCAAGCGGAACATTTCTCTTCACATGGAATCTTGAAAGTTGGCTGCAATCTCCAACATTATTAACTCTGTGGCTCTGAGGCCCCGAACACACCTGGTATTAACCAATTTTTTATTGCGTGTGTTCATACCTAGCTTTAAAATGTTGCTCCACATGTGGCTCGTGATCGAATCTTGCCATTCTATACTTACAAACACGTACGTCATTTCTGTTCTTGAAGACCAAGTTCTGTTGTTTTTTCCCAGGCTGAGTTCACGTGTGTGTGGATGCGTGTGTGCGTCGGAACGAGCAAGTGAAAAAGAGGTAGAGAGACGAGTCAGTACAGTCTGTATGAATCTCGTGAAGCTGCGCTGTGAAAAAAGATTTTACTTATTAAAGGAAAGTATCTATCATTATGTGGTGATCAGTGTTGATATTGTGCCAGCAGTCACAAACAAATCAACAAGAAGAGGAAAAATACGTTCGATTCATGGTGAAACTGCAGCGGGTCAGAGGACCTCAGCTAAGAAGGAGCGAGGTCCTTCATATGTGGCCCCTGACGCATTTGCTTTCACACTGCTAAAACAATGTGGCCACATGTGGCCCTGACCATCTCCGAATGTGGTTTGGCGTGATCGGTTCTCTATCCGATCTGAGTGTGTTCACACCTGTACTGCTGTCCGCTTCTGATCGGATCACAAAAAACACATTTCAATACCAGGTGTGTACGGGCCTGGAGAATAAAGGACTTTTATGATCATTTCTTGTCCGAGTCTTGCTATTGAGTCCTGTTTGTTAAGCCAGTTTTAACAGTAGTTCTTACTACGTAAAGGGTCTTGAGATATTGTATGTTGTGATTTGGCGCTTTACACATAAAATTGAATTGAATAAAAAGATCAATTCACAAAACTGTTGAGAGAAACTTTCACTATCAAACGAAGGAAACTAATGAGAAGAAGCAGGGTTGATCATTTTCCTAAGGATGACATGATTCATGAATTAACTTACTCATTACATCAACCCTGACAGGTTGACAAGTGACTGATATGTGTTGGTGGACAATATTTTTGATTAATACCAATGACTGTTAATAGTGATGAATCCAGAATAAGTCATATATCCCACTCCCTTCATGTTGGCAGATGGGATATGAGCCAAATTAAGAATATCTAAGTACAGACCCAATAATCTTTTTCCTTAGATGGTTTCTGTTGATTTAGATAGTTTCTTTTATGCTGATGTATGTTCAACTGTTCATTTTTGGTTTGGTTTTAATTAGTTATTTGATGCTATAAAATGGTACTGTGAAATCATGTGATTGAGTCAGGGCAGTGTATGGGTATATACAGTCATTGGATAATACACAGAAACAAGCAAAAAAGAAAACTGTCTACCATCACTTTGCTTCAAGAGAGATGATGGAATTACCATGGTGACCAAAGCAAACTCAGGTCATGTTGTCATGGTGACTGAAAGGGTCAGTGCACAGTGGGCTATTTTGAAACCGCAGCCACATCACGTGGCAAGACAGTAGAGCCAAAGGAATTAGCTAAAAAGGCTGTCTGCTAAAGTGGAGTGGTAGCATGTCAATGTGTGTTTGACAGCATACAATCTGGTGTTTGTTAATACGTTGGAAAAGGAGAAAGAAGGGGAAATTATGTATTTAACACAGCACATACACATATACAAAATAGAAACACCAATAAGCACGTATGTATCTGCTTCTTGCACACCATGCTGAACACCAACACAAAGCAAGGTTTTCCAGGAAACTCCCATGATGTTATGTCATGTCAAATCCCTAGCTCCATCAGGCCGATTTGTTTTTTTGCGCCTTGAACATGGGGAAGTGACTTAAGGTGTAATAGTTCTATGATTATCTGACTTCAGATATCATTTCTATATTCTGCTAGAATTGTTTGAAAATAGACCAAAACAATGACAAATATACCAACTCACTTGACTTGGACTGCTCAGACTCAAGCTGCTAACATTTAACATTTAGCTGAAGCTAAATGTTATAATGTTATGTTATAATGTTAATGAAAATAAGTTGGCCAACATTTCAGTGTCAAGGAAGATATATTGTTGTCTCTACCGTAGCAGTCTGTCATCATCATCTAAATTTTATAAGAAAATAATATGCTACAGCATTTGTTTAAATTTAGGTTTTCTTACTGATAGAAACTGTGTGGTGCTTATGTTACTTTAGACCAGTGGTTCCCAAATGCACACTGGGGTGCCATGAGGCAAGTCCAGGTGTGCCTTGGGATTTTGAGAGAAATGTACATTATTTGCAATAGTACTGTTCTACTACAGGGCTCCAAAGTGCGACTTTTTAAATCTGTAAAGTTCAACAAAACAACGGTGCACCAAACATTTAGCTGGTCTGGCTGTATTTTAACGCATTTTGCCACTTCCTCTTCTCATCTCCTATGCAGAGTTTACACTCTCACACAAAGGCACCGGCTGGCCACTTACTCACACACTGACACACGCTGTGGGAAGTAGGGGTGCTGGGGGTGCTGCAGATCCCCCTGTTGGAAAAGGCAGACATCCCATAAGATGCATAAAAACAGATGTTTAAAGATAAATATAATAGTATTTAAACTTTTAAATAAAAAAACGTCTGTTCTTATTTACTTACAAAGAAATGATCAACTGGGGAAGTTTTTAGAAATAATTAAATACCGAATAATAATTATATATAAATAATGCAATGCATCATGGTCTACGGGAAGTCAAGGTGACGAGAAGAGACAATTGGATGTCCAACACTACAAAATGAATTTACCCAACAGTTTGCTCACGCTATTAAGACTGACATTGTCGCCCGTTCATTGGAATCCAGATTTTATGGATTAACAGCGGATGGCATTACTGACGTGAGCGCCATGGAGCAGTTTTCCTGTAGTTTGCAATGTGTTGACAGCAGCCTGGAGTCTCACTCTTTATTTTGGGGATTTTATAATGCACAGGACAGCACTGGACGAACTCTTTTCTCCTGTATAAAGGATGTTTTTTGAGGCTGAAAATTGCCATCGACCTCCTTATAGCATATTGCTTTGATGGAGCCAGTGATATGTCTGGGTGCTTTTCAGGAGTCCAGGCTCGCCTTCAAGAATTATGCCCACAGTCAATGTATGTGCATTGTAATAACCACGTGCTGGATTTGGTTGTCCAAGAAGTCGCTTGTGAAGTGAGCCTTGTGGCCGATACTTTGAACTTTGTACGGGATGTTGCTACTGTGATTGGGGAATCGCCAAAGTGCAAACAGCTGTTTGAGTCGCTTTTTGGTTGCAAAGAGGTTGCGGCTAACATACTCGGCTTGTGCCCGATGAGGTGGTGCATCCACCCCACAGCCATCAAACACGTCTGTTTCTCTTACAATGCTCTTCTGACTACACTGAATTTGCTGAAAGATTGCAAGATGATTCTCAGAGGGGAAAGCAGATCAAAGATCGGGGGACTGTGGAACCAAGCCCGAAAGGGAGAACATTGTCCGGTCTTCTTTGTTGCCAAGCTTTGTTCGAACCCTGTCAGTCAGTTGCCCAGAGCCTGCAGAGCTCCAAAGCAAGTGCCCTTGACGCACTTGAATGCGCAAATGTGCTTAAAGAAAGCATAGCGGCACTTCGAGATGACAAAATTGTGGAGGAGATGGTCCACAAAGGTTGAAGTAAGGGCCTTTGAAAGAGACCTGAAAATGCCAGACACCACCGCAAGAGTGAGCAGAACCCCAAGTCGTCTTTGCCAAATCACAGAACCAGAGGCAGTGGCGCACACCACAGCAACAGTTATTTGGCGATGGGAGTTTTATCAGGCAGTCGACAGTGTCAGCGGAGCTGACCAGACGGTTCGATGGCGGAGCTTAACAGACGGTTCGACTAAGACCATGAACAAACCATGACACTAGCAGCGAACCGAGTGAGGTCAATTATAGTGGCAGCAGAAGGAGGAACAGTTGATTTGGGGCTCCTTCAGCTTCCTGAGGAGCTGGACACAGCCCGCCTTGATTTCCAGCTAAAAATGCTTTGCAATGTCACCAGAGAGTCCCGATGTAGCACAGTGAGAGATGCAGCATCATGTCTATCAAAGCTCCATGAACAAACAAGAGCTCTGTTTATGGACGCTGAAAAACTCATCCAATTATGTCTATTTTTACCAATATCAGTTGCTTCATAAGAGCGTTCCTTCTCCAACTTGCGGCAATTAAAAACATGGTTACGGTCCATCATGACGCAGAATAGACTCACTCACCTGTCCTTGATGAATGTCACACAGACATTTTGAGCTCTTTGGACATTAGTGCCCTAATGAGGGACTTCATCTCCGCAAACAAGGAGCGCCAGCTCAAGGTAAAGTGTTTGGTTTATTACGAGCTGCCGCCGAGCAGTTTCACTTTATCATTAACCAGTAAATTCACCAATAATTTGTCGTGTGGTGTGCAAATGTGGCGGTTGGACCGGTTAAAGTATTGCACATATTTGGATATGTTGTTGTTCGCTGTGCGTAATGGGCTCATGGACCTGTTCAATATGCACAGGCTATTTGTATGTTATGTGTGTTTGTGTGCCCGATGTCTGCGCCATGTTAAAGGGACAAAGGTTTAAATGATTTAATGTAATTTATAAGTGCTGTTAAAATATTGCACGTATGTGGATGTGTTCTTGTCCACTGCGTGCGACAGTCTTTTGGACTTGTTTAACCATGTTTTGGCTGGGGTCTGGCAGTTGTGAGACTGGCAAACATTTGATTAATATCATAGTAGCCTGTTGTTTTCACCAAAACTCGTTAAATACAAATTAGGTGTATGGAAATATGAAGATCAATAGCCCATATTGACAAATCACAATTTGTCTCATAGGGTTTTAACAAGGTGTGACATCCTCTGCCCTTAACCCTCAACAAGAACTACAAAAAAAAACTTTTAACAGGGTAAAAAGAACATAGAAACCTCAGAGAGAGCCACATGTGAGGGATCCCTCTCCCAGGATGGACAGAAGTGCAATAGATGTCAAGTGTAAAGGAGAACATGAGCAAGATAAGGGTATTTGATGCCTATAGCCTATTCTTAACGCGAGGCTGACCTGAAAAATTCCACTCTCACTGCCGCGCTCACAACTTAAAGCCTTTTCCCACGGCCCTGCTGACTACATGTGAAGCAGAGATGAGGGAGAGGAGGAGGTGAACGAGGCGATGTATGTTGAACACTGAAACAGAAAGTGTGAATACAGAGATTCCACTGTGCAGCTGCTTCAGGATCACAGCAGAAGCAGTGGTTGATTTGTACCCTGTCAGAATCTGAGTGTCCTCCCTCCACACTCCTGCGCTCACTTTACACTTTAAATATAAACACAGACGCTCATCGCAGGTTATTAGAACCTGAACAGTACTGACGTTTGCTTTGTATTTGTTTGATTTGCTCAAGAGTTTATGAGACACGTATTTAAACATTTTGAAAATGTGACGAGCAGACACACACACCCACACTGATTATTCTGACAGGCATACGTTAATATTTTTGAGAATGCACCAAGTTAGAGGATTCCTTGCCTAGTTTACAGCTTTCATTCACTGAGAATTTCTTTTATATTAAGGCAAAAATGATTGTACACTGAAATATCCTTATACATGAATGGAACTAATCAAATGGAATGAACCCAGCCCAAGTAAAGAAATTACCAATGCATATGGGACAACAGGTATATTACTGCGGTACAAAAAGGCGCAGTGAAACATTTTGGGTGCACCTAAATGAAAAAGTTAGGCACACCAGTGCAACCAATGTTAAACGTTAGTATGGAGCTCTGATACAAACAATTATGAATTACTTTTAAATTGACCCTAAATTCTTTACCCTAAAAAGCTAGCAATGGCACTCATGCAAACGCTGTCTCTAATATATGGCATTCATTGAATTTAAGCCATATTACATGGGAAGATCAGAATAGCGCTGATGTTTTCACCCTTTCTTGAATCAGCTATTTTTGCACACAATACAGGCAGCACTGCAGGGTTTCTCACAGGTTGAGAATTCATACGTAGTCGTGGGTGGTTGGTGTATGGCCGATGTGCAAAGAGACTCATGCAGTTTAGATGAGTGTAGCGTAGGTTATTCTTGTAGCTTTGGTAGCTTTTGCAGATGTCCCTCAAACATCTATGCAGGTGATCAGTAGATGCTAGCTTGGTGGCTGCAAACAGATAAGACTCCCATAGTTACTGCAGCATATGCAAACCTATGCATTACAATTAGCTATATTGTTATCTTTTCTCTCTCCTCCATGATTCCTTCTTGTTGCTAGTTTCCACAAAGTAGACACGTGAGTTTGAACCACTATTGTGCAGTGCATAATTGTCAGAGAGCATTGATGAAAGGAGTTGATAAGCTTGGAGACTTATGTTTTCAATGGTTCAGACCATATTAACAGGACTCCGTTTTCAATTTCAATCCCTAATTTTATCTCCAATTTGTGAGTGTATTCACAATAGGAAAGGATCACTTGTATTATAAGTATTACAATGGCTTCATAAACAGCCTAATGAAAAAATTCAACAAATGTTGGGACCTACTATTTGTGAACAATAGTTTGGCATACATGTGTAGCCAAATCCCCCCAGGGTACTTCAACTAAACACCTAGGTGTAAAAACTGCCCATGGACAGAACTTTCAACCACTATTACTCACTGTGGCCCGCATGACCCATGAGGTAACCAGGCCAATATAAGCCCAGTTCCCTCTCTCTTCTTTCTTTTTTCTACTCACAAGCTGTAGCTCTTCAGCTCACCTCGCCAGGGAAACTTCCTCCCTACCCAAGCCCTACCAACCTTCAAGCAGGCCTGCCATGCATGCTCAAGCCTTCCAAAAGGCAGCGACACGAGAGCCTGCCAAAGAACTTCAGCACGAGAGCTGCATCGCACAGCAGAACCACAACAACAGGAGCCAGAAACCAGCAAGACCACTTCACTGGACTTCAAACAGCAAATCAAAAAGGATCTTTTCCCCTTTTCATGGACGGGTAACACAACTGGGATAATTACACAAGGCTAAGCAAAGACTGTTAAATTTTATTCATGTGGGCTTCCGGTTCCGCCACTGAGAGGATGACAGCTTAATTTTCGAGCTCACCGACGGTTTTGTTAAATAACCCCAAAAATCTGTAGTTTTATCAATCCCAGTGCAATTTTTCTTTGATAATGGAGAAAGGGGTTACTACTAGAAGTAGGACGACCACAAATGTGATGGAATATGATCCTGAAGTGAGACAAGACAGCCGAAGCAGCTCCCCGGGCCCGTCCTCACGTGACGAGGAAAGCTCCGAAGCTAGCCTGCGAAGCATTCTCAACGAAGTCCGGGACTTCAGAAGAGATAACAGGGTACAACTCACTGACATCAAACACAAATTAAAGAGAGCAAACGACAGACTGGACAAGGCAGAGGGGAGAATTGAAGAAACTGAGACCGTGCTTCAAGCAACATCAACGCTAATCAAGCGGCTAATGCAGCGTCAAGCTAACCTGGAAGCGAGGCTGATAGACCAGGAGGGGCGGGCACGCAGGGATAACTTAAGGATTTACGGTATACCCGAAGACAGAGAGGGCACCGACATGGCTGGTTTTCTGGATAACCTGCTGAAAGACATGCTCGACCTGCCCCGTGACAGAGACCTCAGGATAGAACGGGCTCACCGAGCTCTGGCTCCAAAGCCGAGAGGCCCGCAGCCAAAACCCAGATCGATAGTGGTCAAGTTCGGGAGCTACCGGATGAAGGAAGAGGTGCTCCGAAGAGCTTGGCAGAAAAAACAAGTGTTTTTCAACAATGATCGCTTCTACGTTGACCGTGACTTCCCCCCCGAGGTGCTTAAGAAACGCAGTGAATACGCCGAAGCCAAGAAAGTCCTGAAAGAAAAACGAATAAAGTTCCAGACACCGTACCCCGCAAGGATGCAGGTCTTCTACGGGAATGGCACCCGGCTATTCCAGGATGCTGCAGAAGTGACGAGGGATATGGCCTCACGAGGGTTTCCAGTCACGGTGGTGAAGTCCTCTGCTGCTCCGGACCAAGGATAAACTACAAGAATTCAGAAGGCGATCCCCTTCGACAAGAGACTGATGATTCTTCATAGAAATTCAGATAAGTAGTAACTGACTGGAGCGTTACTTATTCTGGTTACTTGCCTGGAAGACTGCCATGGCATTTAAAACAGGCAATTACTCCTAGCGTTTTATTTTCTGTCAAATTAAAGGAGTCGGGACTTGTTAATTGGCTTGTTATCCATGGTTTGATTTAGTTTGAACTAAATCTTTGTTTAGATCTGTGCTACCATGATGCCACACTTTAGGGCCCCACCACTGACATGAAGTGGGTCTTTCCCTTATGGGGACACTGACTTTATAAAGTCCTTGAAGGCTCATTTGAATTGAGCCTCTACACTGGAAACAACTGTTATAAACCGTTTCGGTGATGTTCCATTAAAAAACGTTTCCCCTTTCTGTTTGTATTGTGTTTGTTCCTTGGGAGAGATATTTTCAGTGTACAACTTTTGTGGCATCAGTAGAGGTCTTTTTGTGCTAATCGAAGCTGGAAACTATGAATGAGAACGTTCTAAAAGTTATCTCATTTAATGTGAAAGGGATTTTAAACCCAGCAAAGAGAAGTCAAATACTATCAAAAATGAAAAGGGAAAAGGCACATGTTCTTACAAGAGACACACCTCAGCCCATCAGAACATGAACAATTGAAGAGAATGGGGTTTTCAAGGGTATATTATTCATCCTATAAATCAGGCCGTAGGAGAGGGGTAGCAATTTTAATATCCCAAAAAGTATAATTTGAACATCTGTCAAAGGTAACAGACAAAGATCTGTTAGAGACTATATATAATAGTCTCTGGAAAAATAGATGGCGTTTCATTGACATTATGTAACATGTATGCCCCCCCTGGAAGTGATTTTGTTTTCTACAGAAATATATTTGATTTAATGATAGGGGCACCGGTAATTGTCATAGGTGGTGGAGATTGGAACATCCGTCTTAACCCAAAACTAGATTCATCAAAAAACTTAACGACTACTCCATTGCATAGAAGAGTTAACGCTCTAATGGCAGAGTTGGGCATACTAGATCTATGGAGAGACTTTTACCCATCTGGCCGTGATTACACTTTCTACTCATGCCCCCATGATACGTACTCAAGGATAGACTATTTTTTTGTGTTGAAGAGAGATCGCCATAGAATGTATAGCTGTGATATTGGAAGTATAAATGTATCTGATCATGCACCTCTGTCCTGCACTGTACTTATAAGCCACAAAGTTGGAAAAACATTGTGGAGGTTAAATACAAGTACTCTAAACAACCCACAATTTAAGATCCAAATGAGAAAGGAAATAAAAACGTATCTTGAAGAAAATGATAACAGGGAGGTTGATTCAGCTATAGTATGGGATGCCTTAAAAGCAGTCATCAGGGGGAGAATTATATCTTACTGTGCCCATGAAAAGAAAGAAAAACAATTAAGACTAATAAACCTTAATAAAGAATTAAAAAATCTTGAGACACAGCATAAGAGAACAAAAAAACTAATGTGCTGATAAAAAGAAAGAAAGTAAGAAACGAAATAAATATATTACACTCACAGGAAATTGAAAAAAAAAAGATATTTACAAAACAGAAATATTTTGAGTCAGGCCCAAAATCAGCAAAACTTCTGGTGAGAAAACTGCAAAAACAGCCAGCGGACAGAACTATATACAAAATAAGGGACCCGGTTTCTAAATCTATACACTATAAACAAGACGAAATACAAAGAGCATTTAAAAAGTACTATAAATCTCTGTATACGCAACCACATCTAGAGAGCGAGCAACAAATTGGCAAATTCCTCAATTCACTCAATCTGCCTGTTCTATCAGAAGAACAAAATCAGATATTGACAGCAGCGGTAACTGAGAAAGAATTGAACAGCGCTATCTCTAAGCTTAAAGCTAATAAATCACCCGGTCCGGAATGCCTTCCTTCAGAGTGGTATAAGACATTTCGATTTGAGTTAGTGCCAAGCCTTCTTAGGGCCTGCAACACAACCTTAACAGACGCCAAAATGCCTCCATCTTGGAGCGAGGCAGTGATCTCCGTTATCCACAAAGAAGGAAAGGACAAACTGGAATGTGAATCTTATAGACTAATCTCGGTGCTGAACGTTGACTACAAATTATACACAACCATACTTGCTAAAGGACTGGAAAACATCCTTCCTCAACTTGTACATAGCTATATGCTAAAACATCGGCCTGGATAAAAATAAACGGGTATCTCTCAGATACCATTATATTGGAGCCCGGATCAAGACAGGGGTGCCCAATTTCCCCATTACTTTTCGCACTTTATATAGAACCTCTTGCACTTTGGATAAGACAGAGGGAAAGTATTAAAGGCATCTGCATAAATGGAGAAGACCACAAGGTAGCATTGTATGCCAATGATATCCTGATCTATTTAAGTACCCCCTCAAACTCTTTTTCAGAATTAATGAACCTGCTAGAAACATTTGGTAGATATGCAGGATATAAACTAAATCTCCAAAAAATATTAGAGACAAATTTAATTTTAACTGGGACCAGAGTTCATTGAAATATTTAGGAATACACTTACCGAAAAATATCTCAACACTGGCAGTGATAAATTATGCCCCCCTCCTAGCAAAAATTAAAGATGACATACACAGATGGAACTCTATTTCTTTCCTCAGTCTCAGCCATAGAATTGACTCTGTAAAAATGAACATTCTCCCACGATATCTCTTCTTATTTCAAGCACTTCCAGCAGAAATTCCCTCTATACAATTTTGAACTGAATAAAATGATTTCAAGATTTATCTGGCAAGGGAAAAAACCCAGGGTTAAATTTAAAACTCAACAACTCCCAAAGGAGCAAGGAGGAATGGGTCTACCTAATTTTAAGGATTATTTCTACGCTGCCAAGACTAAACCCTTAATTAACATATGTACCCCAAATTTTTGTTCCAGATGGAAAGACATTGAACTCTCCATCATGGAGGATCCCCCAATTCATGCAGTATTGGCACATACAAATTTGGGAAAAATCATAGACAATGTGCAAAATCCATGGATCAAATTCCAATAAAAAATCTGGAATACAATTAAAGGAGAATATAAGCTAGATCATAAACTACAAATACTTCAGTGGTGTGCTTATGATCCTGGGTTCAAGCCAAATGAAATTGACTATAGATTTAAATTTTGGACTCGAAAAGGTATAACGACATTCTATTCCCTTACAGAAAAGGGGCAATTAAAGGACTTTGAACACCTGAAGAAAAGATATTGTCTTGAAAAATCAGATTTTTATAGGTACCTCCAGATACGCAGTTATTTTGAGCATAACATTAGAAACAGAACAGACCTTGCTGACCCAATATTGAGAATATTTCTTGGTGCCCACCAAAATGATTCAAATAAAGGAGTTATCTCTAGATTCTACAAAGGCCTCATGACAAAAAAAATCCCACACTGCTGAATATGTTAGAGAAAAATGGGAAAGAGAAGGTGACCTCTCAATATCAAATGAGGACTGGTTGGATGTATGTAAATTCCAGTGGGAATGCACCAACTCTAACGTGTGGCGGGAATTTGGGTGGAAGTGTGTTATTCGTTTATTTATTACACCGAAGCAGAAAGCACGTTTTGCTGGAGGGGAGCCCACATGTTGGAGACAATGTGGGTCTCGGGAAGCAAATCACTGGCATATATTCTGGGATTGTCCAGTGATAAAACCTTTCTGGGCAGAGTTTCATAAAGCATTAAAAAGCATTCTTAATACTGACCTGCCCCTGCAATTTACAACATTATTTTTAGGAAATGTTGATTTCCAAACAAGGCGCCCAGATAAATATATGATTGGCATACTAATAACCGCTTGTAAAAAAGCGCTCACAAGGCGCTGGCTGCTTCCTGGGCCCCCCACGATACAGGAGTGGATAGATATAGTAAATGACATTTATGTTATGGAAAGGATTACTTTTTCCCTTCGTCTTTGGAAAACTGTGTTCATTCAATTATGGAACAAATGGGTGAGATATGTAAAACCCTTAAGGCCAGATTTTGTGGAGGTATTGAATGAATGACCCTGTAATGTTGCCTTAATTTAGCAAGCCTCATCGACCTCTATCCCATTCTCTCTCAAGTCACCCCCTAGCAGTTTTTTTGTTTTTTTTGGGGTTGTTTTTATTCATTTTTGTTTTTTCTCTTTTGATCTGTGCTTATTGTCTACATGTACACACTATACCTCTCCCAAAATGTACAAAGTTACCCAATTTTGAAAAAGATTGACAGCAGAAGAAAGAAAATTGCCCTTGGGCTGATGTATATTTTTGAAAACAACTGTCAAAAAATAAAGAATATATATAAAAAAAAAAAAAGAATGTCAGTTCTGTTATGCTCTTTATAGTCTTTCTTTGGAGGCAACTAACTACTTTCTATAACCTGGCACCAACACCTCAGACACATCTGCCCAAACTTAAAACATACATGTGATCTCAGCCACATGATCCCAACACTCCAGAGGGTCTTTTGTCTTCATAGTGGCCAGCCGCCATTTTGAAAGCACACTTTCTCACTCACTCAATCACACATACAAAGACACACACACACACACACACACACTCACACTCATACGCATACTCTAATACACATCTGCACATCTTTATATAGTAAGTACACCATTTTAATAGTTTGTGTTTTTATACTTTTATTATCTTCATAATAATGTTTTTCTTTGACAAATGTCTTCATTAATGTTGCATAAGTGTGAATTTTGCCAACCTCTACACTGTCAAGAACTCCATATCTTTCAACATTGCTAACTACTTATGTAGTAGGCTTAAAACCTTCCTTTACGATAAAGCTTATAGTTAGAGCCGGTCCAGGCTTGTCTTAGACCCGCTCTTAGTTATGCTGCAAGAGGTCTAGAATGTCGGGGGACACATGACACACGGAGCTTCTCCTTCCTGTTCTCCGTCCTTATCATATCAAAGAAATTAATATCTTTATATCAATACATGTTACTGACTTGACTTCCCCGGAGTCCCTTTGCCTTATTGTCCACAGATCCAGGGCCACGGCTGCAGCCACATCGTGGATTATGATCTGTGGATCGCGTATCAGAGATCGTGATCGTAATGGTGGATCCTGTATGGCGGATTCTGTATCGTGCTTGCTGATCGTGATAATAATGGCGGATCCTGTATCGTGTTGGCATCTGATAATGGTGGTGGACCACGATTGAGGTGGCAGCTGATGGTGGATCCTGATGGTGACTGTGGACTATAGTGGCATCCGATCTTGATGGTGGATCATGATGGTGGTGGCTGCTGACCATGGACTATGATTACAACAAGACTGCTTGATATATAATATTTCTCCTCAGATACTCGACCATTACTGACAATAATCCATCAATTCATTGACCTTCAGTTATGCTACGAATTGTTTATTCTAATCAATGCTGCAAATACCCTTATCTTTCTGATGTTCTCCATTACACTTGACATCTATTGCACTTCTGTCCTTCCTGGGAGAGGGATCCTTCACATGTGGCTCTCTCTGAGGTTTCTACGTTCTTTTTACCCTGTTAAAAGTTTTTTTTTGTAGTTTTTCCTTACTCTTGTTGAGGGTTAAGGGCAGAGGATGTCACACCTTAAAGCCCTATGAGACAAATTGTGATTTGTGAATATGGACTATAGTAAATCAAATTTGATTGATTGATTGATTATGTGGTAATTTTGGTTATAGGTATTAATTTAATTATTAATCTTTTTAATTTGTAGTTCGTACTTTCATGGGACTTAATCAATAAATTGGCTATCTTTTCCATTCTTTTGAAGGGTGTGCTCCCGGAGCAGCTGCTGCAGGGAGGAGAGCCTGGAAACACTGTGTTGGGACCCACTTTTGGTGAACAATAGACAGGCCTACATGTGTACCCAAATCCTGACCACATGTCATCTTTGGCCCCATACACAACTGGTATTAACATGTGTTTTTTGTGATTCGATCACAATTTCACAGCTCTTAGAACAGGTGTGAACGCACATATGAAGGACCTCCTACTCAGCTGACGTCCTCTGACCCGCTGCAGTTTCACTAAGAATCGAACGTATATATTTTCTCTTCATGTTTAGAATTGCCAACCCACGAGTCAGAATTTGCAACTGAAATACCCCCTCAAGTCGGAATTTCGACTCAGAAGGTCGGTGGATCCTCACCACCCCTGACTTCAAATCCAAGATGGCCACCTGTGTATCAATAATTGTGAAAGCTGTAGTTTTTACTGTTTATTCGCACTTCTGTCATTAAATATGTCATACACATAGTACTGGCGGCTGTGGCTGAGTGGTAGAGCAGTCGTCCTCCAACCAGAAGGTCGGCAGTTCGATCCCAGTCTTCCCCATCTGCATGCCGAAGTGTCCTTGGGCAAGATTCTAAGCCCCGAATTGCCCCTCATAGAAAAATAAAGTGCTGCTAATAGATGCACTGTATGAATGTGTGTGTGAATGGGTGAATGGCAAACTGTACTGTAAAGCGCTTTGAGTGGTCATCAAGACTAGAAAAGCGCTATATAAAATACAAACCATTTTACTGTCCAATTACTGTCTGTGGACGTGTTACTACGGTGTTAGTATACGTGAAATGTTATTATGAACTGTTTTTTCTAACAATGGCTAGCTGGCTAAAGAAAACATTGTTCGTTTGCAACTGGAATGCAATCAACACGGTTATTTAGGTGTGATGTCATTCCGAGGGCCAAGCTCCAAGATATTATGGGACGTGGCATAAGAAACACAGCAGCCATGTGGTTGACTACATCATTGTAGTTTTCTTTGTTAACCGCTATCTTGTTTGTAGTGCAGCTAATGAACTGAGAACTGAGACAAAACTGGATCCAATAGTGAAAAAATGTAACCATAAGCTCAGACAAATTAAACTAAATGTATGCATCTACCATGTACTAAACACCAAAAACTAAAATTTATTTTCACTCACATAATGCTAGATCTATAAAAACTATAGCAAAAACAATTTTCACCAAGGCTGACAGAGCCCTCAAGAAAAGTACTTTCAATATGTATATATTTTCACATTATAAAGATTTTCATCTGTGTTTTTTTTATTGTACTGTATAATGGAATTTTAACTTTACCTTAAAAAGCAATCGAAATGTTATTTAGATTTAAAACACGTGAACTGTGTTCTGCTATGCTAGGCATAATTGCTATACTACACGTTATCATGTTAGGAGACAGATTACTATTTCACATATAACCAACAATTCTTGAAAAAATATAAAATATCATACTGAAATATTATCAAAATATGCATCTGATGGAGGTGACATAGACCTGACGGAGTTGACCGATATCTGGCGGTGGAGACAAAAACACCCTGTAATGGAAAATTATACCACTATACTATATTATATATTATCTCTGTTCATGTATAGCATTTCTGCTTGTGTAACTGCCAAGATGTCATCAGAGCCACAAATCTGAGACTTTGCTCGTCACCCCCACCAAGACCTCGAAGAGGTCTTCAGCCTATCTTATCTCCTGGGATTTTATTTTTCACTCGGTTCACACACACCTCACCCCTTCACTAAATCTGCATAGAAGCACATGCCTTGGAATGTTTCTTTGTCATTCCCTCTGCAGAATGCTCTTCGTCTCACCAAGTCAAATTTCAATCACAACCCAAAAAGAACACTATCAATATGATTAACCATATTTTCCTGTACTAGAGAGGGAGTGTGTCTGTGTACCTTCACTAGTATGTGTGTGTACACCCTTTGTTCCCTCAACTAAACCCTAAAAGAGTTGATGATTCACAAAAGCAATAAAAAAGCAGAAAATACTGATGCCACATATTTAGTATATTTGTATATTATTAGACAAACTAATTATCTATACCTATATTTGACTCAAATGACTCAAAAAACACAAAATATTATTGTGAATGAATGAAAATTAAATGTCAATTCCGTAATAAGCCTGTCACCACCGGCAGATTTGACAGAGTTGACATAATCGGCATTTTGTTCACCAAACAAATGGAGTTCATGTAGCAGGCATTTTCAGGTGTTGGCAAAAAGTGGGGACACAACTTTGAAACCTTATGAAATAAGCATTTGACATTCAAAATCAACTTTGCTCTGTTGTGAGATATAATTAAGTTTTTCTTTTGATGAAACAAGCTCTTATTAATCAATAAAAATTATTTAATCTGCACATGTTATAGATGTAGTAGGAAGATATTAAGTGTCATAGATTTGATAACATAATTATTAAATTAAAGGGAATAATTGTATTGAATGCATTCTATTATTAATCCCTCATAACATCTACAATTACAAATATTTTTTGAGCATTTTCAACTGCTGGACGTGTTTTTTCCCGTTTCTCAAGAATCACATACTAACATAAGTGTGAATTTTGCCAACCTCTACAATGTCAAGAAGTCCATTTCATTTATGTTATGGAGTATATTTTAATATTAATCTTAAATATTTTCTGATAGCTAAAGTTATTGGATGCCCAAAGGCACAACGTTTAATGTTGTCTTGTCTGTGTAAGGCAGTATCACAACAACTGTAACACTGAAGCTACGCAGGTTGGTTTTAATAAAACATTTTTTTATTATAATCCAACGTGGTCTGCATGATATTAACAAGACCAATACAACACAATTTTTTTTTACCGCATTGCGGTTGTATGTCTCCACGGCCCATTGCAGTTTCTGTGTACATATTTCGACATACTTTTTTTCAGATTCATATAAGGTCCAGATTGAATGAAATTCCCTACGGGCAGTCTGGTCTTTCTGATAGCTGTAAAAGAACAGTAAGAAAATAAGTGCTATATGACACAGTGGGCTACTCCTCTCATATACTATTTTACATCCTAAGGTGGTGGGAAGTTTACTTGCACAAACAAACAAAATTACTAAAAATACATAAATCTAGGAAGGCTCAACATTGATCTTGGGCATTAATAGATGACAATATGGAAAACCGATGCCAACTGTCTGTTACAATGTAAATGTTACTATACAATTTGTGTGGTAGCTGTCTTGTTTAAAATGTAACGTTGATGTAATAATGTTCAGCAGTTTATGTCTACCTGTCTCTGATACATCACCTGGGTTCAACTTACAAAAACTTTCGTTCTGGTCTTGCGCATAGTTGTAAAACAGATACAAAACTTAATTTATATTTGTGTGGTGAATTACCTGTCCTGTATAAAACTGGAGACTTCTGCGTCAGTCTGAAACCCTTTTTCTGTCATCAGAGATTTCCATCTTTAGTTCTTCTATTCTTAATTCATTAACTTATTTTGTATTTAAGTTTTCTTTATTTTCCACAGAAATAAAACTTATAGGCTGTAGCACAGACACCCCCACACACACACGCATATCTATACACACAATTTTGATTTGTTATTGTGATGGTCATTTATCCACTGTTTTTGTCTGCCTTGTATCATTGTTGTTGTTGATGTTTCGTCCTCTCTGCCTTGCAATAAAATAAAATAAAAATAATTCATGCTGCTGTTTCAACACACAAACGCGGAACCCTGTTTCTAACAAGTTTGCCCTTTCTGGGCGACTGAAGTAACATTTCCATGGGAACACAACCTGCAGCCTATGTAAACATTTTAGGCCTATTCTAATGTAACAAATACACTGCGGTTTTAAATTTAGGGTCATTACACAGTTACTATAACATAGATATGAGAATTATTATGAGTTCCTTATAAATTTATAAAAATTGATAATACGTGACGAGATAATTGTTAATAAATAGAGCACTATACATTCTAAAAAGTGTAACATCCTGTCATTGTTCTCAGCTGTCCTCAGATCCAATTCACCTTCATAATGCAAAAAATTGATTTGCGATGTCAGCGTGACCTTTGACCACCAAAATCGAATCAGTTACCCTCAAGGCATTCTTTAGATCAGGGGTGCCCAATACGCCGATCGCGATCGACCGGTCGATCGCGAAGGTAGTGCGGGTCGATCGCGTCACGCATGCACGATTGGTCATGAGTCAATCACGTGGACGCTCCGGCGCTCAGAGTTAATTTACCGTCGCGGCATTTTCGGACGGTTCACAAAAACTACGACACTGACTGAAAGGTGAAGGCATTCTCTTGTTATTTCAGTAAATTTCAGTGTAGGGCGGGGGGGCGTGGCGGCGGAGGCATTCATTTGCTGTTATTTCAGTTTATTTATGTACGTGGCGGCGGTGGATACCAACATTATTTGGTCGGTAGATCTTGTGGAGCTGGTCATTTCAAGAGTAGCTCACAAGCCTATAAAGTGTGGGCACCCCTGCTTTAGATATTGCGTGCATGAGAATGGGACGGACGGACGGACGTACAACCCGAAAACATAATGCCATCGGCCACTGAGCCATAAAAACAGTGACTTGAAGTACACATATATTAATTTTGACCTTCATCTTTAATCACAGCTTTTCCAGGAAAGATGTAATGATTGCAAAATATTCACTGATTAAATATTCCTGTGGGTAATTCTTAGAATAGCTAGCCCATCAAGAACACCAAAACCTATGTAATGAAAGGAAAAAAAGAAAAAAAACTCTGATGGTGAAGGGCAGTGCCACCAACCTGCCAATCACAACACCTTTATTGATGATATGTTCTAGCTAGTTTTTAATCATGGGAGAATTGACACATTCCCAGCAGGTGCCAGGATGCCATCAGACTAGCAGGTAAAGACCATTAACAACCGGTGCCAATATTTAGAGAGGAACGTGGTCAAATGTTGATATATGATGGTGATATTATGTTGTTTTTTCTTTCACAATAAAATCAAATGACACAAAATTGGTAAACTTAAATGATTTACCTTAAACACCAGTCAATAGATCAGTTTCATTTGGATTATAATCAAATACTTGTATAATAAATGACGACTGTGACTCCAGAAGGTCGGCGGTTCGATCCAAGTCTTCCCCATTCCACATGTCAAAGTGTCCTTGGGCAAGATACTGAACCCCACATTGCTCTTTCCCATAGAGAAAACTGCTACACTTATGGTGCACTGTATGAATGTGTACGTAAATGGGTGTATGTAAAACTATACTGTAAAGCGCTTTGAGTGGTAATCAAGACTAGAAAAGCGCTATATATATATACAGACTATTTACCATTTATTTTTTGTATATGAAGAACCTAAAATGTTATACATCAGTGGTGTATTCCTGAGTCAGGGTGAAATATAACTGGTGTGTTTATTGTCGAGATAACATGCCTCAAGCTGTAATGATGTGTACAAAGATGCTGAGGGTGTGTGGACTTGCATAAAACATTTCTTTTGTGTTTCAAACTCGTGCAGTATTGGACTTTACTCTTTCTAATTTAAGTGCAGATATTGTTATTGATAGTCCAACTGACTTTTAGTGATAATGTCTTTGACCCTAGCCCTGCTCTACTATGATGTCTATTTCAAAATTCCTGGACGCTGGAGACTCTTTTTTCATAATTATGGCCACTGATAAATCAGGACAGTACAACCACTCTCTGCTTAAGGCCTTAGCAAGCACTGGATAATTGCCACAATGCACCATGTGATATTCAGTGCTGAGATGAAAGTCAAAGCTAAGCAAGTTTCTGATTATTCGTAATGTGTAACTGATAGTCTGCATCTTTTTTGCATTACTGTGTGTAATCTGTGTATCATAAATACATTACTATGGGCCATGAAAATATGGGGATGTAACCAACCAGTTCAATTCCAGGGAGCTTGTTGCATGTCTTTCCACCAATGTTTCCAGTCTTTAAACTGCCAAATAAATGCCAACATACTTGTACATGGGGTGATGGGAACAAACTTACATTCTACTCTCTTCTCCAACATGGCAAGACGGTTGGTGACCTCAGTTTTCAGCTCATTGATCTTGAACGCCCTTTGGAGAGATTGACACAAGTGGGAGAAAGACAGAGGTAGAAATTACTTAAGAAAGAGAAGTTACTGCCATCTGAGACTTTGTCTCTATGATAACAATACATCTTTTGTATTTACACTTTTCTGCTGCAGGTAGCATTTAATAATGTGTAAACTGTTTTGTACCAAACCAGACTTGGTATCTGTGTGAATTTAACAGATGCAATACTTAGGGCCTGTCCCAATTCTCCCCTTAGCCCTACCCTTTCGTGTTTCTCCATGTGATCTAGGGGTATCGGCCATCTAGCCTTTCATCAACCCTTCAACCATAGTATATTCAGGACCACCTTAAAAACAAAGGGGTAGATGGAAATTCCCAAATGCTTCACAAAGGGACAAAGCGAATCAACATGGTGACCAGTGTGGCAAAAATGTTCAAAAATGTAAGAATGAAATCTTGCAAAATTACCATGGAAATGTTTTAGAATCCACCGAAATATCTTAGTTTAATCCAGTAACAAATGAAATGTAATTTAATTGCTGTAAAGTGAAGTTACAAGAGAAACTTAGAAACAAGATTATAACCGGTCTGATTAAGAGTTATGAGTAACATTCGTTACTCCAGTATATGCAGGGCAGGACTTACATAACATTGAAATAGCACGTGGTGATTGACTGTGTATTGATTGATGGATCAATCTGTCCGTCTGTTCTGCAAATTGTACAGATGTGTCACTGTCACTATTATAATTTTGGTTGTAACGGTTGTTAATATATTAATAGTTGATATTGTTTGTCACTGCAATAAAGTTGGTTGGCTGCTTATGACGTTGCGAGTCCTGTTGTTGTGGGGTACTTCAGATGTAGGGGTAGGGCTAATGGAGAGGAATTGGGACAGGCCATTAACCAGACAAAATAAGCAACTGGAATTACAACTAAAATGTTGATTCATCCTTTGCTCTTTAAAGACATTTAGTCAGACTGTAGCATATGACTTCGTATCATATCTATTGATTCAAATTCTGACTCTGCAGTCAGATCAGTGACTGCACTGTATGTGATGCCATTTTGCTTTGTTAACATTGCACCAGTGTACTCCTGTCCTACCCTTTGTACATCTACTCTTGTGTGCTTTTGTACTCCTATGCACTTCAGTCTTCACAGAGAAAAAAGTATGATAGGAGAGCTGAAGCAGGGTATACGAGTGAAATCATGTCCCCCTGAAAAATGTATTAAATGTGCAAAGACAAAGGCAAGAGGCAGATACTGTATGAAAGAAGTGATATGGAGAAAATGCAACATCACAAATTGTTACATTCACATGTTGCAACTGCATGAAAACACTTTAGCGATTACGAAGAAGGATTGCAAACTCCTGTATGAGTTGAGACCATTCTCCAGGGTCTTGTAATTGTGGTGCAATAGCCTACTTAAAATCAGCTTCATAAACGGAAAAAGGAGTATTGTTATCAGATATGAAACAAGTTGCTTTGCTTAAGCCTGTCTTTGGTTTGGGAGATACACTATAAAAGACTCACAAGAACTAAAATCTTGATATAAAAGGAGAAAAAATCTAAAAGAAAGTAAGAGGGACATAAGAAATTATTTACAATTAACAGAGAAAATATGCACATATGTTCATATACAACAGTTACTATAGTACAAAGAGTTAATAGAGCTGCTGCTGTGTGAAACCTGTTCAGCCATTTGCTTACCTTGAAAACTGTTCAGCTACTTGTGTCAGTACATTCTGAAAGAGTTCCTCTTTATCTGTGTTGAGAGAGCAAGTGTAGATTTACATAGGCTGCTCATACACACACCACATAGTTACATCCACAAATACCAGGTAAAACTTTACAGTGCCAAAAGGAAGCCTTATGTTAACCGTGTCCAGAAGCGCCGTCGACTTCTCTGGGCTCGAAGGCATTTGGGATGGACCATAACACAGTGGAAACGTGTATTGTGGTCAGAAGAGTCAGTATTTCAGGTCTTTTTTGTTTCCTCCAGACCAAAGATGAAAAGGACCGGGCGGCTGTGGCTGAGGGGTAGAGCGGTCGTCCTCCAACCTGAACTCGGCAGTTCGATCCCCAGTCTTCCCCATCTGCATGCCGAAGTGTCCTTGGGCAAGATGCTGAACCCCGAATTGCCCCTCATAGAACAACAAAGTGCTGCTAATAGATGCACTGTATGAATGTGTGTGTGAATGGGTGAATGTAACACTGTACTGTAATTGAGTGGTCATCAAGACTAGAAAAGCGCTATATAAATACAAAACCATTTACCATCCAGACTGTTACCAGCAACAAGTCCCAAAGCCAGGTTCTGTCATGGTATGCTGTTGTATCAGTGCCCTTGTTAAAGGTAACTTAGACTTATGTGATTTTGGAGCAGCATCTGCTGCCTTCAAGACAACATCTTTGCCAGAGACATCCATGCATATTGCAAAACCACATTGTGCACACATTACAAAGGCATGGCGGCAGAAGAAGAGGGAGGGGGACTGCCTGCGTGCAGTCCCGACTTGTCCCCAATAGAGAATATGTGGCGCATTTTGAAATGCAAAATGCAACAACGGAGACCCCATACTGGGACAAAATGACCCCTGAAATGCTTCATCACTTGGTGTCTTGAGTCCCTAAACGTCTTTAAAGTGTTGTGAAATGGAATAGCAACATTACAAAATGGTAAATGCTTTACCATCCCAACGAGATATGTTGCAAGAATCAAACTTGAAAAAAGTGTTTATTTTGAAAAAACAATACAATTCATTAGGTCAAACATCAAATAATGTGCTTTTGTATCGTTTTTTTTTTGTAGTACAGGTCAAACAATCATCATTCTCAAAATCTTTTTTTTTTTCAAATGTAACGTACCGTCTGAACTTTTTCTGATTTGGGGTTGTAATATATATTGATGTTTTAGGTGAACATTTAAATTTAAACTCATGTATTATATTGATTGTTATTATTGCCAGGGTGGTCTTATAATTATTAATTCCGATTAATTAGCTTTTAAAATATAAATATCCATCTTTAATGATTATTAATAATGAGCCAATAATCAAAATCTGACTGTTTATGTGCACAACAGTAGTAAGCATTCTATAGAAAATCAGAATAGAGCTTTTCATTCTTCTGATATGACAACTGCATTTTACTGATATAGTCTGCAGTTGTCTATTTCTTGTTGTCAAAAAATGTCAGTGATTGTAATTGCATAGCTCAATTTGAAAGTTACTTGTAACACTTCCAGATACTGCAAAAAGTTGTAAAATTACTCCAAAAACTGGAAATAAGGGATGTCTGCCATCTTGTCGGCTGATGTAATCATCCTCCACATTATAACACTTTCCATCAAAGTTTGGAGAATGTAGTATACTGAAATCTCTCAAGTAGGACAGAGAGATAATTCAATGGTTGATTTTCATGCTGATGTAGTTCAAAACAATCCTGCTCCACATAGAGGCTTTGTTAAATGTTGGTTTCACACAATAAGTACAAGCTTCTACTTGTATTTATGGCATAGTTTAGAGCACAACTGATTTGACACAGATAGATCATACATGAAGAGTTGCATTTGAGTTGACGGTATAAGTGACCACCAGAGATGTTTATCTTTAGTGCTCATAAAACAGTTCCTGTAAATTGCTTTGCTTGTGCAACTCAGCTGATAACCATAAGGAGATAATCCAAGGTTTGGACTGATCCCCAGTCTTAAATGTTAAAGATGTTGATTTTGCTTGGAGTAAATTTAAACATTCAGCATGTCCATCTCATGTTAGTGATACAACGGTATTCTGTAATTGGATTAAGTAAAGGCCCGATTCCTGGAATTATAATGCGATTTTAAAAGTTATTTGTTTGCAAAACTAACTAACTAAATCTAACCTTCCAGTCCTGTCTTTAAGTTAAACCCACAATATTAAATGTGTATTTTTAACCTAAATGGCAGGGAAGGTATATCGAAACACTAGGTAGCAAATCATTAAGGTTAGACTTTAATTTGATTCATGGTGTTATACCGTCTATTAAACCTGTTTCAGAGGACAAAATTGAAAGTAAGCTGGCAAGACTTAGGTTTTAGAAAAACTAATTCAACACATATATGCCTACCTAACAGACTATATAGAAAAAAAATAGATGTGAAATATTTTAATTGATTTACAAAAAGACACTTGAAAAAGTTGATCTCTGTTACTTTTGAAACTTTCTGATGCGGGTATCTCTCCATCTGCACTGAAATGGTTTGCTTTAAAGACAAGAGTAGTACGCTGGACTCACACCTATGCTTTTCCTTAACGCTTGACGGTGCTTGTTACATGTGTAATCATCATAATGACAACAATTACAGTTCCATGCTTTGGACACACAACATAGCCCTCTTTCGTGCTTATGTTCCATGCTAGCTATCAATACAATACTAAAGAAAAGAACACAATAAATAAAATCCAAGACCATAACACACCAGGCTCACCAGTTAACACTGCCTCCTCTTTTGCAATAACGGGATTTGATTGGCAAGTGCCTGCTCTTGAGTCTTTGTTTAAACATAATTTGATTGGCTGGTGCCTCTGTTGCTACATGAAAATGTGTGCTCTGCTCAACTTCTGCTATATGCAACGTGACACAAAGAAAACAAAATGCAGTTAAGTAAGGCATGTCATTACCCCATGCAAAGTAAATAAGCAGCATTTTGGTTGAAGCTTCCAACGCATACCTGTCAGTCCTGCAATAAAGGGGGCCTGTTCATTACCTGCTTATTGTTTGACATGGCAGTAGATTTACTCTTTCAATCATCATCCATATATATAAAAATATTTATATATGGTATTTCCTTAAATTGTAATGGGACCTTAATTTAGCTCCACTGGAGAAGGCCTTTTTGTCTAATCCCCTCTTTTTTGATACATATAACTGGTCACGTTTTAGTAAGAAGCCTTATTCTGATCCTCTCCAGCTCTGTCCTATTAAAGTTACTGCAGTATTTATGAAGGTTTTTTGGTCCAACTGAGCCACTGTGACAATGGAATTTGTACTTGAATTTGTAATTTCCATCATAGGTATACCTCAACTATGAGAGACAAAATGAGGGGAAAAAATCCAAAAAATCAAATTGTCTGATTTTTAAAGAATTTATTTGCAAATTATGGTGGAAAATAAGTATTTGGTCAATAACAAAAGTTCATCTCAATACTTTGTTATATACCCTTTGTTGGCAATGACAGAGGTCAAACGTTTTCTGTAAGTCTTCACAAGCTTTTCACACACTGTTGCTGGTATTCTGGCCCATTCCTCCATGCAGATCTCCTCTAGAGCAGTGATGTTTTGGGGCTGTCGCTGGGCAACACGGACTTTCAACTCCATCCACAGATTTTCTATGGGGTTGAGATCTGGAGACTGGCTAGGCCACTCCAGGACCTTGAAATGCTTCTTATGAAGCCACTCCTTCGTTGCCCGGGCGGTGTGTTTGGGATCATTGTCATGCTGAAAGACCCAGCCACGTTTCATCTTCAATGCCCTTGCTGATGGAAGGAGGTTTTCACTCAAAATCTCACGATACATGGCCCCATTCATTCTTTCCTTCACACGGATCAGTCGTCCTGGTCCCCTTGCAGAAAAACAGCCCCAAAGCATGATGTTTCCACCCCCATGCTTCACAGTAGGTATGGTGTTCTTTGGATGCAACTCGGCATTCTTTCTCCTCCAAACACGACGAGTTGAGTTTTTACCAAAAAGTTCTATTTGGTTTCATCTGACCATATGACATTCTCCCAATCCTCTTCTGGATCATCCAAATGCTCTCTAGCAAACTTCAGACGGGCCTGGACATGTACTGGCTTAAGCAGGGGGACACGTCTGGCACTGCAGGATTTGAGTCCCTGGCGGCGTAGTGTGTTACTGATGGTAGCCTTTGTTACTTTGGTCCCAGCTCTCTGCAGGTCATTCACTAGGTCCCCCCGTGTGGTTCTGGGATTTTTGTTCACCGTTCTTGTGATCATTTGACCCCACGGGGTGAGATCTTGCGTGGAGCCCCAGATCGAGGGAGATTATCAGTGGTCTTGTATGTCTTCCATTTTCTAATAATTGCTCCCACAGTTGATTTCTTCACACCAAGCTGCTTACCTATTGCAGATTCAGTCTTCCCAGCCTGGTGCAGGTCTACAATTTAGTTTCTGGTGTCCTTTGACAGCTCTTTGGTCTTGGCCATAGTGGAGTTTGGATTGTGACTGTTTGAGGTTGTGGACAGGTGTCTTTTATACTGATAACGAGTTCAAACAGGTGCCATTAATACAGGTAACGAGTGGAGGACAGAGGAGCCTCTTGAAGAAGTTACAGGTCTGTGAGAGCCACAAATCTGGCTTGTTTGTAGGTGACCAAATACTTATTTTACCGAGGAATTTACCAATTAATTCATTAAAAATCCTACAATGTGATTTCCTGGATTCTTTCCCCCCATTCTGTCTCTCATAGTTGAAGTGTACCTATGATGAAAATTACAGGCATCTCTCATCTTTTTAAGTGGGAGAACTTGCACAATTGGTGGCTGACTAAATACTTTTTTGCCCCACTGTACAACACGACAGTTACACCTCTTCAAATTATTCAATAGTACACAAATCCTGTTACAAATCCTGCTGTTTTAGCATTTTTGTGTTAGAACTTGAGTGAACTCATGGCTGTTAAACGCACTGACTGTGTGCAATAAACATGAAAACAATTAAACGTGTCATATAAAGGCCTTGCTTAAGTGTGTTCTACAACTCACCGGCAAACTGTCCTCCAGTCATAGGCAAAACTCGGTACGGTGAACTACAACACAACAGGAAACACATACAGGAACAGATTAGTTGATACCGGAGATGGTGTGAGTCTTTATTTTTTTAAGACTGTGTTTATTATTTTTCACCATGTCAAAATGTAACACCTGGAAGAACATAATATACATACACCCCTCTACATATATGCATACACATCTATACACACGCCCACAGACATATATATACAAACATATATGTATGTATTCCTCCCATAGTCTCTCTCACTTTCGCTCTCTCTTTGCAGGTATCTCTGACTCCAGAGCTGCAGGATAACAACAATTATTATTACATTACATTACATTACATGTCATTTTGCATGCCCTATATGGCAGTGGATACTCCGGCTCCCGTTAGCAATGTGCGGTTTACGTTTAATGTGCCCTCTATTCCGACAGTCAGATACCAGACTAGTTTACAATCGCTGTACGTTGCTCGGACTTCCTGCATCCAACTTATCCAGTAGCTTCTCCAGCAGTTTACTGGCTTTGGAACCCAAAACACTCAGCGAACTGGGGATTTTACACTGGCAAGAACCAGAGTCCTACACAGCAGCGGACTCTTCTACCATCATCTTTAGTGAGATATGGTTAAACTCCACTGTTCCAGATGACGCCATTCGCATCGATGGGTTAACAACATTCCATGCCGACAAGAGCCACGCTCTCAGCGGTAAATCTCAGGGAAGAGGTGTATGTATTTACAGTAACAACAACTGGTGCTCCAACACTGAAATTGTCTCAAGCTACTGTTCGGAAGATATAGAGTTCCACCGCTAAAATGAAGACCATACTACTTGGCTGGTCAAGGACTACATAACATCAAGACTCCCTGCAACACTCGACCCACTCCAGTTTGCATACCAACCTAACCGCTCCACTGATGACCTACGACTGGTGCTGTGGTCAGCTGTGGCTGAGGGGGTAGAGTGGTAGTCCTCCAACCAGAAGGTCAGCGACTCGAATCCCAGCCCATGCTGAAGTGTCCTTGGGAAAGATGCTGAACCCAGAATGGCCTCTCATAGATGTTGAATGCATTAAGTGGAAGTCGCTTTTATCCAATGCACTCAACATCAACATTCAATGACATGTAATGTAATATAATGTGCCAAGTAGGACTTGAACCACATCATCAGGTTCGCAGAAGACACAATAGTGGTAGTGGGCCTCAACGACAATGACTCAGCGTTTAGAGAGGAAGTGCACCAACTCGGTGTCTGGTGTGACAACAACAACCTGTCACTGAATGTCAACAAGACAAAAGAGAACACTGTTGACTTCAGGAGGAAGCACACTGTACATACTCCACATACAATCCATGGTAACGCTGTGGAATCAGTGACAAGCACCAAGTTCCTCGGACTACAAGCACCATTTCCCTTGTCAAGAGGGCACAGCAGCATCTTCAATTCCTGCGGCGGATGAAGAGAGCAAACCTCCCCTCTCCTGTCTAATTTCTACAGAGGCACTATAGAGCATCCTGACCAGCAGCCTCTCAGTCTGGTATGGCAGGTGCACTGCCTCGGAGTCCCTCCAGAGAGTGGTGAGGACGACAGAGAAAATCATCAGAACCTTCCTCCCATCTATACAGGATCTACACCGGACACGCTGCCTTAGCAGAGCCGCCAAGATAGTCAGAGATTCCACCCACCCGCCCCGTTTAACCTTCTGCCCTCTGGCAGACTCACCAAGAACTTTTTCCCACAGGCCTTCAGACTACTGAAAAGAACCAGGAAAAGAGATCACAATTATCCTATAATAGCCTCTCTACACTGGCTTCCTGTTAAATTTAGAATAGTCCTTAATAATATGGCACCATCATACCTTAAAGAGCTCATAGTACCATATCTCCCCACTAGAGCAATTCACTCCCAGAATTCAGGCTCACTTGTCATGTCTAATGTCTCTAAAAGTAGAGTAGGAGCCAGAGCTTTCAGCTATCAAGTAGAGGAGAATGACCCCAGGCCATCATCATTTAGATTGAAGGACCACACAGTAACGACATGTTTCAGACTGGATGGATTACGCAACACTGGATGGAACTGCTCGTCGGTTCACCATTCAATTTCTGGAATGGCCTGGGGCCTGTACTATAAGGCAGGATTCGCGTTTATCGGGGTAACTTCAGGTTTTTCAGTCCTACGAAGCTCGCGGATTGTTAAAGGGTCTCTGAGGACGGTAAGGGTCTTCAGCGACCAACAAAATCCTTTTGCATACTCCGATGAGTATCTTTATTAAAGATATAGATTCTCATCAGAGAGAATGACAAACCTTTGTCAGCTGCTGGAGCCTTATATATAATCAACCCAACATGTAAGGGCAATGTCTGCATTGCCCTTAAGGGTGTGCGATATATATCATCTACCATAATATCGTAATTGTTGTTTTTAAGATGTGCAAGCTCAGCACGCTCTGCATGTCAATATATTTGGCCGCTTTAGATGATAAATGAAAGACAATCAGATCATTGACGGGTTTTTCCGTCAATGAATCAGTCGGAAGATAATAAGAAGAGAATAGAGAGAAAACTGAGAATTTGAAAACAGAGATGAATCTCTTTCTTCCTTTGCACTGTCCTGAAAGACACTTTAGAAATCTGACAGCTTATTCTACACTGATGTTCGTGCAGCAGGTGGTGTTCAACTGAAAGCCATGATTGATAGTGGCTCTATGTCTTGCTCCCTATGTGGATCTGCTGCTTCACATCTCTTGCAACACTGCCCTGATTTAAAGAGTTGTCCTGCTGATGACATTGTTGTTATTGGTGCTGGAGGTCATCACGTCTACCCGAAAGCAGTTTATGATTTGGAGGTGGTTATCTTTGGTTTCAAGTTGCTCATCCCTAACACTGGTCATCCCTGGACAAGTGAATGACATAATTGTTGGTAGCAATGCTATCAAGATGCTCATAGACTTGATGAAAAAGTCTGAAGACTATTGGAGACTTCTGGCTGCACCAGTTGACATTGCAGATGATGATTGTGGCCAGTTCTCTTCCCTGCTCTCCAACTCGGAGTAATGGTGGGGAGGACCAATGCCTGACAAGATCTGCACGATAAAGTTGAGACAGAGTGTGACACTTGAACCTCTTCATGAACACCTTGTTTGGGGCAAGCTGCCCGCATCCGCACCTTATCACAGTGGTTGTTGAGTCAAGATCCGTACCCAGGAATGTGCTGGTTGGACGTGTTGTCACACCTCTGTGGCAGGTGGGTTCGTCTTAAACGGATAAACCCTAGCAGCAGGGCAGTGACTCTAAGGAGATCTTTGGGGAGACGAGAACTTCAGCAGCTTGCTCTGTTACCTCTCCGACCCCAATGAGCAGCTGGAGTCTGGAGATGGTGTTCCCCCTTCTGAAAAATCACAAACTTAAGCTGGCACCAAATAAATGCCATCTCCTGAAGAGCTTAGTTAAGTTTCTGGGACATGTCATCTGTGCAGATGGGGTGAGAACAGACTCCGACAAGGTGAAGGCCATTGCTGATGTAGGAGAGGAAAAGTTAATGGAGAGTGATGGTGTCAAGCCTTCCCGGAAAAAGATCAGGTCCTTTTTGGGGATGGTCTTTTACTCTCAGCATTTCATCGCTGACTGCTCTGCAAGAGCCAAACCTCTGTTCAGGCTCCTTTCTGGATGGCAAGTTCAATCTCTGGCCAAGAAAGGCAGGTAGCCCAAGAAGAAATCCTCTTTCCCCCCACCAAATCTTACACCAAGTGACTGGACAGCTGTGTGTCGCAAATCCTTCCAAACCCTGAAAAGAGAACTTATTCATGGTGTCACCTTGGCTCACCCTAACTTCGCGCACCTGGTGAGACGGCCTGTCGCCTTTGACAGCAAGACACTGACCCGGTCTAAGATGAACTATCCGGCGCACAGACTGGAATTTTTGGCGCTGAAATGGGCCATATGCGACAAGTTTAGCCATTGGTTGAAAGGGAAACACTTCACCGCCTGGACACATAACAACCCCCTGTCATACATTCTGACAAAACCACGCTTAGATGCATGTGAAAAAAGGTGGGTGGCCAAGCTGGCAGTGTACAACTTCGATCTTAAGTTCATCCAAGGAGTAAAAAAAAAAAACACTTTGAGCAGATGCTTTGAGCCACGAACCATTTGTCCAGTCATGTGTTGGTTCCCCGCTTGCTGAAAAAAAATGGTGTTTTCAGCTGTAGAGTGCAAGAAGCTTTTCGGCTGACAAACAACTGTCAGGTTGTCCAAGGCGCAAGCTCAAAGTCACCAGACCCTGGTGCTGAACCTGATCCTCAACCTGTGGGAAGTTCCATCAGCTCAGACGAGGTGCCGCTGTGCTGAGCACTCATGCTGGTTGTGGTCTGCTAGGTGCTAACCTACCACTGCCACAGCTGCCCGAGGGAGACACTTCCACTGCATTCCTCAGAGCCAGCTTTTGAGTCTTCAGGAACAAGACCGAACAATAAGCAGGATCCTGTTCTATGTGCGACGTGAGGCAGCATCTGAACCGGAGAGCGTCAGTAAGCTCCTCAGACACTGTAAAAAAGCTAAAAGTACAAAACGTCATTCAGGGTAAAGAAAGACCACTGGCTCTACAAGAAGCTGTCCCACTTCATTGTGTCAGACGTCCTTAAGTCTCAGATTCTCCTTGGCCTCCACGACAATGCTGGTCATCAGGGCCGTGCATGAACCCTTTCCCTTGCCAGGGAGACGTTTTTCTGGACTGGCATGGAAAGAGATATCATTATACGAAGATGTGAAAGATGTATTGTTGGTAAGACCCTTGAACTTGAAGCCCGTGAACCCTTCAAAAACATTCTGAACCAATGGAACCGGTGTGGATTGACTTTTGGACCCTGCTAGACTGAGTGACAAGTAAACAGTTGATGTCTTGGTCATTACCGACCGTTCTCCAAAATGGCACATGCCTTCCCTTGTCGAAGTCAATCTGCAAAATACGTTGCCCGCCAATTGTGGGATGACTTCTTCTGTGTATATGGGTTACTGAGGAGGATCCATTCGGATCAAGGGGCCAACTTTGAGAGCAGGCTTCTAAGGGAACTTTTGGAGATGGTGGGGGTGCGGAAGTCACACACCACACCTTACCAACCAATGGGTAATGGCATTAAAGAACGCTTATACAGGACTCTGGGGAACATGTTAAGAACCCTTCCCCCGATGGCGCAAGCCAGGTGTGGCCCCAGGTGTTGTGAACGCTAACCTTTTGTCACAACTGTACGATACATGAGACAACCGGCTTTGTCCCGTTTTAAGCTTTCTGTGGTTTTAACAGTGTGATTAAATAAAACTTATCTTACAGCCCACCGTAAATGAGAATTTCCTGGGGTCTCATTTATAAATCAGTGCGTGGGATTCATACTAAAAGTGTACGTGCGCACAAAAGCCGGAAATGGCGTACGCAAAACAATATTCCGATCTATAAAACTGTGCGCACGCACACCTGAATGCAGTGTTCACTTTATAAATCAAAGTCCACCTGGGAACGTTCGTACGTGGATCTACCTCCAAGTCCGCCCTCCACACGTCCCCTTTCACCCATAAATGGTCAATGCAAATCACTTCATGAATATTAAATTATGATGCAGACCCATGGGTTTCCACCGTGAGTCATGAAAGAGTCACGGCATCAAGCGATGAAAAGGGGAAGCAAAACTTTCTGACACTCACATCGAGGTGTTTGTTAGTGAGGTGGAGGTGAAGGGACAGCAGTGATGTCACTAATAAAGAAAATACACTGATACTCTGCTGCTGCTGCTGTGGATAATACAATGTGTGAGAGTGAGTATGATAGAAAGAAGGGAGCCTAAAATAAAAACAGATCCCATTCAAAGGTGGAGGCAAAAAGAAAACCCCCTCTCAGAATTTGATGGAACTTGTTGTATTGTCTGTTCCTATTTTAATTATCCAAAACTGCAGGACTATTAAATTCAGAGACAGCTGTGATGTCCTCAATCTATAGAATTTAACAGAATTATCATTATATGCTCGTGTTTGTACTGGGATGGTTCAGTTCCATCGGTCGATCTGTGTGATACTGGACTCAGTTCAGCACAAAGATCACAGATCACAGATCAAAAGAATATATATTAGCTGATCAGACATCGCTGAACCCTCGTTTCCTCCTCATCCTTCCATTCGCATTGCATCAATCACGCAGAATCACGCACCAGTGTCACGGCATCACCTCACATCAGTGGATCCTAACCTCCGCTCTGGGATATTATTTGGAAAGTAAATAGTTTTTCTTCATTTCTTGGAAGTGATCTCCAGTGCGCTCTGTTCGCCTGATGGCAAAGTCACGTTCACTGCAGCGATCTGATTATACATGCACAGTGTTAGAAGATATTATTAAAACCTATTTGTGACTCGGCTCTGTAACTCCGCTGTTCAATGGAATCTGAACGTAATTTGCTGTAAGTTGTTTTATATATTTTTTAATTAAAAGGTTTGTGTGGAGGAGATACGTCGCACAAGCACAACTAAAGCAGTTGGTTTTAATGTAAATGATGAAGTGGATCAATAATCTGGCTTCAGTTCACCACCTCACGTCTGCATCGCCACTTTCCCGTCTCCAAAACGTTCGTACGCATGGGTCAGAAATGCGTACATTTTCCCGTCAAGTTCGTTTTTATAAATCCCAACGTTTGCTTTTGAAGTGGCATACGTATGTTTCAGGACCCGTTTTTTGCGTACGCAGCGGTTATAAATGAGAACCCTGGACAGTGGTAACTGTCTCTTTATGAAAGTCAATATTATCGGGTTGGGCTGATGGCTGACAGACATTATGATCTTTAGCACAGCATTGTTATCCCGACCCCCAAAGACATGTTTTACCACAGAAAATGTCAAACACCAGTGCTATTCTTAAACACTGCCTGATAAATGTGTTCAGCGATCAGATAGTATCTCCTTTAGGACATGAAAGGAGGAAAGCTATTATTGAATCATATAACATCGGAAAAAATGTGTAATGTTGGAATGGAAATTTTCCCTCCATTGCTTGTAAACATTGCTTGTTTGTCAGATGTTTGCACCGTCAATAGGAAACCAAGATAAGCCATGCGCAGGATGATCTCCCTACACTAAAAGTAGACAATGTTAATAGAAGGGAAAAAAAGTGTTAAAATGGGTATTAGACCTAATCCCATTTCACCCCTTGGCCCTACCCCTTGTTTTTGAGGGTTATCTTGCCCCTTGAAACGGAGTCACAAGGGGTAGTGGTTGAAGCCTCCCCCTAAGAATTGGGACAGCCCTTCAAGAAGCCGTTACATCATCAGTAGTCGTCGATGTGAAAATACGGGATTATTATGCAAAAAAAGAAAGCTAGCATGCTAATGCAGGTGTGCTAACGCTAGTGGGCTCGCAAGCTTTTTTATTATGTTGTTGTGAAAAAAGTGACCATAATACATTTAAATGATATAAAACTAAGATATTACAATCATTATTGTAAATTTTAAATCCTTATTAATGGAGAAAACACAAAATTTTTGGGTCTCTCTCGCAGCTTGCCGGTGATTCGAAAGGCATACTGGGTACTCCTCCATTTGAAGTGAGGGGCTGAAAAATCTCCGTTTGGAGGGGTATAGAGCCCTACCCCTCAGTCCCAACAGGTATTGGGACAGCCTACCCCTAAACGTGAACGCGCAAAACGAAGGGGAAAGGCTAAGGGGTAGGGCCAAGGGGTGAAATGGGATTGGGCCTTGGTTGTTGGGAGTTGGTTGTTATTAGGATTACTTGGTAATTAAAAAGCTTCAGGTAAACTCTAAGGGTGATCTATAAAGTGCAAAGTAATGTCATCTAAAACACTGGTCAATTGGCAAAAGAGTCCATCGGCCATCCGGTGGACTGAACAGATGTTCTGTCAATCAATGAATCAATACGTTTTAAATACCTCTCTGTGTTGTGTGGCATGGTGGGGTCGATGGACACCATGGCTCCAGAGGCATCCAGCAAGGAAAGATTAGTGTTCCTGCATGAAGACAAAAATTAATGTTGTGTTACCGGATGTCGAATTTAAGATATCGTGGATGTGTGTCTACAATAGTCTCTAGCCAACTGTGATGATGACACAGCTCCTTTCCATTTCATATGCCCGATTGATGTGCAGTGACTCAGTGCAGTGTTCTCCTAAACAATAGGTGTCACCACTGAGAGAAGTACAGCTACAATAAAAAAGGCAAAAAAGGGGAAGAAACAGAACAAACTTTTCGTTTTGAAGGTGTTTAGATTACACTGACCCAATATGAAGCCAACCGATTAATCCTGTAGGAGGAGTTTGTTAAAGTACAATGCAAGGAACTGGTAAAAAAAACAAGCAAATATTGTAGATTACATTCAAAATGTACGACTTCCTGCAGGGTCTAGGGCTTTTTTTTTTATTTTTTAAGTTTGGACATGGTACATATACCTACCTACAGGGCTGCTTCATAGAAATGTTTATAGGGGGCGCTATCTAGCCATTTTGCCACACATATATGCAAGACCCATATTGGAGGTAAATGTTTGTCACTTCCGATATGTGTGATGAGTTTTGCGACTTTTCGAGCATGTTTAGCCCTCCAAATGTGTGAAAGTTAAAACAACTTCCTGTTTTGCTGCAAAACATTGAAGTTTTTATAAATTTTTCTTGGGAAATAAAAGGCTTGTTAAATACTGCCACGGGCTTGTGCATACTTCTTTGCCTTTCCATAGTTTCCTGCAGAATACCTTACCAACAGTCTCTGCAATCTTCATCCGGGAACAGCAAGCATAAACTACACTTTAGAAGGACCGGTAAGGGTATTTGTAAGGGGGGTAAGGTAAATAAGGTAAAATAACATTTGTTATAAAAGGGGAATATATGCTGGGTTGCTGGGTTTTGAGTAGATAACAGTAACCGATTTGTAATGTTAAATGTGTAATGCCCAAATCTGGTAGACAATATTGTTCAGTTTTATCTATGCTTTGTAAGAAATAAAGCATAGATAAACGTGCGTGCGTGCGTGCGTGTGTGTGTTTTACCTTGGCACACCCAGTGCTGTACAGAACAGTTCCTTAATGTCATACGGGCTGCAGAATCTACTGAAGACCACCTGAGGGAGAACAACACACATATTCATAAAAGACAAGGACTTAATTTAATTGATGACCCAATAGTTGACTTGCAGTGGATACAATTTAAATATCTACAACATGGTGGCACACTGAAAGGCAGAGAAAGTAAAACATAAAAAGAAGTTGATGTTTTTTCAAATAAGGTATATTTGGAATTTCATTTACAGATGAGTATCATTAAAGTTTTAACAATACAACAACTCAGATACTGCCTAATCCATTGGGTATGTTTATTGTACTCTCAAAATATATATTTTTTAAAGAAATAATAACAAACAAATTAAGAGATTAAAGGGACAGTTCACTGAAATATATAAAAAGTGTGGTGATTCAAGTGTCCGGAAGCCCCGAAATTCATCAACTCGAAACTCATTTACACCACCGGAAAATTGCACACACTCTCGCCCAAGGGCACGTGCGGGGGTGACATCAACACCAACAAACATCAACAAAAAACCCAAATTCAATTACCACACACATGAATATCGAATTAAATAGTTAAATCTAGGAATTCCAAAATAAAACCTTATGGGTTGAACTGGCCTTTGACCTGCTGCTTTGCCTTCAAGATGGTTTTGATTTCCTGAACCACATAAAGACTGCTCTGATGCAGCCTGCCCATTTATCAATTTATGTGTAATGTAATGTAGGTAATGTGGCCAATTTTCTGCACCACACACTTAAATTTGTGTGCTAGGAATCCTATATTTCAGCCGTGTAGCCTCTTGATGGCAACATCCATATTGCCATCAGATGCAGCTACAATCTTGCTTGGATCGATGTCGAATGTTTTATTTTGGGGAGGAGTACCCTGCTCATCTAGAGAGATGAAGAGGTCATTTTGATGCTGATATTGTGCTGGAGACATTGTTTGGCTGTGATGATTGCTGCGCGACAAGTTTACATATTAAGTCAAGGCAAATAAGAGAAAAGATGCGAATAGACACAAATTCTGCGTCTCTCACCCCTGGCAACATGCATGATGCAACTTGCAGGAGCATTAGACTCAAAATTCATGTCTATTGCATAGCGAGAGACACAGCTCCTGGAGAAGCAAGTGAAAGTCCCCGAGCTGTGTGCTCTTCCGGATGGCCTTGTGGACCCACAAACAACAGCGCTGGCTTCTCCGGAGTTTCCATAACACATATACCACAGCAGTTACTTCAGCCAGTAGTCCCCGTCTCCTCTCTTCCGCTGGCTTCCTAAAGTGTTTCCACACTATGTAAAACGCACTGTAACAGTAGACCATGCCACAGGGCTCTCACCACAGCAGCCAGAGACGAACCATTCGGGTTTTAACATTTTTATTTAATCCAGACACACTTCAACAAACATAAATAAACTTGTTTTACAGCTCAGTCCTTTCAAGAGTTTCAGTCCTCCGTGTGTCTGAGTTCCAGAGTGATCACTCCAGAGGCAACGCAGACGCTGCCTTTTAAGCATGAGGACCAATCTGCTAACATCTCTCACCTGTGCTGATTGATCCTCTGTGGTGCAGGTGAGGGTGCTCTCCCAGCCCCCTCACCTCCACATACCCCCATCACCAACTTCAGGCCAGGGAGCCATCCGGCCTGACCTACTCCCCCCCCTCCCCTTGGACCAGGAGAGGAAGCCAGCCTACCCACCGAATCTCTCCGGAGGTCGGGCAGATGGGCGTGGTCGTGAGCAGCGTCTCTCCGGAGGACGGGCAAGTGGGCGACACCCCACAGGCGCCCTGGCAACAGGTACAGGGCCTGAAGGCGTCGACCTCTCCGCAGACGAGGGACACGGGACAGGGGCTGCAGGTGTCGGCCTCTCTGCCCACGAGGGACACGGGACAGGGGCTGCAGGTATCGGCCTCTCCGCCGAAGAGGGACACAGGACGGGGCTGCAGGTGTCGGCCTCTCCGCCGACGAGGGACACGGGACAGGGGCTGCAGGTATTGCCCTCTCCACCGACGAGGGACACGGGCTGCAGGTGTCGGCCTCTCCACCGACGAGGGACACGGGCTGCAGGTGTCGGCCTCTCCGCCAACGAGGGGCACGGGACAGGGGCTACAGGTGTCGGCCTCACCGCTGACCTTGGGGTAGGAACTGGATCAGGGGGCGTGGGAACAGGAGCAGGGGATGCTGGCTTCACCGCCAGCCTTGGTGCATGAACAGGAAGGGGCTTGGAGACAGGACCAGGCGTGGAGACCGGAGCATCCGTCGACATCACAGCCAACGCACCCTCCACCAGAATCTGCGACACGCCGGCCGCCGGCTTCTCCGGAGCTGTGCGGGGACACGGAATCGGAGCCCTGCTAGCCGTCACCTCCAGCGCCGCACGCGGACGCAAAATCGGGGTCGCGCTCACCGCCTCATTCAGCGCGGTGTGGCAGGCTGGAGCAGGAGCGGGTCCCGACCGGGCCAGCTGACGCTCCCTCAGCGTCGATAATGCTATTCACCAGAGGTGGCAGAAAAGTGAATGTGAGCAGAGCAATATTGCTACACATTTTGGCTTGCAAGTGTACTGCCCTCTTCGAAAGCCTTGACCATGGAGGGTAATGTGTCCTTGGCAAGGTGAGATTGGATGCCACTTGAGTGGTTGAGAGAATTGGCTACTAATGACAACCACCTATTTAGTAAAGGAAACAAAGATAACAGCTAAGAGGTTAGTGTCTAGTGAAAGAGTTGGATGATTGAATCATGTTTTAAATGTGGAAAAAGAGTCTTTGGTACTGCTGATCTTACAAAAGGTTTGTTCGTATCAGGCCATCATGAAGTACCAGGGGTCTCATTTATAACCGTTGCATACGCACAAAACGTGGCCTGAAACGTACGTATGCCACTTCTCACGCAAACGTTGGGATTTATAAAAACAAACCTGACGGGAAAATTTCCATGCAAACTCTGACCCATGCGTACGAACATTTTGGAGACGGGAAAGTGGCGGTGCAGACGTGAGGTAGTGAACTGAAGCCAGATTATTGATCCACTTCATCATTTACATTAAAACCAACAGCTTTAGTTGTGCTCGCACGACATATCTGTTCCACACAAACCTTTTAATTGAAAAATATATAAAACTACTTACAGCAAATTACTTTCAGATTCCATTAAACAGCAGAGTTACAGAGCCGAGTCATTAACAGTTTTTAACAATATCTTCTAACACTGTGCGTGTATCATCAAATCACTGCAGTGAACGTGACTTTGCCATCAGGCGCACAGAGCGACCTGGAGATCACTTCCAAGAAATGAAGAAAAACTATTCACTTTTCAAATAATATCCCAGAGTGGAGGATAGGATCCACTGATGTGAGGTAATCGGTCCGGTTGCTCTAAATAATATATCTGCAGCTATATGTTTTTATTTATTTCAAAGTGGGCTACCTCTTATTTTATACATTTCCCACAAATATGGGGAGGACTCAAATAGGCCTGCATAGTTCTGTGTTTAATTTATTTCAAAGTAGGCCTACACATGCCAGTGTATTTTGTTCTCCTCTTCATAAGAGTTTAGTGTTTTCCTTTGTTGTAAGAGTTAAAAATAGCAATAAAATGTCAACAGTTTGCTTTATTGTCCTTCTATAATTTCATAAATGCAACCAACTATATATATAGTACAACTAAATAAAACTTTATAAGCTGTGTTATCAAATATGTTTGGCGGCTCCAGACAAATTTTATTTGGGGGAAGAGGGGGCAAAATGGCTCTTTTGATAGTAAAGGTTGCTTACTCCTGCGCTAGGAACTATGAGGTCATGGCTTGAACCCATGGCTTGTACCATTGTATTGTATTAAAAAATAGCAACAGTCATTAGAAAATAACTGAGTGGGTTAGTATTTTCTTCTCTTGCCTGTACTTGAGCTTGCCAGTTAGTTGCACAGCTAATACTGAAAAAAGCAGCAACAGTATAAGTGTTATTATGTTACGTACTAATGTCATCACTCAGCTCAATTCTTAGCTGAGCCTAACGCCCAGGCTACACTGAGTGCATGAACAGTTTGTGTGCGTTGTGGAACGTCTTGCTTTTTGTTTCAGTGCCTACGTTATCAAGTTAGAGGCATGTGGGTCTCAGGTGTATAAGATGCACTGCTCTTCTGGAGACTCAGAGTCTTGCCTTTTTTCTCCGCATGCCTAAAAATGGACGGTGAAAATGATCTTTCACCACAGTTTCAATGTCTATCTGTCGAACATGTCAAATAATACTATTCATATATGCAACACTTTAATGTTTCCGTTGACTGAATCCATTCATTTGTATTCAGACGCATGGCTTCATACCATGGAGTCCAGGCATTTATTTGAGTACATAGGGCTACTTTTAATCAAGGAAACAAAGTAGTCATACCATAAACTTCATGTAGCAGTTCCGCAGCAGGCACGCAGCAGACATGCTCCCTGTGTAAACAACAGACACAGCAGATCAGCAAGGCTGCCGTCACGTGCTGCACACGCACCCAGTATGGCCTGGGTGTTTGGAATAATTCAGAAATCAAATAATAATTTCTGTCAAATAATCCTTAGTTTTATTTCTAATATTTTTAAACATATATGGCTGCACAACACAATTGGATGACAGTGAAGCAGTTCACTAAGCCCGCTATCTAATGCCTTGGTAAAAAAATTGGCCCAAAACTAAACTTACTAGCCGACCACTGCTATTGGTTTCTGAAATATAAGTAATTTATATAACTATACAAGTACATTTTTCACCCGTCCCCAATTTTTTTGGGGGAACGGGGTGATGTACGTGTTTATCTGCATATATGGATTCTTTCCCGAGTGGTCTATCTGATCGGGTTGTATAACCTCCTCTACTGCGGTCCTCTGTGCGTGACTCCCGGGTGAGAGCCAGTCACAGCCCGGCAGGACAGACGCATATTTCTCCTTTCGCTGGTATTACAATTCCACACAGTCAGAGAAAGTTAAAGTGTGTGTCCTGCTCATATAGTTCAGTTATAAAATCCTGCACAGTGTCACTCCTGCAGCTGCTGACAGCGCAGGTGAAACATCTGACACAGACACAGGCTGATACAGGAGTTCATGTGGCGCTGAATTAAAAAAAGGAACAACTTGACAGTAATAATGGACATTTACTGACAAGGGTAGGATTCAGCCCTGTAGTGAAGAGAAATCTGAATATAAGTGGTCGCTTGGATCACCCAAGACGCATGTTAATCAGGTGTAAACAGAGCCATAGACTCCGTGATCAGAATTGGTATCGGCCAATACTACCTCAAACGACGATCGGAACACCCTTACTGATTACCATTTTCAGCAGCAGATTAATGAAAAATTGACTGTTAGTGGCAACAAGAAGGGACATTGTGGCTCACTGGTATGTTCCTAACAGTTATTGGGTAGTATTAGAGCTTATATATCGCATTGTAAAGAAGACGTCTGATGAGAATCTGAAATGTCCTAAATTGTGAAGACGACCATAGCACCACCCCGAATCAAATTTTTTTTGCCCCTCTACTTGTAATAAATCTAATTTTAAAAAACAGTTTTTTGGTAGGCTCTAGTCTTCAGTCTTGCTTATTCTTATGTGCAAAACACACTAATTTCCAAATAATCTAAGACATTTGTCAGCTTCTTCTGCTTATCTTGTGCTTCTAATTAGACTGCAGTAGGGAATTTTGATTCTCCTTCCTCCTCAAACTACAGAATTTGAAAGTGGAGCAATGTGCCACTGGAGAGAAACTCTTGAATCTGAATATGCAGGATTACCAAGAGCTCTTTACTGATGAAATAATGTTCAAGACTGTAATTGAATATAACAAATGTTTTGTGTAGTACAGAAAGAAGATGACCCAAATAGATAAACCTGACATTTGAATGTGATGGCATAGAACACCCCAAACAGCCAAGGTGCAGGGAGAGATGGCATGACAAGATTTATCAGTGTAACCAGAGGCAGGGGTGGGGGCGGGTTTAATGAGGGCTGTCAGGAGGCAAAAGGAGAGATGATTGTGGAGGAGGTGAGAGGTCAAATAGCACTTCAGCAGTGTGACACTGGCAGCCATCACATGTGGAAGAGACAGGAACTGATGGAGGTCAGTGCTTCAGAAACACCGACATCGATTTATATATCCTACAAGGTTTGAGTTTTATGTAGTCAGGAAAGTTGAGCTGATTCTAATTTCTGCAAATTCCCTAAGCATGAAATTTACAACACATTCTGCTGGTGTTACAATTATAAGTGTATGGAAAAGCACAAGGACTAAGACTCAACTAACATGTTTCTCATGATCTGCTAAATCAATTAACAGATAAATTGAATAAATTTAGATAGACTAGATTTAGGTAAATAATCATTTGGTGTATAAACAAGTCTGGAGATAGAAAAAATGGGTCCCAAGATGGTCTCGACCTTGCTTAGTAAAGTTCATTGAGATAAAATCTTTATTGTTATTTGGTGCTATACAAATTAAATCTAATTGAATATAAGTAATTTTAAGACAAAGTTTTAAGACAAAAACATGATGATGATGAACATGATATAAAAAGATAAAATCATATTTATATTTCTATATTGAAAGAAATATATGTCTTTTAGAAAACGATAACATCCCTAGAACACATAAGTGCACTTTTACTGATGAAAAAAGGTAAACATGCGTTGTATTACTTTTTGGTTATACGGCAGTTTAAGTCCTTGGTATGATTTAAATCACAGTGTTTATTTAATTACATTCTCCACATTAATAACCATTGCTAAACAAATCCATGCTCTAGTTTTAAAATGCTGGGACTGATTTCAATAACAGCCTTCTAACAACTCCCTTGATTTTTGTTCAGATTATTCATCATTATATAGACATATTGCTGCATTTGACCTTCAGTGTGTAACTCTGACCTAAAAGTAGTGTGTTAAAACCCAAAACCAAGTCTGTTACACAGCATAGACAGGAGCTGATCTAAGCAGCCTCACAACAAGTGACTACTGAACCAATGAGACACAAAACTCAATATTATTAACAGTCAACACAGCAGGTTTAGCTGGTGGTGAGGCATCAAATGCAATCACTCATTCCTGGAAAAACACACACCCGACCAGAAGATTTAAATAAAATAAAGAGAAATGAAAAAAACAAAATGTAGCCTCAGCACTGAACTATACTGTGCATAAAATGTTGGCTAGTATATTTTTCCAGTTTCCAGACAGTTAAAAAAAAACGTCCTTGCTTGATACACATAAAGCCATATGACCCTTATACAAATGTTAATCATCTCACCCTGCTGGATTTTTTTTTACAAATTGTGAAATTGTGTGCATGAGGAAATTACATGTATTTTGTGCAGCGGACAGCTACACACTCTCTGTGAACTCCATAAAGAAGCCACAACGCAATAAATGCAAAGTGCTGGTGAGGTATAAACCTCATTATATGGCCTTTTATGAGCTGCTGTCCCTCCTCCATTGGTTTGTCAGTGTCAACAGAGCTCTGACATTCTCTGTCTTACAAACTCCAGTCTGGAGATGGACAGTGAAAACTCTTAGCATTTCAATGTTTTCACTTCAGGGTGGTTGTGGCTCAGGAGTTAGAGCAGTCTTCCTCTAACCAGAAGGTTGGTGGTTCAATCCCAGCCTTCTCATAGAGAAAAGTGCGTAAAACTGTACTGTAAAGCGCTTTGAGTGGTCATCAAGAATAGAAAAGCACTATATAAATAAAGACCATTTACTGCCCGTTCACTGTCAATGAGTAATAATGAATCCACAGCGGTGGGGGGGTGTGAAGGCATTACAATCTTTTTTTGATTTCAGATTGCACATGCTGGCTAGGGAATTCTTGTTTTGTCTTACTAAAACTGAAGAATGATGTCCAGTGATTCATGGTTTTACTTTTACTCATGCAGGCATGATTCAGATCTGAATAATCTGGTGATTTTTGTGATTGTTCTTGACATACATTTTTTGCAACTGAAGTTGGCAATTCTTTGATATTGAACAAAATAAAAAGGTTAAGAAAAGGGGATGAATAAAGTTCAATCTAAGATAAAATGTTGACAGCTGTTGCTTTTCCAACAATTAATTTGACCCACTCTGTCAAAATCCTAAAATTCTATGTTATTGTTTTGAACACTTCAATCTTTACAGACGTTGATCTCATAAGAACTGAAATGTTGAGCATTTCGATTTTTATGCAATTCAAATGGGAGTTGCAAGATTTCCACTGTGCATGCTGTGGATTTTAAGCAACTAGGTGATGTTTTATTCGTTTCATTTGTTCAACCCTCAGACACACAGTAGCCCTTAAATAGTTTATGGTCTACTTAAAAGTACAATTTAGGTGACTTCATATGACTGCTGTTCAGGGTGTCTATCAAGGTTTTACCTATATATTTTTGGTAATTTTACTGACCAGGCTGCTACATTTGAGAGATATTGTTTGCAGGGCAACAAAAGACCCTATATATACCTATACACCCTATATATTTTCTAAGTACTTTAAAAACAATAACCATTACTTGTAGATTATGAAATTAATAGCCTAATAACAAAACCAAATTATATCAAAAAACTAAAACATTTCCAATCACATTTAATTTATTCAATATTGACAACATTAATATTTCTATTCTAAATAATGACGTTTTATATATATATGTATTAAATATTTCGTTATTTCGAAATGCCCACTTTCTAAAGTTAGATAAGATATCACATTAAAAAAAATCTCTAGATGATTGGGTGCCTACCGGATGACTAAGATAAATTTCATTTGTTCTATGACAGTGACATCCAACCTCCATTCTGTATGTTTTGTACCTTCTGGATCCTGCCATCCACGTCCAGGTAGATGACTCGATAAGAGGAGGAAGCAGAGCCCATAGTCCACCCTCTGCACAGCGTCAGCCTCTGACTGTGAGGTTCCTGCTCCGGGCTCCGTGCCGCCGCTCCAGTCCTACACCCACCGTCGTTCAAAAAAAAAATCAGGAGGTGAAAAGTGAGTCAGCGGTCCGACATTTAGCCCGCCAGTCTGTCTCTCAAACACAAAGACATAAAGTATCTCTTTCTTAAGGGTCTGAGCCTTCTCTGTCACCTCGCTATCGGGCTGCATCTGTTAAAGCCTGTGCACGCGGGTCCCGCCTACTTCAGTCACTTAAAAAACACGCGCGCACACACACACACACACACACACACACACACACACACACACACACACACACACACACACACACACACACACACACACACACACACACACACACACACACAGTGGTTCGAAGTGTTAAAGTGTGTGAATTAATCTTAATAAATATTTCAAACGGAGCTGTGTCCCATGTGCTCCGTGGTGCCTCAACCCTCGGTAGTAACCACCTGTTTTACAATGAATTTTAATGCCAGGTGCAAATGAGGTGTGAGTTATATAGTTATTTTCAAAACAAAAGCAATTGGTAATTAGTATAGTTAAAGTAACCATCCGTTCAACAATCAATCAATCAAATTTTATTTGTATAGCCCATATTCACAAATCACAATTTGTCTCATAGGGCTTTAACAAGGTGTGACATCCTCTGCCCTTAACCCTCAACAAGAGTAAGGAAAAACTACTAAAAAAAACCTTTTAATAGGGTAAAAAGAACGTAGAAACCTCAGAGAGAGCCACATGTGAGGGATCCCTCTCCCAGGATGGACAGAAGTGCAATAGATGTCAAGTGTAAACATGACCAAGATAAAGGTTTTAGCAGCATTGATAAGGGTAAACAGGTGAATTGGTGGATTAATGTCATTAATGGTCAAGTATCTGAGGAGAAATACTCCTCTCTGTATCAGCAGTCCTGCTGCAATCATAGTCTATGGTCAGCAGCCAGCAAGATCATGATACACCAAGATCGGATGCCACTATAGTCCACAGTCATTGTCCACTGCCGCCATTTAGGATCCATCGTCAGCTGCCACCTCTGTCGTGGTCCACCACCATTATCGGATGCCAACACGATAAAGGATCCAATCAAAGCTCATATGGCACATATGGGGTTAATAACGAATCCTTGATTGCTTCATAAATTAGATTATTTTTCAGTGCAGAATGTAAGAGGCAGCCAGTGTAAATTTTAAAATACTGGAGGAATGTTCTCATATTTCTTGATTGTACTTAACTTCTGTGCAGCAGTATTCTGCACTATTTGGACTCGGTAAAGGGAGTATGTATCTGCTAGGACCTGCCTACGTGACTACGTCACGGACTACGCAACAGCCTGTCCATTTGTCTAGATGCGACCTAGCATGTATAGCTAACGTGGCTAAAATGAGCCGCGATAAACGGTCAGAAGTGTGGCTTCACTTTAAAAAAAGACAACAACGACAAGGCAACGTGCAATGCATGCGGGAAGCGTTTAATGTCCTGCGGTCTCCGAGCTTGAGTGTGTCATCTTGCCCTAGCAGCACCTCGCTAGCACCTCCAGGGAGAGCGAGCCGTGATGGCAGCGACACTCCGTTCTCGCTGGTATTCAAGGGAAACCTCACTAACATGACTTGTATGGATTATTTCAGTAGGTTTCATATAAATAAGATGTACTACATGGTTGAACTGTTGAATTTCCACTGTGTTGTTATAGAATATATGAGAGATTAATATTCATCACAGATCTTAAAGTTGACAGTTATTGATGTAACATTAGTTTACAGGGACAATTAGAACATTTTCTTCTACTAATTATCCACAAATACGACTATGTGTTGTTAATGGTTAATTTAAACACCAGTATTTTAAGGCAAAAAGTTTCAACATTGCCTCTATCTCAGTTACTACTAATTTACACAGTTGGGTTAAAGACATTGAGCATGTCTGATGAGGCTCTGAGATGAGTTGTGTGGGTTTTCTTTTGTAATGTTGCCTGTCTACCACTGCTGCCCCAGTGTAACATGAAGCACAGCTACTGCGCATCGGTCCAGTCCAATAAAGATATTTTTGTTATCTCAACATTTTCCCTCTTTTCTTTTTACCCTTTTGGAATCAAAATGGGGAACCGATAAAAAATGGTATCGATAAGCGGAATCTGAATCGATCAAATTTAAATGATACCCAACCCTAATAATGACAGTCAATGATAACAAGTAACTAATGACACATATCGACACATAATGAATAATAAATAATTAATGACATTGAAAATGGTATTCAATGAAACATAGTAAATAATGATAATTAATTAATGGACTCGAATCGTTGTGAAGGGATGATGATACAAAAATTATCACAACATTTCCAACTTCACAACTTCTGGTATTCCCAAAGTACAACAAAATAAAGACACATATTGGTTCTAGTCTTCAAATCAAATCAAACATAATGTTAATTGCGATGTAACTTCACATGATGTGCCTCATCAAATCAAATGGCAGTGTAACATCAAATTACACCATTACTACAGTTTGAAGTAAATCAAAATAAAATGTCATGAGCCAATGAACTAATACATCTGTCCAGACGATACATTACATATCATTTTGCTGATGCTTTTATCCAAAGCAACTTACAATAAGTGCATTCAACCATGAGGGTGCAAACCCAGAACAGCAAGAATCATGTAAGTACAACTTGCTTCAAAAAAAGCCAAAGCACAAGTGCGACATGTAAATGCCATATATAAGTGCAACTAAACTTAATTTCTATATATAAACACCAGAGTTCACGATGGTTATTGTATACTGGATATACTGGAAGCCTCTAGTAGATGTCCATTGCAAGGAATGCAGATGCATTGGTAGGGAATTTCCTCTCCAATTGTCTCCCGTGTTGTCAGCCCGTATTTTGTTGTGTGCCCTTATTTTTTGTAAGGATACTACAATATTAACTAGTTCATAGGGCTGAACGATATATCGGAAATTGATCGTCATTGTGATATCAACATACGTATCACAAAGGACAGCTTGAACTGCTATAAATGGTGTTCCATGTGCTATGCATTCACATTCTACATGTCAATATATGTACATGTCAATATATTTGGCCAATCAGATATCTCTCTCTCACACTCAGCTGACATCTTGCTACAGTTTAAGCCACAATATCAACACTGATCATAACATAATTATACTTTTCTCAAATGAGTTAAATCATTCTTCAGAGCAGCGCATTCATCAGCCGTACCGCGCATTCTTTTCCTCTCTTTCTCTCTCTTTCTCACACACACACACACACAAACAGTCTGATTGTACACGTGTAAACTCAAGATTGTGTAAAAACAACAGAACCTGTAAACTAAGTCAATGTATAGATCTGGAGGAGATGGCAGCTTGGTTTGGCTTGACGCAGTTGGCGCAGTGCACAGCGCGGATGATACAGACACAGAAAGGAGCAGTAAATTACTGACGGAGACACTATAAACTGTAAAAAACTTTTCACGATGTATGAAAAGACCCAAAATTAACACTTTAAGCAGACTTAATGGAGCTTTGCATGGCTCCCTGGTGTCTGCCCCGGTCTTGGTGAAAGCTGTGCGCCTTCTCCCTTGTGCTTTGGAGCTGTCCAAGTTCCCTGCATCCGTAGCCAGGGAGCGTTTATGTTTATTTATCACAAGTCATATCGTTATCTTGATATTCAAACAAGGTTATCACATTTTCCTAATATCGTGCAGCCCTACATTCGTATAATTGAACTTTTATCATCAGGAATGCAACATAATGCACTCAGTATGTAGAAACGACAATGGGCATGCTGGTAATATAAACAACGATAGTCATGCATATAATATAATGTACCAAACCATGCAATCATTATCATCATGCAAAGGTATGTTACCCTTTTACGATCATGGAGAATATTGAAAGGTACCAGTTTTCCTTTTTTTCCTATTGTTTTTTCTATTTATCTTTATGTATGATAGTTACGAAGCTATGCATTCCAGCGGATTCATTGCCTTGTAACTATCCTCATCAAAATCTGATGGCGACATAGACACAGGTGCTGTCAATGTGTTTCCCCAGCTCAGCTGTTTGAGGTGATGCAAATCAGGTAGTTCTTCTAGGTAATCTTCATACAAATCTTGAACATCCTGCACTATGGTGACAGAATACTGACCAGTGACCAGCTTCAATGACCTCTTAATAAGGATCAGAATAATGGGAAACAAACAACTCATTATAACCAAGACAAATGATACATTAATCCGAGAAAGATTTCTCTTCCTTTTAGTACTTTGGTCCACATCAGACCCTGTAATCATTCCAACTGAGATGCTGATCCTCCTTAAAGTACAAATTTAATACGATTTTAGAAATGTTACTTTATTAGTTTGGGACCTCATAGCCACCTGCTCTAAGGGCAAAGCAAAGCATTCACACAACTGAACTCATCTCACTTTTTCCTTTTTTCCATTGCAAGTGTTACACGGACGTTTAGTGCTTGTTTATTAAATATATATATTTTTAAAAAACAGATCACTGGAAAGAACAGATTTAAGCTGGGCGACATGGAAAGTGGAATGAATCTTCATGCTGCTGTGAAGTTTAGGCATGACTGCAGTGGGATTTATGACCTTGTCAAAGACAAAAGGGCCCGAGGAAGTGGGGTGAGAGCTTCCTGGATTCAGTGCATGGTGGAATATATTTTGAATGATGTTTGCTCCAAGAGGTAGGGTTCGCATCAGCCATGTAGCGTATGGTGGATTCCAGGTTCTGGTGGGTCCTTTCTGCCTTGCCATTGATTTGAGGGTGGAAACCTGAAGATAAACTTGAAGATGTACCCATAGCTTTGCAGAAAGCATGCCAAACTTGAGATATGAATTGTGGGCCTTGGTCAGAAACTATGTCACTGGGAATGCCATGAATCTTGATAACGTGATTGATCAACAGTTCAGCAGTTTCAAACGCAGAGAGAAGTTTTATGACAGTAATGAAAATGCCTTGGAGAACCTGTCAACAATGGTAAGTATTACTGTGTTACCTTTAGAAATAGGGAGGCCAGTAATACAAGTCCAGGGCTATGTAGGATCAGGACCTTACAAGGACAGGTAGCGGGCAAAGAAGACTAGCTGGGGGCTGATGAGAGGCCTTGCCTCTAGCACAAACAGAGCATGCTGCTACAAACTCCTTGGTGTCAGCCTCCATGGTGGGCCACCAGAAATGTCTCTTTAGTAGAGAAATGGTACGGTTGACCCCTAGATGGCAGACAAAACGTGAGGTATGAGTCCACTGTAGTACATGGGAGCGAACGACAGTTAGCAGTAGGTTTGGGTATTATTTCAATTTTATCGATGGCGATTGCGATTCCGGTTCTTATCGATTCCCCATTTCGATTCCAAAATGGTAAAAAATAAATTTAAAAAAGAGGTAAAATGTTTAGATAACAAAAATATCTTTATTGGACTGGACCGATGCAAAGTAGCTGTGCTTCATGTTACACCGGGGCAGCAGTGGTAACGCCTTGTGGTAGACAGGTGTGGCAGTTGACCATGGGCCAGGGAGCCATCCGGCCTGACCTACTCTCCATCCTCCCCTTCCCCACAGACCAGGAGAGGAAGCCAGCCCACCTAATTAGGCTCTCCGGAGGTCGAGCAGGTGGGCATCGTTGGGCACGTCTCTCCGCCGACGAGGGACCAGGAACAAGGGCTGCAGGCCTCGGCCTCTCCGCCGACGAGGGACCAGGAACAGGGGGTGCAGGCATCGACCTCTCTGCCGAGGAGGGACCAGGAACAGGGGCTACAGGGACTGCAGGGGCTACAGGGGCTGCAGGCGTCCGCCTCTCCGCCAACAAGGGACCAGGAACAGGGGCTGCAGGTGTTGGTCTCACTGCTGACCTTGGGGTAGGAACTGGAGCAGGGGGCGTGGAGGGACCGCCGGTTTCACTGCAGATCTTGGAGCAGGAATGGTCGTTGAGACTGGACCAAGTGTGGAGACGGACGCATTCGCAGATGTCACAGCCAACGTACCCGGAACTGGAGCTGCGCCATCCACCAGCATCAGCGCGGAATCGGCCACCTGCTTCTCCAGAGCTGTGCGGGGACGCGGAATCCGAGCCGCATGAGGATGCGGAATCGGGGCAGCGCCCACCGCCTCCTTCAGCGCTCTGCGGCTATGGAGCTTTTTTCTTATCTTTATTCAAGAGCGTGGTCTTTCAGTTTGAGCACATGACTTGTTGAATTTATGTTCAGATTGTGTATGACTTTCCATCAAAACCCTGCCCTTGCACTCAAATAGCCCCTGTTTGCACTTAAATTTGCTCTGCTTCTGCTCTAACTGTGTGCTTGGACTCAGATTTCCTGTTGCTCACACAGATTTCCTGTGCTCCCAGCTTCATCCCTTCTCTGCACTCGGGCTGCTTTCTGTGTCCTCGTGAATCGTCTGATCTCAGATTTCTCCTCTGCTCTTATTTTTTTGTGGAATAACCCCTTTCAAAATTACCCAACCCATAGAATGCCAGGTAAGGTGTTGACCACTGGTCAACCAATGAAATGAATGATATGATCCCTGCCTTGTTGCGGGCGTATGGGATGCATATTAGATCATTTATATCATATATAATATGTTTTTTAAAATAGTTTCCTGGCGCGATACGCGAAAAAATAGACCTGATGCCGGCGTAACGCCGGGTTCATACCGGATGCGGAAGCACCTAACAGCTCTCACCTGTGCTCATTGATCCTCTGGTACAGGTGAAGGTGCTCTCCCAGCCCCCTCACTTCCACAACAGGCAACATTACGGGAAAAAAACTCATCTCAAAGCCTTATCAGACAACTCAATGTCTTTAACCCAACTGTGTCAGTTAGTAGTAACTGAGATAGAGGCAATGTTGAAACTATTTTGCCTTGAAAATACTGGTGTTTAAATTAACCAAACAACACAGTCTTATTTGTGGATAATAAGTGGAATAAAATGTTGTAATTGTCCCTGTAAACTAATGTTACATCAATAATTGTCAACTTTAAGATCTATGATGAATATTAATCTCTCATATATTATATAACAACACAGTGGAAACCAGTAGCAGTTGAACCATTTGTGGATAATAACGTTTTAAGTTGCTTGTTGTACTAACTTTTTTTTACTCGGAGCACAGTAGCCCCTTACTGAAAATGTTCAGGGCGCAGCTAGACAATTTAGGGGCACACCTTATGTCCACCTACAATGCAATTATTCACATTTCCCCCCACAAAAAGACAACTTACAGAAATTACAATGTCAGGGCTCCAGACTGTTTTCCACGAGTAGCACTGCTTTTAGGGGCACCAGCACAAAATTTAGGCGCACCACTTTCATATGTTTTCCCATCTTAACTGTTTAACTGATAAATGTTCCAGTAATAAATAGAACATTTACAAAATAACAACCACAACAAAACAAGTAAAGAAGTAACTTCCTTTTACAAAAAGCCTCTCCTTCCCCTCCCTTTAGAGCACATCCCCCTGAGGACCACTAGGGTCTGGCACTTCTAAAGGCCAACCCTTGTATTTGGGACTTTAGCTCTTTTGCCCTGACTGAACCTCATCTGTACAGCCTCCTTGGCATCAATCTCCTCCAAGCTAGTTCCCTCAAGAGTTATTCTAATCAGGTCCTCCACTGTGTCCACATGCAGGGACCCTCTGACATCAGATTTAATCCTCTTCTGTGCTGAGAATCGTGTCAAATATTATTCTAAAATTGGCTATTCTGCAATTTTACTTTAAGTACATGCTGATTAGGGCTGGGTATCGCCACTGATTTCCCAAACCGATTTGATTACGATTCAGAAAATCTTGATTTGATACCAGCTTGGTAAACAGGGTGGGATGGTTATGATTTAGAGTTAAAAGTTCCGTTCAAACAGATGAAAATGGACTAGTTCACGTTCATTTTTTTTTTTTTTTTACTAAATTCATGGTTCCTTAAATGAACTAGTTCACGTTCATTTGTTGCGTTTTTTGTTGGGATTATTTAGATGACATCGACCATGTATTTAATTATTAATCGATGGTGTCGGATCATGAATACCGATCCCCCGGTCACTTTAACACTGAGTGCTGCTGTTCACGTCACATCTCGTGTTGTACTGAGCACAAAATGTTGAAGAATCAATTTTCGTGATGTTAAAATGCAGACTCATAAACTAAGTAAACTTCATGTACTGATCAGGTCCTAATAACTGATGAGTGTTTATCAGTTACAGTGAGAGCAGGAGATTGGAGGAGGACAGAGAAACTCCAGCATGAAACAAACCAACTGCAGTTTCTGCTCTGATCATTGAGCAGCTGAGAAACTCTGTATTTCACTGTTTCTACTGTTCTTCAACAAATTCACTTACCGGCTGCTTCACGTGAATGCTTCTCTCATCTCACTGTGTCGCTCTGAGTGAGTGAGTGGGGGCGGAGCCCCGGGCGGGCGGGCGTGCGTGCGTGTCCGCTCCTGCTATTTCACATGATAGCCTGATACGATGATTTAAAAAATTTACGTGAACGTCGCGCATGTTCATCATATGTAAACTGATTCGTTCAGTTCATCGATCACAAAAAAATATGAACGCGTTCATGCACAACACTGATACTCTAGTGGCGAGATGATAAGCACGGCATGATAGGACCACCAAGCTGCAAGTGAACAGTTTAGGTATAATGAAAGCACGTTAGTGCGTGCCCACCCGGAAGCCATACAGATTGCTTTGCAATTTGAAAAAAAATGTCTTAGTGAAAGTCTATCAGAGCGATTTTCAACCAGGCTGAAATCACCCGTACTCTGTTGAACAGGGCTTGATGCTGCAGCTGATTAGACTATGATATTCATAGGCAGCAGGCAGGAAAAACTTTCTTGAGAATTTGTATAATTTATTACATTTAAAAAATAATATGACGATTATAATGATATCTCACGAAATTTATCACGATCATCTTTTTTCCTTTTAAGGGGGGGCACCTAATCGCCCTCTATTGGCCAGCCGCCCCTGCATGAGAGTGCAGTGCAATGGCAATTTGGGCTGATCTGCTTTTCCCATCTGAAATCTCACAGATGGCTCCCACGTCTTCCATTCCTGTTTCAACCTTGACTCTTAAATGTTTTCTTGTTTCATAACCTCAGGCTTCATTGTTGTGGGGCGGATCTTCAGGGAGGTCCTTGTGGATGCTATTTTGTGTGCAGGTGATGTTGGCTGCAAGAGGACACAAAATATCTCTCCCTTTTTGTAGATGTATTTGTCGAATAGCCTATCGTCTTAATCAACGCGCTTGAGAGGGTGAGCTTGGAGACATTCTCCCCAGTGTTGAACCTGTATCCACCATGAAATAATATTCTTGGTCTTGGATTAAAACCTGTATGGTGGGCTCATTGTGTGGTTGTGATGAGATGATTGGTGTCATGGTCTCCCCCTCAGGCTTCTCTGGGCCTCCTTATTGCAGGGCCTGTACCGGTCTCTACTCTGATGACCTGGCTGTCCACAACCCCAACACTGATCATTGTCAGGCTACTGATTGTTCAGCTGAGGCTGGGATTGAGACAGTCCATATTGTCGGGCAGATGGGCCCCTCCACTTCAAGCCTATAGACTCGCCCCTGGCTACTGAGTTGGACGATAGTTACCACTTAGCTTGGTTGACTTGCACATGAATTGGTGAAAACTCTGGGTGCAGAGTTAGATGTGGCTAGTGTTCAGTCCCTTGAGGGATTTGTGTTTGGACTGGATGCTGCAGGGGACCACTGTCACTGCAGGTGGAGTTTGGGCCTTTGTTAGCCACCACTGGAACTTGTGTGATGACTTTTTGTTGTGTGTGTTTTAGACAGCTCTCCCAGCTACAGCTCAGTCAATTTATTAGCCAGTTGCTTGTTCACATTCTCTGTGGGTGGCGATATTACTGGGGCCGTGTCTCACGGCCCCTCCTGCTCTGAGCTTGTTTCAATCTCACTGTCAGACTCTTCTAGGTACAAGCTTTCTTCACTACTCATCCTTTCCTTTCAGTCTGTTTTTCCCAATGTTCTCTCATGCCACTGCATGCTCCCTTGCACTATGATGAAGCCCAGGAAAGACACAGACATGGTGTGAAACTCAAAATGTTTGCCATTACGAACAGTGAGACCTCAAGAAGGCGCTGCAGGACAGTCTGATAGTGCTTCTTACAGGACTTGGAGAAAATCAGGAAGTCATCCAGGTTAACAAACACAAACTTGTTTAGCATGTCTGAGCATGTCATTGACCAAAGCCTGGAACACTGCTACAAAGTATTCGTAATGACCTGAGTGTTAAAGGCAGTCCTCCACTTGTCGCCCTCTCGGATACGGACCAGGTGATAGGCATTACAAAGGTCAAGCTTGGTGAAGATGATTGCCTCCTGTTGCAATTCAAAGGCTGAGGAGAAGGGCGGAAATGGGTACTGGTTCTTTACAGAGATGTCATTCAGACCCAGATTGTCTAAGCAGTGAGCCGTGCCTTTTGCTGGGCATTTGCTTTTGCATGTTCATGCTCCTCTGAGGTGCACCCTGACTGAAACACTTGTGGTGAAGTGTTGACAGGTGAATTCTGGCAGTGAGTGAGTGTGTGACCAGGGCTTAAATACAGGCTCGACTACTGATCAGGAGCAGGTGTGTGCACATGTGAATGGAGATAAATAGTTAAATAACCTGTAATTGTTGAGAAGTAGGGGATCAGTACAACCTTTTGAGTTTTTCAGTAAGGGTTGAATGTATGGTTACAAGAATAAAATGACAACAGGGGGGATAATCTCTTCACAAGCATTATAGGATATAATCAACACCATGGGTAGAGAAATTATTTTTGACAAGTGCTAAGATGCTTGAAACTAGGAAAGTGCAGCATGATTGTTGCTGGAGGTGGGACGATTTTGGGAGGTTATGTTTTTTATTGCCATTTGTCAGTAAGTCTTTCTGTTAGCAGGTTTACGCAAAAACTACTGAACCATCTTCATAGAATCAATCAGACTCCCGGTTCATCTGGGCAGGAGCAAGGGCACGGGTCAAATTTAAGACACTACAAAGGAAAATGGAGGCGTGGCACTACCAAACCTCAGAGAGTACTATTATGCAGCTCAACTGAGATATATTGTCTATTGGTGCTCTACTGAGTATCAGGCTAGATGGAACATATAGAGCTAAATATGGGACACAATCTACCTTATGCCAGGCTAGGTGAAAAAGAATACTCAGTCTGAATGGGAGAAAACTTTGTAACTCTCAAAAAATACAAACTAGAAGGAGACAGTAAACTTCTAAATTGGCCTTCTCCAGGGGCGGCTGGTCAATAGCTGGCGATAGGGAACCGCCCTCCCAAAGAAAAAAACGAAAAAAGATGATAGTGATAAATGTTGTTAATTATCATTATAATCGTCATTATTATTTTAAAAATGTATTAAATTATACAATTATCAAGACAGTTTGTCCTGCCTGCTCCCTCTGAATATCATCGTCCAATCAGCTGCAGTGCCGAGCCCTGTTTAATAGGCTATGGGGCAATTTCCATATGGCTGAAAATCGCCCCACACCGCTCTCATAAACTTTCTTTGTAAAACGTTTTTTTTTCAAACTGCAGGGACTTTAATGCATTCCCTATGACTTCCGGGAGGGCTCGCACTAACGTGAATTCATCATACGTAAGCTGTTACACGTGCACTTGGGCGTTCCAATCAAGCCGTACCTATGATTACGCGGCATGGCATTGTCACAGTCATGGCTAACGGGAGCAACTCCATCGTGTCGCTAAAAGAAATGCCTTTCAGTCATCGTAGCAATGGCGATATATTGGCAACCAAAGAATTAGGACCACACAGACCGAATTTCACCCCGATGGCAGCACGGACACAGCGTGGACAACTACGGGTGTCACTGACATGCATCATCTCTCAGAGAAGGTCAAAAAGCAAGAGACATCAAAGATGCATATGGTTGGTGATTGTGTGTGATGTGACTGCACTCATATCTTTCCATTAGTTGAATTGTAAATAGTTTTATTCATTCCACATCCTCAGCCCCAGTTCCACTGCTCTTTATTCTGCTCTGTTAAGTAATTGTCTTTACATCCAATGTTGTCTTGAGGCTGAACCAATAAATGGCCAGAAATCGATGAAGTATTCAGTCATTTTAAAGCGGGTTAGGGGTTATGTTACGGGTTAGGGTTACGTGATATGCATGCGGCAAGCAGAAAAAATAGACCAGATGCCGAAACCATCGCTGCAGAGTGCGAGCCGTCCTCGACGCTGCGCGGCGCTTCGCAGCCGATGTGAACAGCCCAATTGATTAACATGGGGGCGGAAAGGAGGCAGACAGCTTTTGTTGGCGCAGCACGTCGCTGTGCGGCGCTTCCGTGTCCGGTGTGAACCCAGCATTAGCCATCATCGCAACAATTGCACCCCCTGAGAAATTTGGCAGGAGCCGCCACTGGCCTTCTCAGTCCCCCAAGTTTAGACCTGGAGAGATACATAATACATAATATGGAGAGAAAAAGGAATAACAGCTATATGTACAATCATAGAGGGAAAATCCTTTAAAACCTTTGAAAAAATCAAGTGAATTAAAGTTAATGGGGATCTGTTCAGATATTTACAGTTAAGGCATTTCTACGATACAGAAATTAAAAAAGGAATCTCAGCAGAAGGTAATGAAGTAATTGAAGTGTTGACAGGTGCATACAAACAAACCCCCTCAAAGAGTGTGTCTAAATTGTACAGTGGTTTGCAAAAGCAAAGTGGAAGAAATTCTCTGTATGTAAAACAAAAATGGGAACTAGAAATTAACATATACTCTCAGAAAGTGAGTGGCATTCCATGTGTAGAACACAGCAAACATCCATCGGATCCAAAAGATGGAAGGAATTTTGCAGGAATAATTTGATACACTTCTTTACTACACCTCACTTAAAAATAAACAATTGGGTAAGCAAAATAAATGCTGGAGACAGTGTGGACAGGTGAATGCCACTCACTCACATGTTTTCTGGTCATGTATAAAAATTAAAATATTCTGGGACAGGGTTATTCCGATTCTTGAGGAGATTTTATGCTACAAGATTCCTAAGGACCCTCGGATTGTGTACCTGGGATTGACAACTATGAAATTAATTTAAAAGAAGGATACATATCTTGAAAATCCTGATACTTGCATGTAAAAAGGCCATTACAAGGAGCTGGTTAAACTGTGACCCTCCTCGAACAGGACAGTGGTTGGACATTGTACAGGAAATGTACTCAAAAATCAACTCATCATTTAAGGATTAAAGCAGGGCTCCATAAACAATGCTGGGAAAAATCTACTGCATACAAACAGAATAATGCATCATGTTCTCAGCTGGTCTGAAAAGAATGGATCAAAAGCTGTAAAAAGGAGAGCGGGAACCACCTCCCCATTTGTTTTTACTTTTGTTATTTGTAATTGTAAGGTCATTGTTGTTGTATTATTGTGACATTACTCAGTGTAACTGCAACTGAAAAGTAAATAAAAAGTTTAAAAAAATCAATCAGACATAAATGGTTCAGGGTCTGTATTTATAGAACACCTTTCTAGTCTTGATGACCACTCAAAGTGCTTGACAGTCCAGTTTTGCCATTCACTTATTCACAAACACATTCATACAGTGCATCTCTTCATGCATTACTTACAGACCTGATGATTGTTGGTACAGCCATCAGGAGTAATTACGGGTTCAGTATGTTGCCCAAGGACACTTCAGCATGCACATAGAAAAATAATCAAAAGAGAACACTATACAAATATACAAATGTAAAGCAGAAATGTAAAAGGTTCAAAAGGAATTATATGCACACATAAAGATAAGGCATAATTCAGTTGACAGTAAACAATAAATTATCAGCAACATGATTGCATGGTTGTGTGATGGAAAGTTCAGTCAGGAAGAGGTGTTTGTTGTAGTGTGATTGTATGGGTTGGTGGAGTTAGGGAGTGTTCTATTGATCTCCCAAGACAGCCCAACAATGTCTTCAGCCTTCAGTATCTATACCTAACGCAATCCTCACTGGCTTCCCCAACAAACTGTTATGGAAGAGTCTACAATCCTTTTAATTTTAAAAATTTGCTATAGTATGAAATTGTCCTTTGTGTTATTCTTTTAAAGCAGATAAGCAAAGAAATACTATTACGGTAAAAATAAAAAAGGCATTTGAACTAAAAAGACAAAACATGATTTGGCTGAATCAGATGAGCCTCATAATAGATTCGGCTAAACTTGTATGCATGTTTTACATCAAGTGAAAAAAATAGACTTGGAAATAAAAACTGGGCTAATAATTTAATGCACAGAGATGAGGGTGATATCAATATTTTTTATCATACAATACTCTGCAAATTATGTATTCCACAAACTGTTACCCAATCGTGGTTGTCTGTGGCACAGAAGGTAGGCGGTTCCTTCATTGTATGTGCAATTGTAATTTTTTTTTTTCTTTCTTTCTAGTTTCTGCCTGTGTCAGTGAGTGGGTTTCAGTCTGTCAGGAGCTTACCATTTCAGGTGACACCTGCCAACTCCAGCTGAGACTTAAGGCCACTCCATGCCATGAATTAGACAGATTAAGCCAGCCTGTAGTTTTATGCTTGAAAAACATCACCGCCAAAGTTAAGTGGAAAAAACGCTTTATTTTGTTTCCCAGAATGCTTTGGAAATCAACGCACCCGAAACCAAGATCATTAAGAGTGATGACAACATTTTGTTTATAAAATCAACTGTCTAGCAAAAAGATTAACAACAAACAAGGCACACGTCCTAGGCCAACCAGATACCTAATAAATATACACAGCATGTGTTTTTTTCAGGAAGGCATAATAATCTCAATACTACTGCCACAAAACAAAATGATCCCAGAGTTTAAGATATAAATGTATATAACATTGACAAGTTTGTATTTTGTGGATTTTATTATAATACAATAAACAAACAATAAATAACCAGAATGTAGTTATATTAACAAATGGTAAAACTAAGAGACAAAAAACTATTTTCAAAATGTTTTCTTTTTTCCACAGTGCTACCACTTTTTTAATGAGAAGGTTTTAATAAGAGGTGCCAACTTCACTGATAGTCCTATTTCATAGTCTGAAATTAAATTCAGTAACTATGAGGAAGTATTTCAAATAATAACCTTACTTATCTACACTGCAAAATATATCGACAAGATTTGATAACTTACATTCATAGTATTTCAGATCCCCTCACCAGCACAATGTAGTTGTAAAAATACAACTTTGGTGTCTTAAGTTCAGAACAAATAATGGGGGAAAAATATTGAATCCACAAAACTGACAGAAATAAGTTAAATGACTGTTTAAAGTAGTTTCTAGAATGAATTACAACTTGATCCCATACAATCTTTGGTTAAGTAAGACAAGGTGACTTAAGCAAGACTATGTGCCCTCATAGAGCATCACACAGGTACTCCACCCTGACAACCATATTTGTCCACAGAGAGTATTTGTGTAAGTTGGGGACTTACAATTTTTCTATTTAACTGTCTTGTTGGTTATTTGTCACCCTTGTGCAATGGAAATGATTTCCATTCACCTCACTTGTAGTAGCAGAGAGACAGAGCTTTCAGATAGATCTCAAAACCGGGACAAATAAAACTAAATCTACCTGAATGGATATATACAACTATATATAAAATGTTCACAATTTGGGTGGACTGACCCTTTAAGGGCTATTGTATCTCTTTTGTGATAGGGACTGAAAGAAATTATAATTTTCACTTTGGCTGGACTTGGCTGGGCATGATTTTGACAGACCATATCTGACAACTTTTACAAATAATATTGGGAACAAATGGGCTGCAATAGTCCACAGGGGTTCGGGGTCACATTGTGACAAAAGATACTTAAATAAGATCAAACCAACAGTTATTTTTCAGACATTTATCTAAATTCATAAGAAAACAAGAGTGACCAACACTCTGCAGAAAACATTTACCTTCTGGAAGAATTCAAAAGTTACAAGGACAATACAAAAACAAATTCAAGTAGCATCAAATCTTAGTGCAGTTCAGTCTTGCAGTGGCAGGACTCATCCTACAGGCTCAGGACAGTTTACTTTACTGTTGTATCTTTCCAACATGTTACTGCACTTCCAATCTCACCACTTGCTCCAAAACACTGTAAACAAACCTGTGATCATGAGCATTGTTATCATTTACTGGCACCACTAGTCAACAGGTGTCACTAACGTTTACCCTGGAAACACAAGATGTATTCCTTAGTTAGCCTAGAGGTAAGGTGGCTAACTTTTTAGTCTTCCAATTAGTCACGGTTTCATTTGGTGTCACTGTCTCACCTCACTGATATAACAGAAACTATCTTTGTAGATGGCTCTTGGTCTGTAGCAGCTAATTACAGGAGTTAAGCTGCAGGGTTTCCCCAAAAATTCAAGCAGGTGTATCACAACATGGCATTTTAGTTTGTCTTCATTATCCAATTAATCACTAGTGAGAGTGCATCTGTCCCACTAAAGTTTAGCAGCACGGAAGAGGCTATAGGAGTTAAAATGATGAGTAAATAACAACTGAAGAGATACATTGTTTTTTAAGTTGCTTTTTGTTCTTAGTAGTATAACAACCTGCAGTCATGCCAATTTGTGGCTATTTTTCTGTTACCATTTTTTGGGGTGTGGAAAACCAAACTGAATCTCAACTGAAGCTCATTCGCAACCCCCTTGACAGTTCTGATTTGCTTGCCTTATATTTCAAGGTGTCAGTGACAACACCAGACCTGTTTGAGTTCATCAAAAATCAGATATGTGGCTGATCTGACCCTGCTGTAGATGCCACTGTGAGGCTGTGTTTAGGTGATATATGGTCCCTTGGAAATAATAGCTTTGATATGAAATAGACTGGTTAGTTACAGATGTTATAATTAGGTCAGGGCTTGGTGGACTCATAAGTACAAGAATAGGAAGCGTCTGTCAATAACTATAGTAGGATTTATTAGAATAAAGTAATGGAATTTGCTGTATAAAAGACTGCTATCAAAATAAATGTCACTTAGTTTCTCTGTAGTTCTAATAGACATTTGAAAGTAAGGCTACTTTTACATCCAGAATCTGCCAATCATTTGTTTAGATTGAACAGCTGGTGTGCTCAAGTTCAAATTGGCTACCATAGCAACAGGTCAAAAGAGAAAGAGGTAAAACAAAAAAAAGACAAGGAAGTTGAGTAAGTGTGCATTTCTGTCTGGTTCATCTGGCAGAACTTCTGCTTCAGCTCTTCCTCGTGGACACAAGGACCCTCTTGTTTACAGCAAACCTCTGTAGGTTCACACAGTTTTGTGAATGTATGTACACATACATTCATGTTGGTTGCTCAATGCTCCTTCAACCTGTGAAAGACAAACACCAACACAATTTTGATAATTGGGTGTCAATATGTTTTACCCTTAAGACCAAAATTAACACTGTTCATAAGGAACAATGTTCATTCCATTTAGCAAGTAAATCAAACTATTAAACATGTTTTTTTGATTCAGATCTTCTAGTTTGGGTGTCAAGTTAAGCCGTCTTCAGACATTTTCTTTGAAGGATGTCCACAGAATTGGGCCCGGAGTTTCTCCTGAGTTCTCTTTTCACATGCATAATGCAGCAGGGGGTTCTCTGCTCAGACGCGCTCACAACAGCAAATTCTCAGCAAGATTCAGGTGAGGGGTGGTGCAGCAGATAGAGTGGAGATCACTTGATGTTGTTTACAGCACATCAACACCACTGTCTTATCACCATTCTCTTTACCATCTTTGTTTGTGTCTTCTACGTGTGTGACACCGCTTTTTCATCCGGGGAGGATTGTTTGCTTTAAATTTTTTAGTCTGTCGTGTGTTAGTAGTATCATCAAACCCCCTTACTCGTTCACGGTAAATCCAGCAGGGAATCCCCTGCTGTGCGTTCTCATCGGATTCTGCAGACCTTCTTCTGACTTGATACTAGGGGGTCAGAGTGTTAGTGAGTGATATTATGTGTGTGTGTGTGTGTGTGTGTGTGTGTGTGTGTGTGTGTGTGAAAGATATAATTTAAAAAAAATGGTATTACCTATTAAAAATAATTTTCAATGAACATAGATTTTGGATGTAGTCATTGCTGCTGAATTTAACTCGATAAAATTTGACATCCCAAACTAATATTTGTATATAAAATCAAACTCATTTACAATGATCATATGAGATATAGAATGCAAATTGTGCAACAACCAATGGAAACAGGACATTGAGTAAAATCAGGAATAGTACAAAAAACTGACTTACTGTACAATGGAAATGGGACGGGATTTAGTTGAGTCAAGCTCCTGTTTCACAAGCCGTAGCAAAAACTGTACATACATTCACAAAGTAAATTATTACAGGATTTCATATATTCATATAAATACATATTCATATATTAGTGGCGCTGGTATAAAACATGCAGTTAGAGCTTTATTTTTGAACTCTTGGGGGGGAAGCAAACTGAAAACACATCTGATACGTTATAAACTCAAGTTATTATGGTGACTAACATTTATTTGAAATTGTTTGTGTCTGCCATATGCATTAAGGTTCAATAATCACTGTATGTAAGCTCTCTCTTGTGAGTCAGAACACCAGTAGCATACCAATCTGAATGTAAGGAAGCAAAGCTAGAAAAACAATTACACTGACGTTAAGTGGTCAGTCAGCCCTCTTATGTGGCACACAGCCAGAAATGTTGTAAAACCACTGTGTGGTCACAATGTCCTGCATTGCATGTTTTATATCTTGTTACTATAATCCATGTCCTCAGTTCTTACAGCTAGTTCTGCAAACTTCTCTCTAAACCTCTTCTCAGTGGTCACTGTTATGAACAGACATTCTGCACAAATATAAATAGGATAAAAATCAATCAAAAAGATGGTTTTCCTCATTGAATTCACAGAGAGACAACAGGTACATATTCTCCATTTAAACACTAAACACTGGAAACAAGTGTCAGAGGCCTACCGTATAACTAGTCAACACAAGGGAAAAACTCAGTCCATAGACAGCCCCATCAAACTGCTGACTGACTGTTACTTTACCCTTTAACATCATTTAAAAAAAAAACTGCAACCATAAAACCAATGTTAATGTGGATGTTCTATGTTTTCTGTTTCTGAAAAGGTCCTAGGTTGTTACTGACCTGGAAACAGTTGTAAAGAGCAGTGAGTATATATATATATAAAATTATTCATTCATGCAGCTTTAGGGACAAATCAGTTATTGATATTGACACATCTGTTGCTGGTTTTCAAAGCACTCACCAACAGAGCAAGGAAGTCAGCTGTCATCAGCATGTAGAAGACCTGATCCCACCCCCCTGAAGACAATAGGCCAGCCAGCAGGGGGCCCAGTGCTGCACCTGATTACATAAACATGAGCAGGATCATCATTGTAACAGTTTACTGAAGAACCTAAGGGGAGCTCGGACAGGTTGACACATAACTGAACCTTACATTTCATGAAAAACATAAGACTGGTGTAAAAAAAAAATGCAGAAATTAGTTTTTAGTATTAGTTTAGCCTCTAAACACTATAAAACAAATCTCTTGAAAACTAACAATAAATGTAACAAGTATTGTGTGTGTATCCTAAGCCTGATTTGTTCATTTGTGCCACAGAAACATGCGTCTGTGTGCTGAAAAACATGTGCTCTTGCTCTTGGATATTTTTGAAATGACTATCAAAACGTTAACCGACAGAATTCCAGGAATGATGTTGACTAGTAAAATCCTCACCACCTCATTGCAAAACTTTATTTCTTTCAATGTCCCTCTTGGGCAGTTACTGTTTAGGCAGGTTCATTATTTTATTTCATGGCATGGAATTACATTCATGTACTACTATTTATTGCTCACTAATTGTTGGTTTTCCATCTAACCAGGTAGAACAGTTATCAAAGTGTCTGTAATCATATCATAAGTTGATATCTTTTAAAGTCAACCTACGGCTATCCAAAACAAATCCGTCTCGTGAAATCTCATTTCGCAACATTAAGGACATTTAAATGCTCTCTCCAGTGGCATTGTCAGCCTCCCCAGCATAAACTGTTTATCCACCACTGATGAATTAGTTTCTTATTACAACGATGGTCTTCATTGCCTTTTAAACACTCTGCCTCCTTTAAAAACCCGGTCTGTCTCCTTTTCCCGATCTGCCCCATGGTTTACACCTTCACTACGCCAACTCAAAGCAAATGGCTGCCGCTTGGAACGCCTCTACAAAAAAAAAAATGGACTTGTGCACAAAGAAATGTACAACGATCATATTCTTCATTACAAGGATGCTCTCTCTTCAGCAAAATCCACCTATTACTCAGGTTTAATCAGTTCAAGTGGAGGGAACACAAGAGCCCTGTTCTCCTTGGTAAACAACATATTACGACCACCTCACCTGTACTCAACCTCTTACTGTCACTCCTTAATGTCCTTTTTTATCTCGAAAGTTTACCAAATTCACCAGTAACTGACTCCTAATTCATCCCATAGTCGATCCCCTCTGGTTCTCTCAGCCCCTCTCTCTTGTTCTCTTGTTCACTTTCAAGTTTCAATCTTCCCTCTGTTGTTGAAATTTCTGACCTCATTCAGAAATCGAAGCCATCAACCTGTCAGATAGACCCTCTTCCGACTGCCCTAGTAAAAGCCTGCCTACCCTCTCTAGCCTCCCTAATAACTATCATCATACATTCCTCCCTCACCTCTGGTCTGGTTCCCTCATCTTTCAAATCAGCTGCAATAACTCCTACACTGAAGAAACCGGGTTCAGACCCCAACAACTTCAATAACTTTCGTCCTATTTCTAACTTACCTTTTCTCTCCAAAATCCTGGAAAAAAACTGTTTCATCTCAACTCCATGACCATTTATCTGACAATAACCTCTTTTTACAATTCCAGTCTGGTTTCCACCCCCTCCATAGTACAGAAACAGCCCTGGTAAAAATCACTAATGACCTCCTCATGGCAGCTGACTGCGGACTGTTAACCATTCTCATCCTCCTTGATCTGATTGCAGCCTTTGACACCATCTCTCACCATATACTCCTCGACAGACTAGCCTCCATAGGCATCACCAACACACCCTTGGATTGGTTAAAATCGTACCCGTCTGGCCGCACTCAGTTCATCCATCGAAAATCTTTCAAATCACAGACATTTCCAGTCACTACTGGTGTTCCACAGGGATCTGTCCTTGGGCCCCTTCTGTTTATCATCTACTACTTACTTCATCTTGGCCATATCTTCCGTAAATTTAACATTAATTTCCATTGCTATGCGGATGACACCCAGCTCTACCTTTCAACCAAACCAACTTCCATCCTCCCACCTCTCTGACTGCCTACAGGAAATCAAATTCTGGTTCTCCTGCAATTTCCTAAAACTCAATAGCGATAAAACCAAAGTTCTCCTTATTGGCACTAAATATCAAAATCAGACAATCTTTCCTTCAATATTGACCACTCTTTAGTTTCTCCCTGTCCTGAGGTTAAGACTCTGGGTGTCATCCTTGACAGCACTCTATCTTTCCAAGCCCACATCAATAATGTCACCTGGTCCGCATACTTTCATCTACGCAACATTAATCGTCTCCGCCCATCCCTCACACTCAACACCCTGGTTACATCCCGCATTGATTACTGTAATTCCCTTCTTTTTGGTCTCCGTCATATACTCCTTCATAAACTTCAATTAGTCCAGAACTCTGATGCTTGCATCATTTCCAGAACCCCCTCCATTAATCACATCACTCCTGTCCTTCAGCAGCTTCATTGGCTCCCGATCAAATACCGCATTATTTTTAAAATTCTGCTCCTCACCTTTAAGACCATCCACCATACCTTTCTGAACTCCTGCATGTCGACACACCCTCCCGCACCCTCAGATCTTCTTCTTCTATTCACCTTACTGTACCACCTGCCCATTTGTCCACCATGGGATCTAGAGTCTTCAGCCGCTCTGCCCCCCCCGCCTCTGGAACTCCCTCCCACAAGACATTCGCAACACTAACTCTCTCTCCATTTTTAAATCACATGTAAAAACTCCTCCATTTAAACAGGCTTTTTCATTGTTTGATTGTCTTCCATTTTTTATTCACTGTTCATTTCATTTTATTGATACATTGTTTCTTATGTTGTGTTTTTGTATCTGTCATGTAAGGTGATCTTGAGTGCTCTGAAAGGCGCCTATAAATAAAATGTATTATTATTATTATCAGTAACTGACTGTAACTGTACATATGCATCAGTGTCCAACCTCACCAGCTGTGTTTTTTTCTAAATATAATAGCTCAGAGAAGCTACTTTTGTCTTCTACTGTCCTAATTTGTTAATTGGTTTACTTTTGTTGTTTCATAAACCCTCAAATAGAGAAGATTTTGAAACAAGTCACTAACGTTTTTTTAATTGAATTGAAAGCCAAATTATTATTAGCCATATTATCATGGGTGTATTACTGTTAACTCAAATGTCTGGGTTAATCAATTTATTTTTCCAATATATATATAATTCATATTTCAAACTTAAGTCATTTTAACATATCAATGGCGTAATTAATTAAGTGTCGCACAAGAGGACACTGAGGTGAAGTGTTCATGTCGTGATTGCCTCCTGCTCATGCAGGTGGGAAGAGTCTGTATGAACTGATTCAGGGCAGCAAAATTTGGCTTGTAGAATAGAGGAAAAAAGAACAACAGGGAGAGCTTCGATGTGCAGAAAAGACAACCCGCATTATTTTATTTGGAAATGTTTGCACTTAAAAATTGTGCTCCGTTTCCACATAATGTTTTTAATGCTCTTTGATGTTTGTTATATCATTTTAATTGTATTCAGCGTTGAGTGACAATGTGGTAGTTGAGATGCATTTATCAGGATACTGTCTGTCATTTGCATTATTATAGGTTTAATGATTAATATTTGCATATGATTTAACAAAGTTAGTACACAATAGAATATTGTGTTCATAATGTTAATTTCATGCATTTAAGACTTAGATATGAATTTCTTAGGTTTATTAATAATTGTTAGTTAACCTATGAATATATTTTTGTTGGTTTGCTGTATGAAGGAAATGGTGATTTTAAGTTAAGTTTAAGTAATATGATTTAATTCATCATGCAACTAGAATAATGATAGGGAACATTTTCTTTTCTCTTTCTCTTTTTTTTTTTAAAGGTTATCAACCTAACGTCCCTACCATGTGTAACCGGTCATTCCTGAAATGATTCCTTCTGTGAAATAAATACCAGAAGAAATGGTCTTTATGCCATTTTTGCATTAAGGCAAACATTGAAGTAGAAATATCCCCCAAAAACTTGCTACAAATATAATTTTACAATTAATTTGAGTAATTACACCAGTAAATGCCTGTAAGTAATTATGTATGGAGTAAAGCAAATTTGGCCATGACAAGCCAGTGACAATCTCATATATATATATATATTCAAAGAAATCAAGGAAACAATTAATCGTCACACTATAACATCTATCTAATAATAATATCTGCTCCTTTGTGCGAGGAGAAAGAGGAGGAGCACTACGAGAGCCCTACAAAATGACCTTCAGCAGGCTACTGGTGTGCATGTTTCTGACCAAACTTTCAGAAACAGACTCCATGACGGCATGAGGCCCCTGCGTCCTCTAGTGGGACCTGTGCTCGCAGTCCGATTGGCAATAGCCAGAGAACACCCGAATTGGCAGGTCCGCCACTGGCGCCCTGTTTTCAAATGTCCGCTGTGAATCATGTGCGAATACGGCTCCAGAGGAGGATAACAGAGATTTATTTTAACAGTGTATATGTGTATATATATATATATATATATATATAATAAATGAACACAGTGTCTGCTTATCAGTGGCACTGACCTACAGATCCTGTGCCATCAATGATGGCAGTGACAGTCGACAGTGCTCTGGCGTTGCCTTTCAGGCTCTTATGGGTCCCCTAAAATGAAGAGTAAAACAGAGAGAGAGAGAGTGAGAGAAATATAAGAGAGTGGACCTGTTCCTTAGTTAAAATGGAATGTGACTATAGTAGAACACGCTTACCAAATCAGCAGATACTGCAGTTGTGATGAGGGCGTATGGTCCATTGACTAGACCTCCACACACTAGCAGCATGCCTAGGACATACACGGACATGTCCTATTCATGTATGTCTGCAGCCACACAAGTCCACTATACTCTGAAAACCTATGCATACCTCTATGGTACTTGGATAAATTTAAGACAACTTTGAGGCGAAATAAACTGTCGATAATGTAATATCTATTAAGCACACTTCTTTTGATGACATTTGTTGTGAAAATTATTAAATCGGGGCTCCACATGATCTTCTGCTGCATTACAATGTATCATATAATGACACTTACAATTTTCCTTCAGCATATTATGAGGATAATGATCGGCACCTGTGACCATCATGACATGAGGCATCAGTCGTGCCACAATGTCAGCCACTGATGATCACCAAAGCTCAAATGATGAAGTCATGTGACCTCATTAATCTGAACCTCTTACATGAAAAGCAGAAAGTTTGAATGGTGTTGGTATTTATATCTTCATTAATGCAATATGCTTGCAAATAAGGCAATCAATACACTTCAGATTGCACTAACAAAGGCATTTGCACACACATATTTGAGAAAGGTTTTGTCTCAGAAGCTTCCATCTGAGCAGAGATGTATCAAACCTCTATAAAATGGTCTTAAATGGATCAAATAAAAATGAATCAAAGTCTTTCAATAAGTAGAATTTTAGACCTTTGTATAAAGAAGCAGAGATTTTATCGACCACTCAAAGTGCAAAGTTCATACACAGCACTGTTTTCTGGCAGACCATTCATACATTGTCATAGCCATCAGGGGCAATTTGGGGTTCAGTATTTTGCCCAGGTAATGTAGCTTCAAGGAGCCAGGGTATCGAACCACAAACACTCTAGTTAATGGAAAACCCTCTCTATCTCCCGATGCCACAGCCGCCCATAAGCAGACCACCAAAGGTGGCATATCAGAACTGCATCACATCAAACAAGAGCTAGTGTAGCGTGTTGCCTACTGCTTAAAATACAGACACAGTAGTGTGAGTGAGCACATTCTAAGTTTGGAAATGTTTAGGTGTCCTTAGGCAAGAAAGTGAACCCCAATATTGCCCCTTCTAATAAAGAAAGTGCTGCATATAATGGTCTGTATGAAAGTGTGTGTGAATGGAAAAGTATACTGTAAAGAGCTTTAAGTGGTCATCAAGACTAGAAAAGTGTGACATAAATACAGACAATTAACCTTCTGTAGATCATAATTTATTTGACTACGTTTTCTTTGATGTGGACTTCCTTTCACACTTGCATTGTGTTTAGATAGTCTTTTCTATTTCAACCAATTTCCCTATATTTCATCCACTTTTTATGGTTGGAGACACACAATTTAGCTGACACTTGTGTTAATTTTGTTGACAAAAGCTTCAACTAAATATGGTTGTCAATGTTTTTTTTTTTTTTCAATAATGATAAGGCATATTTTTGGTCTTGACTAAAATATTCCTATTTGTTTCTGACAAGAGTGGAATGTCCATATTTTAGTCAACCGCAAATTTGCCAAAAGTAAAATGAATAAATATGACAAACTAATGTGGCCGAATCTCAGGACACAGACTACCACTCAAGGTATCTGACAAAAGTAACATTATGAGATATTGTAGATGTCTCACAAATAAAATGAACTTCAAATCTAAATCAGTCAGGTTTCCACAGAATATATGATGAATGAACACCAGAACACATGCTCTGTAAATTATTTCTTGAAATTACTCTTCTGTGACCTAAAAGAGGTCAACAAAAGAAGAATTTATTATGCATCCCAGAGGAGGTCATAGTTGTTGGCCATGTTCAGGGCCTCTATTGCAGAGGAGGAAAGTGGGAGCTGTAGTCTGATGGTTGTTGTCAGTGGCAGCAACCTAAGAGGCTGCTGATAGGTCCGTCAGGCTGAAGGAGGACTTCCAGGCTTGCTTGGCCGGAGAGGTCTCTGTTTCCGAGAAGGAAACATGGTTGGGTGGTGGAAAGAGAACTTAGAGGAGCACCTGAAACTGTCCCATATGTCTATTGTTGATCAGGCAGAGTCTGAAGACTTGGGGGACGGCTTGTCTATATCCCTGGCAGAGGTTGCTATGGTAGTTAAGAAGCAAAGCAAAGTGAGAGCTGCATCCTTCAGTACAAAGTTGAACACATTCCCATTGGCTGTTGGACTCTGCAAGCCAGGGTTGCCCTTTTGTCACCAATTTAGTTTGTGATTTTCATGGACATCATTTCAAAGCTCATCCATGGAGAGGAGAGCGCTTAGATGTGCATTCTTGCTTTTTGCAGACAATGTTGTTCTGTTGGCTTCATCAGGCCTAACTTGTCGAGTGCAACATGGTCAGGATTTAGAGTCATCACCTGCAAATCTGCTGGAAAATGGTGAATTGCTCTCTTCAGGTTGGGGTGAGTTGCTGTGAAGGAGTTCAAGTATCTTGGGGTCTTGTTCACGAGTGAGGGGACGATGGAGTGCAAGATGGACAGGTGGGTCAGTATGGTGTCATCAGTAATGTGGGCGATGTACCGGACCATTGTGTTGAAGAAGGAGCTGAGTTACAAGTCAAAGCTTTCAGTTTACCACCTAATTTATATTCTAACCCTCACCTGTGTTCATGAACTCTGGGTAGTAACCGAAGGAACAAGATCATGAATAAAAGTGCCCTAAATTAGTTTTCTCCCTAGGGTGGCTGGGCTCAGCCATAATAAATAGTGAGGAGTTCAGGCATCTGTAGGTAGCTCAGATTAGAACCTCTGCTCCTTCATTCTTGAAAGGAGACAGTCGAGGTGGTTCGAGTATGTAGTCAGGATGCCTCCTGGGTGCCTCCCGTTGGAAGTTTACTTGGCACACCCAACCAGAAGTCGCTGGAGGGATTTACATATCCCTGGCCTGGGACACCTCAGAATCCCCCAGGAAAAGCTGGAAAGCATGGCTGGGGAGAGGGACGTCTGGAATGTCTTACTTTGATGGCTACCTATGCGACCTGAACCCGGATAAACGCAAGATGAGGAGAAATTGAATGATGCATGTTTCTGTAAACTGCTTCTTAAGCAGCTAACTGCTATGTGGCACCAACTCTGACTAAGTTGAAAAGTGAGATCTGGCTCTTACCGATGGTTGGCCCCAGACCAAACTCACTTATCATGGAGAAGCCATACAGCTGCAAAACAAAGACAAAGCAAAACAATGAAAGCACTCACATTTTCATTCACCATTCATTACTCACTACTGTGGCTTTAGGACTGAAAAAAATGCAGGCACTGAAATTAAAGTGACATTGCTTTCAAAAGTAACACCATAAATAGCTTTTATCAATTAAATAAAATGTGTTTTACTCCGCTGTTGCAAGCTCCCCCCAGGCCGAGCTGGGTAAGAACACACCAAATAAAGTTGAAGCCCCAAATAAACACCTATACAAAGTAAAACCCTTCATTGGTAAAAAAGAGCGGGGAAAAAAAACGTATATAAAAATGTATGGATAAAATTATTACATAAATAAGAATTAAAAAGGAGAGAGAGAGAGAGATTTTATCTTTAATGTTCTGCCCCGACTGTCTCCTATGTGGTCCCCCCATATAATTGTGAATATATCATATCTAATGGGTTAATTAGCAGCAACTTGTTACATTCACCTCAAATCAAAGGGAAAAATCTGATTTTATTTGTCAACATTTTACCATGGAAGTACTGTAGTAGTCTGCTGTTATTTAAATAATTTCTTTACTAATGGATAGTATCTTTCATTAGTTTGAAGTAATTATATATAAAAATGTAAATTATGTTGACATACTGTTTTAACTCTGAAATTCAAATCATAAAATAATTCAAAATTTATTCATGTTGCTGCTAAATGACGTTGCTTCTTGCACAAGGCGTGCTTCGAGATGGCTGGCTTGACTTGTCAATTGTCGCTATGGAAGCAATTTTTGGATCGTACCTAAAATTCACAATTTTCAGCAGGCGACTGGACCTCGATTACCAATATCTTGTTCATATTTTTCTTAAATTTGTTCTTCAGAAATTCCCTAAGAAAACTGCAGAATTGTACGCAAATGTATTCTTATATTGATGAATGTCATGTCTTCCGAAGTTGAAAGCGCGTGCCAGTTCTTCCTAATCAGCATAGGTAAACGCCCACCAATGCCCATAAAAGGGCAGGACTGGGTAGAAATTTCAGAAACTGAAAAGAAAATGTATTCAGTCAAGAATGTTAAAACGAACCTCTGAAGACAGCGCCACACCGGACTCAAACCCTAAAAAAGTTGTTATATTTTGTAGTGTCAGTAGTGGATGCCATGGGATGGGATGCAGTTATACATTCAGGGAAAGCTGTATCGGGTGAGTAACATTTAAGTTAAAAAAAAAAAAAAAGTTAAATCTCAAAAACTTTTAAAGAGAAGGGGAAGGGAAAAAGGAAAGGAAGGTTGACAGAGTTATCTGAGCTGGAGCAGTGTATCATTGGTAACACAGCACTGCGAGTCAACCCTCAGCTGACCTTCTGTGGATAGCCAACATGAGCCCAGCGTTAACAGTAAAACCAATGAGCATGTGTCACATTTAATATGCAGACACCCGTGTGTGTGTGTGTGTGTGTGTGTGTGTGTGTGTGTGTGTGTGTGTGTGTGTGTGTGTGTGTGTGTGTGTGTGTGTGTGTGTGTGTGTGTGTGTGTGTGTGTGTGAAACCAAAAGATGGGAGTCTATTTTTGTGAATAAGAATTCTCCCCATCAACATGTTTATGTGTTTAAAAAGTGTTATCTAGGTGCTTAATTCGCATAAACATTTTTAACATTTGCTTTTTCAGTATAGACCAAATATTCTGTGTTTTTCTCTGAAACATTTCCATGCGTTAAAATAAAATTAAAAAAAGAAGACGCATTGAAACTTGTCAGTCTATTCTTAAAATAAAACCATATTCTGGTAATTTAAATGTTATTAAACAACTCAACTTTCAGTGAGTGAAAGTCTGATTCAGCACCAGCAGAAAACTTGCCAGTGCAGGTGGATTCTGTCACCTGGGGGGGGGGGGGGGAGGTCAGGCCGGACAGCCCCTGGCCTAAATTTCGGCAATGGGGGTTTGTGGAGGTGGCTCAGAGAGCACCTCCAGGTGGACCAGGGAGAGTTGATTGGCACAGCTGAGATTAGTTGGCCAATTTAACTCTCCCTGGATTCAAAAGGCAGCAGCAGAGCTGCCACACAGGGGAGAAGCACATGAAGAGAGAAACATGGAGATAATGATAGACTTTATTGCTGATAATGATTATTCTCTTTATATCTCTGGAAGCAGGACTTCAAATTTGTCTTCGTTTTGCTCTTTGATGCCATTATCAGGATTAAACACAATGTGGCAGGAAAGATGGCTTTATATACTATTATTGGGGCAATTATCATGCTAATTTGCTATTCTTGTGCATGTTAATGCAAATACGTACAGGTGGCATTCATCATGTTTATGCTTCCTCTTCTCACGCTTGATGCCGTGACTCTTTCATGACTCGCGGTGGAAACCCATTGGTCAGCAGCATAATTTAATATTCATGATCTGCTTTGCATTAATCATTCATGGTTGAAAGTGGGCGTGTGGAGGGCGGACTTGGAGGCAGATCCACGTACGCACATTTCCAGGTGGACTGTGATTTATACAGTGAACATTGCGTTCAGGTGTGCGTGCGCAAGGTTTTAAATATCTGAATTTTATTTTGCGTACATCCCTCCACCCTTTAGGAGGTTGGTCCCGCCAGGCCCTGCCACGAACCGCCAGTCTGGGTTCACAGAAAACACTGAAAAAGACTCAATCCACAGACCAGTAGCATCTTATCTACAGTATTATGCTCTGAACAATCTATCTTCCCAGTGTAAAACTGTCCAAAGAGGATTAGTAGGAGATCTAGTAAAGGGTTGCCAGAATAAATACTGATTTGATCAAGTCTTTTTCTGTTTGCACTTTGTATGAAGTTAACTTAGAAAAGCTATTCATGGTGTTACTTTTGAAAGCAATGTCACTTTAATTTCAGTGCCTACATTTTTTTTCACAGTCCTAAAGACACAGAGTAGATTCAAACATATAAATCCAACATTATTTTAAGTGACTGCGCTTGATGTTATGACTCTGACTTTATGGAATATCCACTGACGTCTGGTACACTCCAAAATACAATGCCAGATACCAACTTTTGGACCTAACTTAATAATGTGGATAAGTGAAACAGTGCAATAGAAACTTACAGTGGGAGCTGCCAGCAACAACATTACTGCACAGGTGGTGGCTCTCTTCCCCAGTTTATCAGAGATGACTCCCGCCAAGATTCCCCCTGAGCAAACATGTACACATGATATCATGATATCAGTGTTAAGTAAATAGTTACATAAGACACACACACACCAACACACAGTCTCAAGATAAGAACAAAATGAGAGGAAAATTTGAACAAAAGCACCTACCCACAATTCCTCCCACATCAAACAAGGTGGAGAGATCTCCAGCCTCCTTGGCATCCAGGTGAGCTGAAACAAACAACAAACAAACACATTTTTATAATATATATTTTGATATACACTCACCGGCCACTTTATTAGGTACACCTTGCTAGTACCGGGTTGGACCCCCTTTTGCCTTCAGAACTGCCTTAATTCTTCGTAGCATAGATTCAACAAGGTGTGGCGTATAAACGATGCTCAATTGGTACTAAGGGGCCCAAAGTGTGCCAAGAAAATATCCCCCACACCATTACACCACCAGCCTGAACCATTGATACAAGGCAGGATGGATCCATGCTTTCATGTTGTTTACGCCAAATTCTGACCCTACCATCTGAAAGTCGCAGCTGAAATCGAGACTCAACAGACCAGGCAACGTTTTTCCAATCTGCTATTGTCCAATTTTGGTGAGCCTGTGCGAATTGTAGCCTCAGTTTCCTGTTCTTAGCTGAGAGGAGTGGCACCCGGTGTGGTCTTCTGCTGCTGTAGCCCATCTGCTTCAAGGTTCGACGTGTTGTGCGTTCAGAGATGGTATTCTGCATACCTTGGTTGTAATGAGTGGTTATTTGAGTTACTGTTGCCTTTCTATCATCTCGAACCACTTTGCCCATTCTCCTCTGACCTCTGACATCAACAAGGCATTTTCGTGTACACAACTGCCGCTCACTGGATATTTTCTCTTTTTCGGACCATTCTCTGTAAACCCTAGAGATGGTTGTGTGCGTGAAAATCCCAGTAGATCAGCAGTTTTTGAAATACTCAGACCAGCCCGTCTGGCACCAACAACCATGCCACGTTCAAAGTCACTTAAATCCCCTTTCTTCCCCATTCTGATGCTCGGTTTGAACTTCAGCAAGTTGTCTTCACCATGTCTAGATGCCTAAATGCATTGAGTTGCTGACATGTGATTGACTGATTAGCTATTTGTGTTAACAAGCAATTGAACAGGTGTGCCTAATAAAGTGGCCAGTGAGTGTATAATATATTGCTGTAGTTCGGTTTCTTGTCGCAAAGTCTTTCGTCTGACTAATGAGGTGATGATAAAACTGAACAGGGGTCTCATTTATAAAACAGTGCGCACGCACACCTGAACGCAATGTTCACTGTATAAATCACAGTCCACCTGGAAATGTGCGTACGTGGATCTGCCTCCAAGTCCGCCCTCCACACGCCCACTTTCAACCATGAATGATTAATGCAAAGCACATCATGAATATTAAATTATGCTGCTGACCAATGGGTTTCCACCGTGAGTCATGAAAGAGTCACGGCATCAAGCAATGAGCAGAGGAAGCAAAACTTACTGACACTGACATCGAGGTGTTTGTTAGTAAGGTGGAGGTGATGCACGATTTTATGGGATAGAAAATAAAGAAAATACACTGATACTCTGCTGCTGCTGTGGATAATACAGGCAAAAAAAAAAGCATGATTATTAAATTCAGAGACAGCTGTGATGTCCTCAATCTATAGAATTTAACTGACATATTATTATATGGTCGTGTTTGTACTGGGATGGTTCGGTTCTGTCGGTCGATCCGTGTGATACTGCACTCAGTTCAGCACAAAGATCACAGATCAATAGAATCTATATCAGCTGAACCCTTGCTTCCTCCTCATCTTTCCATTTGCGTTCATCCATCACGCAGCAATATATACCGTGTCACCACGGTATTTATTTATTTAGAGCAATCGGAGTGATTAACTCACATCAGTGGATCCTAACCTCCTCTGGGATATTATTTGGAAAGTGAATAGTTTTTCATCATTTCTTGTAAGTGATCTCCAGTGCGCTCTGTTCGCTGCAGTAATTTGATGATACATGCACAGTGTTAGAAGATATTATTAAAAACTGTTAATGACTTGGCTCTGTAACGCTGCGGTTTAATGGAATCTGAACGTAATTTCCTGTAAGTTGTTTGATATATTTTTCAATTAAAAGGTTTGTGTGGAATAGATATGTCTCGCGAGCACAACTAAAGCTGTTGGTTTTAATGTTAATGATGAAGTGGATCAATAATCTGGCTTCAGTTCACCCCCTCACGTCTGCATCGCCACTTTCCCGTCTCCAAAACGTTTCCCGCAAGTTTTTTTTTATAAATCCCAACGTTTGCGTGCGTATGCAACGGTTATAAATGAGACCCCAGGCCGGTCTACCTACAGACTGTACCACAGCCCCGTAGATGGAACCTGGGATCGCCGATCGCTCTAACCATGATATTTAGCTTGTTTTCCCATTCCCATTTTGAATTATTATTAGGGCCTAGTATTAAATTGATTTAATGTTTAGTTTGCCCCATCTTTTTTATATATATATATATATATATATATATATATAGCAAAGAACTGTGCCGTAAGTTGGCACACACTGTAGGCACTGACTCTGATTGAGGACATGCGCAGTGAGCCTGACTGTGCACATATGTTAGTATTAAGGTGTAGGCGCACTGGCAGACAGAATTAATATCTGTGTAGTAAAGACACCACTGGCCGATGCTTTAAAGACAACAGTAAGTTTTAAGAGTTTGTTAATTTCTCAAGTATTATGATTGAAACTAAACATGTCGGCATAAATTGCATTATTTTGACAGTCAATTGTCTGTTTCTACAGAGCTACAGAGCCACTGAATTTAAATCTTTTGGGACTTCAGGGGCTCCATACAGTCAGGCTCCCTGCGCACTGGACATTTAACTGCCTTTTGCACGGTGTGCCGCGGCGCACAAGGATATGGCGCCATGTTTCAATCTAAAGCCCATCGGACTAAATCCTTTGATTAAGTAAAATTTCCAAGTTTGTCCTCACCTGCTTTCGTGATGTAGAGCGGCAGCCAGAAGAGGAAGGTGTAACTGACCAGTTTGGCAAAAAGCAGACACAGAGAGAAATCGATCACCCCCTAGCAAGACAGCAAGACATACACATAATACAAATTTATTATTAGAATAGCTTTTCTGTGACTGACCACATTCAGAGGTGGTGTCAGCTGACGTTCTCTGAGCCGCTACAGTTTCACAATGAATTAAATGTATTTTTATGTTTCTCATTGCCAATACGCTGATTTGTTTGAGGCCACCACCACAATATCAACAATGTGAACACATTATGATTTTAATTTGTTTTCAAAAGGATAAAATCTTTCTTCATAGTAGATTTAAATCTCATTGATTAATTAATTCATCTCTTGCATTGACACACTCACAAACCTTTTGACAACAGACAAGTCAGACTGGGTAAAAACATTATTTGGTCTTTGCAAGCACAAATGATGTATGTGATAATTTGAATATAGAGTGGGGACTGTACATTCAGGAGGCATTTTAATGCCATGTGTGATCAGATAGACTTAACGCAGTCCAGTTGTGATTGGATCTCTCAGGATGGATGTTCTATTCTAGGTCTGAATAGGTCTTATGTGGAACAACTTATGTGGATCGACTCATTGAAGCCATCTTAAATATCATGTGACAGATACAATTTCAGTTATTGATTTGACTGTGATCATTCGGCATCATCATCATCCATGCCTGTAATGCTCCAATGCTTTTAAATAAAAAGTGGTTTAGATGATGGCATAGTGTGTGTCTGTGTGTAGCCGACCGGTATTTGTAGGGCTGCCGTGAAGCTGATGGCAGATGGTTCTGATTCGCTCTTAACCACTACGACTGGTTGCACAGGGACACACACTCTGTCCCTGGGCAACAGCAGCTCTGTGTCGTAGCTCTAAAAGAGAGGGGGGAGAAGAGAGGAGAAATGGAAATTATCAGGGGCTGCAGGAGCAGCTGGATTTAAGCCACATCCATCCAGTCCAATTAATAAACCAACACTGAATGGAAGGAAAGAGCCAATACATTACAGTATTTCTACATGTTCTTTTATGTTTCAGTTGTTCTGATCAGTTCAGTTCATGGTAGGGGGAGGGGTACTGAGTCAAATGCAATCTGCATCCTCCCCACTAGATGCCACTAACTCCTGCACACTGAATGTTCAACCCATTTGTTGTAATATATGGGTGGTTTGTAAAGAACACCTGCATATAATAAAGCCAACTCTGTTAATATTATCATCAAAAAAAGTTTCAAGAAACCCAGAGGCTGAATCCTAATGTTCTGACATCCTGGGGCCAACCTAAGCCAAGTCTGCAAGGGGATGTAAGTGCTCTTTTTGTGAGAATCCACATGCCCCCATTGACATGCTATGATGATGGTAAGCATGTCATGGTCTGTTTACCAGATGTCCATAAAGGCCCAGTGTGTCAACATTTGCAATCAGCAAAACAATGATATTTCATTGTTCATCCACAATCCCACACAACCTGAAAGATGTGACTCCTGCTGAAATGACCATTAAAGGCCTTGAATCACTGAGGGAACTGACCTTCCTGTTTTTAACACTCTCCTGGCAATAGTAGTATGTCTGCCTGAATTACAATGACATGCTTAGTAACATTTACAACAGTATTTGGTAAAAACAAACAATGATATTCTCACACTGTTCAATGTCTGAACTGGGTTACAGACTTGCCACTTAATCAGGCAAACGTTTACAATCTAAACCATTCCGTTACTGGACTAAATGGTCTGAATGGTTAATAGTTTGTATTTAAATAGTTAATTTCTTATTTTTCCCCCCTTACTATTGTTGAGGGTTAAGGGCAGAGGATGTCACACTTGTTTAAGCTCTATTACATTAAATGTCTTTTAGCTGACACTTTTATCCAAAGCGACTTCCAATTAGTGCATTCAACATCTATTCAACACTTCGGCATGGGCAAGGATTCAAGCCGCTGACCTTCTGTTTGGAGGAGGACATTCACTCTACTCCTCAGGCTATATATAGGCTACTTAGTGACACACACCTGGGATTTGTTGTTCTTGTGTTGCAGATACACCTCACTGTGTCCATTTACTCCAAGCTGCTTGAAAGGACAATAAATTACATTCATATTCACATGTCTTTCAATATATTGTCTGTTTAGGTCAGAAGCTCAAATGAGGGGCTGCACAACAGCCCAATAATATAAATGTAGCTCTTTCAATACGAGTAACAACAAAATAACACAACATGAGCTGAAATACACACTAGAGCACTAAAGGGATAGTTCACCCAAAAATGAAAATTCACTCATTATCTACTCACCACTATGCCGATGGAGGGGTGGGTGAAGTGTTTGAGTCCACAAAACACTTTTTGGAGTTTCAGGGGTTAACAGTGTTGCAGCCAAATCAAGTAAGTAAGTGGGGGACAACTTCTTCAAACAAAAAAAATGCCTTCATACTGCACTTGTGGTGTCATTCAAGTGTCCGTAAGCCCAGACATTCATATTCGACTCAAAACTGCATCATTTACACCAAGTTTTTAGCCTAAACACCGCACACAAGCTCTCGCCCAAGGGTGAACGCAACAAGATCAGTGAGAACTCATGATAAGTACTGGTAGCATCTGTAGTAACTGCAGCTATCGTGAGTTCTTGCTGATGTCATCACGTGCCCCTTGGGGCGAGAGCATAGCGGCGCAAACTTGTGCTGTGTGTGCGCGGCTCTGGGCTCAGGACAACAGCTGACATTTAGGCTAAAACCAGTGTAAATTATCTTGTTTTAAGTCGAGTTTGAATGTTGGGGCTTATGGACACTTGTGGAGGACTCCACAGGAGCAGTATGGAGGCATTTTATGTTTTTTTTTATCTTTGAAGAAGTGGTCATTCACTCATCTACTCACCCCTCCATCTGTGTAGGGGTAAGTAGATGAGTGAATTTTCATTTTTGGGTGAACTATTCCTTTAATGAATACCAATTAAGAATACATACAATACAAGCATACGCAAGAATGATTAGATCTAGACAGAGAAAATGAGAATGTGTTTCTATTTACAAAAATGACAAACAAAAATCTCTCTGTACTCACACTCTTGCCAGGGGGAGAATTTTGAGCATACACGCTTTTTAGGTCATTTGGGTCTGAAGATGGGAAAAGATGCCTTGAGGTTAATATGTACTCTATTATTTCTATACTATTATATTTTGTCAGTGACCCAGTAAGCGGAAATAAAAGCTGCAAAAAGCAGACAGTTCAGGCTACATACACACCCATGCATATTCATTTTAAAACATAACTTTAAAATGAAAATATATTAGTGGTAACGCAGCCTCAGCTGACTCCTCACATCAAATTACATTTCCTCTATATTTCAGCCTCATTCAGCAAGTCTAATTTGACAGAGATTTACTTTGCACTTTAAAATTAACACATTAAATTAAAATAAATAAATCAAATAAAAATAAATAAATCAAGCAAAATATATCATGATATTTTAGCCAACTTGACAATGAGGAGGCAGCACTCACGCTCAATGAGAAAGAAGAAGCAGACAACACCCATGGTTGCAATAATTATCCCTGGTACAATGAACGACAGGCCCCAGTTGGAGGAGACCCAATAGCCAGCAATCAGAGAGCCCAGGATGTTGCCCACTGAGGTGTGGGAGTTCCACAAGCCCATGATAAGTCCACGCCTGACAGGAAGACAGGACACTCATTAACTCTTTCAGTGGGTGCAAGAGAGAATACTGCCCAACACTGCAACCAGGGGTGGATATTTCATCTCTTTGTTGGGAAGAACAATAAACAGAGAAATTAGTTGAGCGCAATTCCTGAGGGGGACAGAAATATATAACTTATATTATTAGAGTAATAACTTTAATAGTTATACCAATGTTCTTTATATGTCCAGTAGACTATAAATGGAAACGGGTGCTTTTCTTGTCTTGATGAACACTCAAAGCGCTTTACAGTACAGTTTTGCAATTTCTCATAAGCTTACAGTATACGCGCGTCGAGAACTCGTGACGAGGAGACGATATGACGAGAGATGCAATGCGAGTAGAGTCTCATTAGTAGCCTAGAGACCTAGTTGCATGGCTCCGCGAGTCGTTCGGCATCTACTCCTCTCTCGAGCTCTATCTCTCTCTCTCTCTCTCTCTCTCTCTCTCTCTCTCTCTCTCTCTCTCTCTCTCATCATATTTTTATATGAAAACAGGCCTTTTCAATATAACCAAGCATTCGGTATCATAAATAGCCATCTAAAAGCAAATGGCTTGGAAATCGGTTGAAAATTCCTCTTACGGACCTCAAACAGATACCCCCAACTCCACCCGATCAAATGCTTTCCCCACATCCAAAGAGACCACCACTTCTGGAGTCTCAGTGGATGCTGGAGAGAGAAGGATATTGACAAGACGACGGACATTAGAGGAGTGCCGGTTTTTCATAAATCCTGTTCGGTCTGGATATGTTTGGTATAGCCGATTCAAGCCATAAGGCTAATGCTTTAGTTAGGATTTTATAGTCCACATTTAAAAGAGAGATGAGGCGATAGGAACTGCAATCAGAATTTTATTTACCTGGTTTTAATAGTAAGGTTATTGAAGCCTCAGTAAAAGTTTGAGGCAGGGCTCCCCGGTCCAGAGAGTCACTGAACATTTTATCAATGAATTTTTTATAGAATTCTATTGAATAGCCATCTGGACCAGGGGCCTTGCCACTTTGCATTAGTTTAATCGACTCTGCAATTTCATTAAGTTTTAGGGGCTGATTAATCTCACTCACGTGGGTAGGAGTTATGGATTAAAATTCCAGGTTGTCAAGAAACCTTATGTCTGTATCATCAGCAGGGGATTGTGAGGTATAAAGCTCAGAGTAGAATGTTTTAAAGGTTTCATTAATGACAGATGGGATTACTGTAAATTCACCTGAGGGGGTCCTTATTTGTTTAATGTGCTGGGATGCCAATTGGTTCTTCATTTGGTGTGATAAAAGAAGTCCTGCCTTCTCACCATTCTCATAAAGAAATCCGCGCGATTGTAAGAGTAACTTTGCAGTCTCTAGTGTGGAGAGTAAATTGTAATTCATCTGAAGATTTTGTCGTTCTTTCTCTAATTCAGGGGATGGAGACACTGACAACTTGCTGTCCAGTTCTATTATACGCTCCATTAGCTGTTCCTGTTTTTGTTTTCTCAATTTGTTTTGCCTTGCAGAATAAGATAAAATCTCTCCTCGGACTACAACCTTTAAGGTCTCCCAAAGTAGAGATGGGGATATGAGGTCGGAATAATTAGTTATAAGGAAATCATCACAGAAATTGTTTCACAGAATCTATCATCATTCAACAGTGTGCAATTCAACCTCCAGGAAGGGCATGTTTTGTGTAAGAGTTTAAACGAGATGCCAAGTAACAATGGAGTGTGATCAGATATCACAATAGGTGAATATTCAGTGCTTTTGACAGCAGAGAGGAAATAACTATCAACAAAAAAGTAATCGATTCTTGAAAATGTTTTATGAACGGGAGGGTAAGAAAACTGCTTTTTATCAGGATTAAGAAAACGCCATGGATCCATACTTCCTATTTGGTTCGTAAATGATGAAATTGCTTTTGATGTTTTAGTGGGGGAATCATGTTTTGGACAAGACAATGTGCACAATTGCACAATTAAGGTCGCCTCCCAAAATTAAATGGTGAGAGTTTAAAATCAGGTAGAAGTGAAATTACTTTTCCAATGAATGCTTCATCATCCCAGTTAGGTGCATAAAGATTGACAAGAACAACAGTGACATTATTGAGGGAACCTGAAACTATTACAAAACGGCCTTGGGGGTCAGCTACAACATTAGTTGGGCTAAACCAGGGGCGGGCAAACTTTTTGACTCGCGGGCCACAATGGGTTCTAAAATTTTACAGAGGGGCCGGGCCAGGAACAGATGGATGGAGTGTTTGTGTGAACTAACATAAATGACATGTCAAAATCATTACTTGAAAGGATTTGGCCTTTAACAGGTAGCAAAGCATTTATTTGCAAGGCAATTCAGTGTTTCCCCTAGGTTTACATCTTTGGGGGGGCGGGGCGGTGGCTCACCTGTGTGCGCGCGCACGTGTCAGTGTGTGTGTGCGCGCGCATCGGGATGGAACTCCGCCGTGCGCGATACAGAGAGCAGAGGAGAAATCTAAACGCGCGACCATGTAGAGCAGGGGTGCCCACACTTAGGCTTGTGAGCTACTCTTGAAATGACCAGCTCAACAAGATCTACCGGCCGAATAATGTTGGTACCCACCGCCGCCACGCCCCCCCGCCCTATACAAGAATTTACTGGTAGATCGCGATCGTATTGGGCACCCCTGATGCAGAGACAGAAATGACATGAGGAAATGGGGGCATTACAGGAGAAAGGTAAAATTTAATTTAATAATAATAATATTTGGACAAGTTTGGTGGGCCGGATTAAAAAGCCCAACGGGCCGTATACGGCCCGGGGGCCGTACTTTGCCCATGTCTGGGCTAAACTGTATTTTTTTTATGTTCAAAATAGCTGTACCCCTTGCTTTTCCACTAGGATTGGCCAACCCATGACGCCTTTAACCTATGATGATCCTTGGTGGTCAGGTGAGTCTCTTGTAAGAAGGCATTTTCAGTTTTAAGATGTTTTAAGTGAGAAAATATTCTACCTCCCTTGACCAGGCCATAGATCCCTTTACATTCCAAGAGACAAATCTCAGACTTTCTCCTCCATTTTGTTACGTTAGCCATAATCGGACTTTAGAGTATATGGAGTGGTAATATAGTGCCTTGATGAAGAAAGGGAAGGGACAAATAAATAGAAAAAACAAGCCTGTTGGACCTAACACCCAAATTCCCCAAACAGAAAGCTCTCAGAACAGACAGCACACAAACACATCTAAACATTCCTAACCTTGTTCTAAGAACTAGAGCTAGAAGCAGGACCCCATAACCGTGACACTTCCGAATGACATAAACCTGCAACCTTTCTATCTTTCCCGAGCTGGTACAAATCTGCTGATTGTCAAATATGTCCATACCTCACATTGGTTCCACACCAGATTGTTTGGTTGCATACAACCTTTGAGAAACGTTAAGGAGCATTTTCTTTCAGGTTAACCTTTTCCAGAACTGTCGATTTATGAATGTCAGCTGGCTTTAGAGCGCAATAAGTCCAGATGAGGCTGGCGTCCCTTTAACAGGCTCAACATCCATTAGCCTGTGGGAGCGAAGAAGTCCTGGGCTTTTTGCAGACAGTCAAAGTAGTAGCTGTCATTTCGGAACGAAACCTGGAGATGGGCAGGATGCAGCAGGCGGAAATGTATATCTTTTAGGTAAAGAGAGCTGTTAAAGGCATTGAATGCGGCTCCTTTTTTAGTCAGAGTGGCGCTGATGTCCGGTTATACTCTCAACTTGGAGCCGTGATAATACAGTTTGTGTTGCCTGGCCCATTTTAAGACTTTCTCTTTCTCCTGGAAACGGAGGAATTTAACGATAAAAGCTCTCGGTTTCACCACGCCTGGTCTGGGCCCGAGGGAGCGGTGGGCTCGCTCTATCTCTGGAGGGTTATTGAGAATACCGGGACCCGTCACCGCCATTAGCAAATCGGACACAAACTTTATTGGGTCCTGATCCTTCTCGCTTACCTCAGGTATGTTAATTATCCTCAAATTAGTATGCCTGGACCCGTTCCAGGAGTACCGTGGTCTGTGACGGTAGAGACTTAAAAACGGCTTCGAGTTTTTCGAAGTTTCCACCCACCAAAACTTCAGTTAGAGTGAGACGGTCGTTGAACGATGTCACTTGTTGTCCCAGTGAGTCAACAGACAGCTTCCGGGATTCTGTTGATTGTTGTATCAGGATAGCCATGTCGTCTTTGAAGCAATCACGCTGTTTACTGAGCAAAGCCTCAAGTTCTGTCTTGGTGACTGGGAGAGCTGCGGCCATGGTGGCTAGCTTAGCCGTAATGCTCGAAGCCTGGGTTGTTGTTACCGACTGTTTCTGCTTTGAGTTGCTCATTGCACTGTAGCACTCTTATGTATATACACTGTGTGCACAATTATTAGGCAAGTGAGTATTTTGACCATATCATCATTTTTATGCATATTTTCCAACTCTAAGCTGTATAAACTTGAATGCCTATTGGATTTAAGCATATCAGGTGATGTGTATTTGTGTAATGAGGGAGGGTGTGGCCTAAGGAGATCAACACCCTATATCAAGATGTGCATAATTATTAGGCAGCTTCTTTTCCTCAGGCAAAATGGGCCAAAAAAGAGATTTAACTGACTCTGAAAAGTAAAAAATTGTAAAAAGTATTTCAGAGGGATGCAGCACTCTTGAAATTGCTAAGATATTGGGGCGTGATCACAGAACCATCAAACGTTTTGTTGCAAATAGTCAACAGGGTCGCAAGAAACGTGTTGAGAAAAAAAGACGCAGATTAACTGCCAAAGATTTGAGAAGAATCAAACGTGAAGCTACCAGGAACCCATTATCCTCCAGTGCTGTCATATTCCAGAACTGCAACCTACCTGGAGTGCCCAGAAGTACAAGGTGTTCAGTGCTCAGAGACATGGCCAAGGTAAGGAAGGCTGAAACACGACCACCACTGAACAAGACACATAAGTTGAAACGTCAAGACTGGGCCAAGAAATATCTGAAGACAGATTTTTCAAAGGTTTTATGGACCGATGAGAGTGACTCTTGACGGACCAGATGGATGGGCCCGTGGCTGGATCAGTAACGGGCACAGAGCTCCACTTCGACTCAGACGCCAGCAAGGTGGGGTACTGGTATGGGCTGGTATTATTAAAGATGAGCTAGTTGGACCTTTTCGGGTTGAAGATGGACTCAAAATCAATTCCCAAACCTACTGCCAGTGTTTAGAAGACACTTTCTTCAAGCAGTGGTACAGGGAAAAAGTCTGCATCTTTCAAGAAGACCATGATTTTTATGCAGGACAATGCTCCATCGCATGCATCAAAGTACTCCACTGCGTGGCTAGCCAGTAAAGGCCTTAAAGATGAAAGAATAATGACATGGCCCCCTTCCTCACCTGACCTAAACCCTATTGAGAACTTGTGGGCCCTCCTTAAACGGGAGATTTACAGTGAAGGAAAACAGTACACCTCTCTGAACAGTGTCTGGGAGGCTGTGGTTGCTGCTGCACAAAAAGTTGATCGTCAACAGATCAAGAAACTGACAGAATCCATGAATGGAAGGCTTATTACTGTTATTGAAAAGAAGGGTGGCTATATTGGTCACTGATTTATTTTTTTGAAATGTCAGAAATGTTTATTTGTACATTTTGAGTTGGTTGTTTATTATTCTCACTTTAACAGATGAAAATTTCGTTTTTCATTTAGTTGCATAATAATTCTGCACACTAATAGTTGCCCAATAATTGTGCACACATAGATATTCTCCTAAGAAAGCCAAAACCTCACTTTTACTTTCTTAAATATTCAGGTTTGAGGTTTATTAACATTTTGGATTGACCGAGAGCACTGTAGTTGTTCATTAATAAAATGAATCCTCAAAAATACAACTTGCCTAATAATTGTGCACACAGTGTATACACAAGTGCAAAAATAAAGGTGAGTCGGTCAAAAGAGTGCTGATAGTTTGTTAGATTTGGAAAGTATAAGAAAAGATTAACCGGAGGCCCCACTCGCACGTCTGCTCACTACCTCATCAAACCGGAAGCCCTCTGCATTTTATTCTATTGAGCGGTAGAATTAAACAACCTTTCGGACACATCTTTTGTTTTTAGTTAAAATTGCAGAGCTACTTACTAGAGGGCAGTAACCACTGAGATCATATCGCTCTGAAAGAAGCACCGTTAACATATGTTTTTTGTGATCCGATCACAAGTGACAGCTCTGAATGTGGTCACTCAGTTGTGATCGGATAAAAAAAGCCAAGTAAAACATTCAATTGGAAGAACATTTTGTGTAATGTGTATTATTTACAAAATTTACTTGAAATAGAATAATCTCATGATAGCTGTGTTTTTTTGTTAATAGTGAAATGAAAAGTAAGCTTTCTTGCATCGGAAAATTAATGAGACCTACAGTAGTGGTAGCAGCAGGATGGGGTTGCAGTATCACTAAGAATAAAAATAAGAATAGTTTGTGTTGAGGAATATTTGACCATCCTCACACATTACTGTATATGCCACTATATACTATGTATATCCTGTATATTAAATTATATCTGTACAGGAGAATAGTGTGGAATAAGTACATAATTTGAAAAACAATTACAGTGGATGGGCAGATTTCGTCGTGGGGGGACAAAATCGGGGAAATTGAAACTTCAGGAGAACAGCAGGAAAATCAAACGTATGGGATGCATATTTGATCATATATATCATACATCATTTATATCGTTTAAGATCAATTTTCAATGTGATTTCTGGCCCGATTAGCTCGCGGCAAGCAGAACAAATAGAACAGACGCCCAAACCATCGTTACAGATCGTGAGCCGGCCGCAGCGCTTCTCGTTGCTTCGCAGCGCTTCGTTGCCAGTGTGTACAGCCCAAGTGAATAACACGGGCGCCGAAAGGAAGTGTTTCGTGGCGCTTCGCTGCACTTATGCCTCCGGTGTATCCCCGGCATTAGCGTTTGTATATTGTTCCACCTTCTGGTCTCCTTTATGCATCAAGTCTACATTAAAATCTTCTGCATAAGACATCAGCTGCTGCCTGAGTTCTCCTTTCACCAGCTTCTAGAAAACTTCCATACAGTTAGATCCTACCTTCCCTTTCCAAACCAGTTGCCAATGCAGGTCACCACACTAGGCCAGCCAGTGGTTTGGACCAATCCGTTAGCCACCTAAAATCACAAAAGGACAAATGAAGACAACATTAATTTTCCATTAAATTGACTTATTTGGCAAATGTTTTATTCAAAGTTACTTACAAGTTAGAGATAACACTAAAGCATAAGTACAGTAGAGCCATTTTCAGACATTACGTGCGGGTTAAGTCCGGAGAATTGGGTACGGACTTTACCCGTAGTTTGCCTTTCACACATGCACAACGAAGCTGGAGGTTCTCTGCACAGACGCGTTCACAACAGCAACAAGCCTTCCAAATTATTCAGGCGAGAGGTGCAGCCGGGTGCAGCAGGCAGACGGAGCAGGTAACAAAAAAATTAGATTTTCTTGACAACACACAGACAGAACAGCTTGAAGTAAGTGCTAAATCTGTTCAATAAAAGAAAATGTAGGAGATTGTGTAGGGAATTACACTGAAAGTGCTAATTAGATACTTCGGTATTTTAAAGAACCTGGGCAGACCTGATCACAAGTGGCCAGCTCTTAGTAAAGGTTTGAATGATCCAAGATGCATTAAAGCTCCTACAAGGACCTTTTCATTTTCGTTGATTTTGGCGCCTCTGTGGACAAAAGCAGTAGTGTTTCCATTACTACTTCTCCTGTTGGAAAAATGTAGTCTAGCCAGCATGTGCATTTGTTTTGGAAGGAGTGAAAAAGACAGCTGATTGCAGGATGCATAGCAATGAGGTAATGTATATTTTTGTCGCTGTGTGATTGTTATCGTTATTTTAACAAGGTTTGCGTCTGACCTGTTTGAGATTTACATGATTGAAGTCTACGATGATCATCAAATGCGTTGCGTCTTGACCGACCGCAACTCTACTGAGCCACAACACTGGGACAAATGCACACAAAGAAGAAAGAACTTCATGTATAACGTTTGCCAAATTTACAAGAATTCTCAAATAATTAAGAATTGACAGACAGCGTTTCAATAAGTTTATAAAGTTTCTCTTTAATCAAAAACTCTTAAAAGTGCACGAGCGGAACAGAAACATCTGCTGCTTAAACGAGAGCACAAACATGTCATCTGCATCACAGTGAAGCGAGAGAAGGTTGATCAGACACCTGGTAAAACTGCTAGACCAGCAATGCCCATGATGCAGCCATTGTTATGTTTAATCGATACTGTTCATGTGCAACTCTTAACAGAGATGAGAATTAGAACCGGATGTAGGCATCTTTGTTTTCCAGGTGGGAGAGGGCTATGTGAAGGGCTGAAGAGATGGTGTCCGAGGTACTTCTATTAGGGCGATAGGCGTACTGCAAGAAGTCCAGCGTCTCAGGTATACTGCTATGAATGTGGGCCAGAAACACTCTCTCAAAACACTTTGTGTTGATTGGAGTGGGTGCAACTGACCTGTAGTCATTCAGACAAGTCACTGTGCTCTTTTGGGGAACTGGGATGATGGTGGTGGTTATGAAACAGGTGGGGACAGTGGCCTGTGAGAGGGACAGGTTGAAGATGAAGGGGAGAACATCAGCCAGCTCTATAGCACATGCCTTGAGGGCCTGCCCAGGGATGTTATCTGGGCCTGCTGCATTGTGGGGGTTAATTCTCCTCAGGGCTTTATGTACATCAGCTGGTGAGACAGTCAATGGGGGGGTTGTGTGATCTGGGTGTGTGCGTGCCTCCCCTGTGTGTTTCTGCTGGAGGTCTCGAAGCGGGCGTAGAATTGCTTGAGCTGTTCTGGCAGGGTGATGGTGGAGTTGGTGATCTCTGTAGTTGTGCCCTTATAATCTGTGATGTGTTGCAGGCCCAGCCGCATCCACACTGTATCAGCAGTAAAGTATAAGCCATCCAGTTTCTCCCTGTACTGCTTTTTAGCCTCTTTGATGGTTTTCCTCAGTCTGTACTTTGCTGTTTTGTATTCTCTCGTTCCCTGATCGAAATGCAAGAGATCGAGCACGAAGCATGTGACGTACCTGACTGTTCATCCAGGGCCTCTGGTTAGGAAACTTCCAAACTTGTAGGGTGGGCACAATGTTGTCAACACAGGTGCTAATGTACCTATTGACATATTCAGCATACTCCGGTATGTTGATGGAAAAATCCTCCAGTGTGGCTGCAGCTTTAGGGACATCCCAGTCTGTCTTTGAGAAACAGTCCTGCATGATGGTCTCAGTTTCTGAAGAGTTTAAGTTATCTAATCAATGTTTGTTCATTTAAGTCTTTGTAGGCTGGGTACAGGAACAGGGAGTTGTGGTCTGAGAGTTCAAAGTGGGGGGCGGGGGGCAGCTTTGTATGCATCACGGATGTTGCTGTAAACATGATCCAGTGTATTCCGATCTCATGTGGGAAGGTTTACATGATGGAAGTATTTCGGGAGCACAGTCCGTAGGTTGCAGTGGTTGAAGTCTCCCGCGACAATGAATGCAGCATCAGGGTGAGCTGTTTCGTGCACGCTGCCTGGAGGCATGGATTGTGCCAAGTGCTGCTGTTGGGACCTAGTATTTGTGAGCAATAGATGGGCGTACATGTGTAGCCAAAGCCTGCAACCGCATGTCTTCTTTGTTGTGGAGACAAAGGAGAGCTTCCAGAACTCAGTCTCCCAGGGTGCTTCAACTTCACACCTAGGTGTTAATCTACCCCTGGACACAACTTTTAACCACGATTGGTCACTGTGTGCCCCATGACCCATGAGGTCATCAGTCAAATAAAAGTCCAGTTGCCCCTCTATTGTATCTCTTTTCTACTCACTTCTCCTGGAGGAGAAGTAGGTACCTCTCCTGCTCACCCAGCCAGGGAGAATCTCTACCTACCCAAGCAGGCAGAACTTCAGCACAAGCTGCTTCGACACAATGTCTTGCCAGAAGAACCACAACAACAGGAGCCACAAACCAGCAAGATCACTTCACTGGACTTCAAACAGCACATCAAAAGGGAAATTTTTCCCCTTTTCATGAATTGGTAACACAACTGGGCTTAAAAATTACACTAGGCTAAGCAAAGGACACAATGGCTGAGTAGTGCTATAAGTGCAATTCAAGTTGGCTTATGGTCTCTGCTTCAACTTTTTTAGTAAAACAGGTGTTTCCTGATCAACTCATGATTTACTAATCTTACCTGGATAGAAACATAGAAGCCCAGGCTGTGGATGTTGTATACATAACCCAGTCCAAACAGGCAGGTGAACAGGCCACTGGCCAGCATTCCCACAGTCAGGTAAAGTCGAATGGGCAAACGCTCTCCGATGATGCCACTGCATGGGCACACAGTGGTTATATTAAAAACAGCTTACTCTTAGTTATTTACTATTCATTATCAACCAAGTCCCCTGGAGAGCAACCCCCAGACCCTAAGTAGGGGTTTTGCACCCTTATCAACATGAGACTCCGATGCCTGGCCATGCCCTGCACCACTAACCGCCACCACTCTTGGGTACAGGTGTGTGTGTGTTAATATTAGAGAATAAAATGCAAAGAGAGGGAGAGACTAAATAAATAAATAAGATTTTTTTTAAAGTTCCTTTGTATTATAGTAACCCACTGTATTTGCCCTGACCTGTTTGTATCACCTTATTGCACACAAAAAAAAAAATCAACCGAGGCCTCCCAGGACATTTGATTTTACAACTGTGACTCTGAATTCACTGGTTCTTGATAGTTTTGAAAAGATTATCAAGAAAAAGCTGAGGAGGGCTGTAGAGGATTCACTTGATCCTCTGCAATTGCAGCAGGAACATATGAGAGGCTGATGATCTCGCGGGTTGTCTGTTGTCCAACCAGAAGGTCAGCGGCTCAATCCCAGTCTTCCCCATTTGCATGCCAAAGTATCATTGGGCAAGATGCTGAACGCATAGTGCATCTATTGGAAGCACTGCATGAATGTGTGTGTGAATGGCAAAAACTGTAAAGCACTTTGAGTGGTCATCAAGACTAGGAGCAGCCTGTGTGGCCCGGGCGTAACTCCTCCCTCACCCATCCTTTCAACCTGAGCAGTGGCTGTTGTTTAACTATCTGATAGTTAGCATTAATTGTGATGAATCATTTAGGCTAGGTTTTATATTATCAATTGATTATGTTTTTTGAATGTGTTTTGTATTACCTGACTACAAGATTATTTTCAGCTTGGGGAAAATTTGTTGAAAAAAAAATAAAATAAAGAATATTAGGGTTGAATGTGAAATGTTTATCTGTAAACTGATTTTTACTCTTTTACTCAGACTGACTCAATTCACTCTGCTTTAAATAAAACTGTCCACTTCATCTCACCTGAGGTACATTCCAACAGCATAGGCACAGAGGAAAGAGTAGTCCATGGCTCCCAGCAGCTGTTTGTAGTTGCTTTTATCTGAGAATATCAAGTAAAACTGTATATTCAGGATACTTTACCTACAGCTGTTTATGCTGCCAGGGTCTTCCATGATAAAAAAAACCAAACATAAACTGTAAAAGCTGCAGTGTGCTACACAATTGTTTTAAGTAATTAGTTATGTAATTCCTATCAGTGCCAATATCTCAATATCAAATTGTTACATTTCTTATCAGACTTGTACATGCGAAAAGGGATAGTATTCCAGTAGCTGATCAAAAGTATCATTTACTTCAACAGTACTAAGATGACTTCAGTACATCTAGTGCACCCAAACCTCTAACTCAAACTTTATAAAGTCAACCAAAAAGCCTGAAATGTCAAGATACATACCAAAAGGCTTCCAGCTACAGTCCATGTCGTTGTGTAGAGATGGCAGAGAGGCCTGCTGGCTGCTGCTGGAGGCAGCTGTGGACATCTCACTGACAGATGAGCAGTTCTTATGGAGTTCACTCTGTCAATTCAAAACATGTGCACCAATCAGTTAACAAGAAAACAGGAAGTGTATCAGGCACAGACTGTGGGGAATAAAAATATATTAATGGGATGTAAACATTTAATCTAAGTCTGTGTTAGTTTTCTCTTTTTTCCTTCTGTCAAGCGTCAGAAGAGTCATCAACAACCCCCCCCCAACTCGCTTGCAGTGAATCCAGCCGGGATACCCTGCTGTGTTCACACATCGATTTCTACAGACTTCATACTAGAAGGTCAGGCAGATACAGTAAGTGAGATTGCGGAGCGTCTCACTTAGACATTTGGGTTCACACATGCACCTCCTCCGGAGAAAATACGGAGGATCCAGTGCATTTCTGAAAGCAGCTCTTCTGTGTTTTAGCATAAATCAGAGTTATCTATGCCATATTAAATTATTTTGTCCAATTCTGTCTCCCTTAGATTCGTTCTCTAACATACTTATTAAGGTGAAGCATTACATGCTCCACTGACAACTTTATTTGACAGTAATCACATAATCCTGTTGGATGTCTGTTTATTAAATGAAGTGTATTGTTGGGTCTAGTATGCCCTTTCCTCAGCCTACTAAAGATGTTCTCCTCTTTGGTGCTCCTTTTTGCTATCCTAACTGTGCTCACCTCCTGCGGTATCTCCCTGTGTGAGCTACATCCCAATGTTTATTTTGATTATTGTTTTTGCTTCCGATTTACTAAGTGAAATTTCATAATTTAGTGCTTGCTTAGCCAATAAATCCACTCCTTCATTGCCCTTTATTCCTCTGTGTGCCAGTATCCACAAAAGTACTCACAATATTCATATTTTGAAATCCAGACAGTCTCAAATATCTCAATAACTAAAACTGGCTATTATTAGATGAAAATTACTTTAACAACATTAATGCTGACCACAAATTTGTACAGAAAACAACTTTCCTGATTTGTAACTATTCTACCCACTGTAATGCTGCCATGCTCCGTGTAAATTGACAAATGATCCAAGGTTCTCCTGTTCACTGAAACTTTTAAGTCTGGTATAATGAAACCAAAACCATTGTTTCCTGTAATAGGATCTTTGGATCCATCTGTATATACCGGAATAAATGTTTTGTATAATGTATGCAATACATCTTCCACCGAAACTACTATATTGCCACAATCTTTACTTTTCAACTTTTCCAGAAAGTACAAATCAGTAGACCTTGAGGGGAACAGCCATGTTGGTGTTACTGACAACGGTACAGTAACAGGTCTCTGGCTACTTTTAAACTGCTCCATGCAAAACCCTCCCTCTCTGCCCCTTCACTCTCCCAATATGGAAGAAGTACCTTTGTTGTTGGATGTTGATCTTCAGAATGCCCCTGAAGATTTGCCCAGTAATTCATCATCAACTGTTTCCGCCTAAGAGACAAAGGCATATCACCCATGTTGGGACCTGGTAATTGTGAACTACAGTTCGGCCTACATGTGTAGCCAAAGCATTGCCGTATGTCCTTTGTTCCGGAGACAAACCAGAGCCTCCAGAACTCAGTCTCCCAGGGTGCTTGAAACGTCACACAGAGGTGTGAAAACCGACCGAAGACACAAGTTTCAACCATTATTGGTCACTCTGGGCCCCATAACCCATGAGGTCACCAGGCCAATATAAGCCAAGTCCCCCCTCTCTTCAGTCTCTTTTCGATTCCTCTTTCCACGCAACCCTCCGAGAGGAGGTCACCTCTCTTTCTGCTCAACTACAATGGAGGAGAGGTGCAGCTTTCCACTCACCGAGCGAGGGAAACCTCCTCCAAATCCAAGCTCTACCAACCTTCAAGCAGGCCTGACTGGAGCCGACTGTGAAACCTTCCAAAACGCAGCGACACGAGGTCCTGCCTAACAACGAACAGCAAAACAGCTGCATCGCACAGAAGAACTACAAAAACAGGAGCCGCAACCCAGCAAGACGACATCATTGGACTTCGAACAGCACATCAACTTTTTTTCCCTTTCCATGGACGGGTAACACAACTGGGCTTAATAATTATACTAGGCTAAGCAAAGACTGTTTATTCGATTCCTTGTGATGTTTATAAGCTTGATTTGTGTTGCTGTGATATTTTGGTTACAAGTTATTTGAAAGTTAATGTTAGTTATGTATGCTCTTCACTCTACGCTCTTTCTCTAACTTGGCACCAACACACACACACACGCATATCTCAGCACCCATCTCTCTGACCCCCGCTACATGTCGTAAACATTCCAAAGGGGGGGGGGGGCGTTATCTTTGGAGTGGCCAGCCGCCATTTTGGAAGCACGCTCACTCACACAGACACACACAAGCATACTCACATACACATCTATATATAGTAAGTACACCGTTCGTAATTTGTGTTTTTATACTTTAAAGTGTGAATCTTGCCAACCTCTACACTGTCAAGAACTCTATATCCTTCAACTTAGCTAACTATCTATATGGTAATTTTGGTTATAGTTATTAATTGAATTGTTAATCAGAGTTCCAAATTTGTAGTTCGTACTTTTATGAGACTTAATCAATAAATTGGCTATCTTTTACCTTCCTTTGAATGGTGGTGCCCCGAGGTAACTTGAATCAATTAAAGTTATTATTTAATATTCATATTTTATTTTGATAACCAAATTTATTGAATGCCGAAAGGCACACCATTTAATGGTGTCACTTTTAATGCATTATTGCACAACACCGACCTCAACTTGAAGAACAGACAAATAAGTTGATCTGAAAGCATCACAGCAGAGTCTCAAAGCTTGAGCTTGCACAACCTCCAACTTCTTTAACAATGTTTTAGCTGCTGAACCATAAGCGATACAACCGTAGTCTAGCACAAATCCAATGAGGGCTGCATAAATATGTTTCATTGAAGACCTGCTCGCTTCCCATCCTGACCGTTTGACATCTCATCACATTAATAATATTTTTACATTTGGAGAGTACCTTGTATATATTATATGTTCATTCCATGTGAGCTGAGCATCCAACCACACACCCAAAAACCTGAAGACTTGAGAGTGGTTGTCCTCCAACGAGAAGTTCGGCGGTTCGATCCTCAGTCTTCCCCATCTGCATGCCTTAGTGTCCCTGGGCAAGATACTGAACCCCTCAATTACATTAATGCTTTAGTTTTTTCCACTGAGAACTTGAAGCATTTTGCTACAACATTAATTACCTCTTGTAAATAACCAAATTTATGTTATTGTTAATATTGTTGAAGTGTCTTTCTGTTATTTTATTGTGAAGTATTTGCTCGCTTTAACGTCAGACATTCTCATTTCCGTTTTTGTATTAGATGCTTTTATTTTGAAAGTGAAGTTCCGGTAGAGACGCGGACTTCCTGTTATGAATCTGTAACTTCACAAAGGGAAAGTTTGATATTTTAGCGACCCTCCGAAGACGCACAAGCTCTTACGGTGTTGTTTAGGGAAGCATAAAAAAAAACTGAAAACATCATGTAAAAGTCTAGACCTCTTGTATTTTTCCCATAATATGCTTAATATTCCTTCCCCTTTTCCACAAGGTTCTATCATCAGCAAAGAGCGACTGACCAATATCAGCCTGAACTTCAGAGAACTTCATCATTAATAATAATGAAAAACATTATTGGACTAATGACACTACCCTGAGGAGTACCAATTTCCACCATATACCTTCCTGATAAAGCTATCCCAACTCTTACTTGAATAAACATATCAAATTAAAAGTCTCTGATCCAAGTATATGTCCTACCTGCTATCCTTATCATGTTTAATTTAATCATTAATCCCTCCTTCCAAACCATATCATATGCCTTTTTGGCATTACAGACTCTTTATTAACTTGTGCTTTCTTAAGCTATGTTTCCTAGCATATGACCAGTTGCATGGTCTCTCTTTCTAAAGTCCCCTCTTTTCCAAAATTCCTAAATCCACTCCGATGGCAAAATAAGATTCCTCTGCTTTCCATATAAAATGTTTATCTTCCCGTAATAATTGTTTCCATTACTTTTCCCATATGTGATGTCAGTGCTATTGGCCTATAGTTCATTGGATTTGATGAATCCTTCCCTGGTTTCCTGATAGGAACAATCAATGCCTCTTTCCAACCAAATGGCAACTTCCCCACTTCCCATAACTTATTATACAAACCTAACAACTTCAGTGATGCTTTAAATGGTAAATGGTTTGTATTTATATAGCGCTTTTGGAGTCTTGATGACCACTCATCATCATTAGCATTGCATTACTGATTTCATCCTTCACTGGAGATGTTAGCCCAGATCTTTCTATTGCTCTCCTCATTTCTTCCAAATTCAATGATGCATCCATTTAACTGTTAGTACTGTCCCTTCTCTAAAGATTTTCAGGATGAGCTAAACTCATCCTTGCCATCCTCAGTCAGTTATGAATGGAATAAGTGCTTTTGGTATGATCTCTGCCTTCTCTTCAACAGAGACTGCTGCATCCTCCCCCATCTTTAGTACTGGATACTGCCATTCCCTTCTGATTCCCCTCATGCTACTAATCATGCCCCCAAACAAAGATTGCAACCTGCCAGTGGACCAAACAGAGAAGAGGAAGAAGAGTTAGGGCTGAGCAGTTGAACACAGTAGATGGCGATAATGCACCTTGATGTTGGTTGCCACTCACCAATAAACCAAACAAAGAAGAAGATGGGGAGGGAGATGGAATAGGGCCTTGCTCTGTGCACTTCACGTATCTACCTGGTATTGCAGTACCTCTAGGAATGGTTCACCAACACGGTAAATGGTGGTAATGCATCTTGACGTTGAATGCCACCCACCAATAAACCAAACAATGAAGAAGAATGTTTTTGTTTTTTTATCAGACCCCCACCCACCTTGGGGGTTTGATGTAACCATGCATTGACCTTGTATTGCAGTACCTCCAGGATTGGTGCACCAAGTGGTGCACAGTAGACAGAGGTAATGCATCTTGATGTTGGTTGCCACCCGCTAACAAACCAAACATAGAAGAAAAAGAAACATAATATGGCGTGGAACAGTGCACCAACACTGTAGATGGCGGTAATAAACTTTGACGTTGGTTCCCACCTGCAAATAAAACAAACAAAGAAAGAGAAGAAGATGATGGTGAGTAACGATTATTGACGGCGGTGATGCCTCTTGGTGCTGGTTGCCAGCCACTGGTGGGCAGAGCATAACAGCAGAACAGAACTTGTCTAAGAAGAAGACAGTTGATGGCAGTAATGCACCTTGATGTTGGTTGCCACCTGCCAATAAACCGAACAAAGAAGAGGAAGATGACAAAGTAGACAAAGTGCTTTACAACAAACAATATTAAATAATTATAAATAAAGATACAGATAATAAAAGCCATAGACAGCATTTAAAAAAAGATGTGTCTTCAGAAGTGAGATAAAACAGGTAACCAATTCTACAAGTCTAATCTCTTCTAGCAGATTGTCCTCAAGTAGGGGCCCTCACGGCAAAGGCTCTATCTCCTTTGGTTTTCAGCCTAGACTTCAGAATGGCAAGCAATGCGTCCTGGCTGTAGGGAGATAAAAGGTCTGGAATATAGGGAGGGGCCAGCCCTTGCCTGACTTTAAAATCATTTAAAAATCAATCCTGTAATTAAAGCTGCAAGCAGCAATGGCTATGGAGCTGGACTACCACAGCAACCTGATTGGGCTGCAGGTACCGCCTCATGCTACCAGTAGTGACAAAGACACTAGCAGAACACAAAACTAGAGAAGAATCATTCAGGAAGGATAAGGAGAGAGCAATTGTCTGTGGCCACCACATGCAAAACCCTTCCCTTTTTGGGGGTTGTCTTGCTTTTGCCTTTCTATTGCACCTGTTGTCACTTTAATTTGCACCAATGCAGGTGAAATTGATTCACAATCACTTGTGCTTCCTAAATGGAAAGATTGATATTCCTGAAGTTTAACTGACTTGGTGTTATACTGTGATGATTAAGTGTTCCCTTATTTTTTTTTAACAGTGTATATTCATTCATTCATATATTCATTCAGTCCAACCTTACTCCGCTCTCTCTCCTCTCTCTCGCTTGTGCTGACACGGAGACACACACAAAGACTCAGCTGACCCGCTACAGTTTAAACATTGATTCCTTTGTAACTACCGCCACATTAACAACACTGATCAACACATATTGATAAATACTTTTTTCAATGAGTAAAATCTTTCTTCATAGCTGCGTGCATTCATTCTTTTACTCAGCCCACCACCCCCGACTCTGCTCGCTCTCTTCCTCCCTCACTTGCACTGACACGCAGACAGACACACACCACCTTCATCAACGAGTTGGTGCTACCCTGGAACCAGTTTTTCTGGAGCCAGTTCTTTGGCCATTGAAACACAAAAAGCTGCAACTGCCTTGGTGGAAAAGGGGTGAGTTAGTGGTAGTGGCTCAGGAGATAGTCAGTCATCAGCTACTCCCGTCTGCACGTCAATATCCCTGGGCAAGACCAAAAAAATTGCTCCTGATAGTTATTCCATCAGTTTGTTGATGGGATGTGTGCACTAAATATGAAGCACAGTACAAATGTGTGTGAGTGAATGGGTTATACAAGTGCATTCCATTTACTATTTAAACAAGTGAGGCAAAAAACAGCACATAAATCTGTCTCAGCGCAGACAGTAGATTTTAACTGTACTAACTGAGTTTGGAGGTCCACAACCTGACTGTGTGTGTGAGTGCAGTTCATTTGACCGATTTATTGACTGATGTAGCAAAACAAATACTTTTGTTTCATAATAACTTCTCATAATAATGTTCAGTGTAGACAAACCTCTCAGTGTACTGAGGGCAGACATACCTGCACCTCCACCTTCTATGTAGTGTACAGCTATTATCTTTCTAACATTGCTGAGCTGCCCTGAGCATCAGTTACTTAAACAAATAACTACTTTCCCTCAGTAACATTATCAGTAGAAATCTCAATTTAGTTTTGTCATCAGTCTTAGACTGGGGTCTATCACTGTCTGGAAAACTTGGTGTATCTGTAGAAGAATGCTGTATACTACAACAACCAGTTTGTTACCTTGATGATGCTAATGGGTTTCCTGGAGAGGTGGAAGCTGGTATAGAGCAGAAAGGTGAGGATAAAGGTGAGGGCTCTGTACCTGCAGACAGGAAGCACAAGAGGAAATTGATGAGAATTGAGGTACAACAGAAACAAATTCAAACACCACCACTGAACTAAATTAAACCAGCATTACACTGGTCATTTTTTTACAAGCTTGCTTATTCTCATCATTGTCAGCAGGACATGCTGAAACCACAGCAAACATATTCAAGAACACTGCACACAGATTACTCCCCATCTCAAAAGTAGCAACTGATACAATGACATTGGCAGTCAAATAAAGAAGATGGTAATTGGGTACATCTGTGTAACTTTAACAGACACAGAATTTCTGGTAAAGCCACCATTTTGATTGGTAAGTAGATCTCTACAATCACTTAATATATACTGATCTTTATGTATTTTTTTTTGAGAATATTCTGATTTAATCTCTCCTAATATTACAATCACCATGCTGTGTGCTACACCGACTTGTATAGTAAATGTAGTGTAGATTTTAAATGAATTTAATAGATGTTATTAAGTGTCACTTTTAGCAAGAAGGACATTATTACTAGCATGTACGATACCAGTGAATGGTTTTTAGTGATAAATACGTACTTAAGAGACACTGTAGTCAACACTGAGCTACAGTGACAATCACCTGAAGTTCATATTGCTGCAAAGAAGCTACTAATTTAAAAATATGGGCACTTCACACACACCAGCACCACAGAAGATATATACAACCAACACAGTTTAAAGTTGGGAACCCAAAATGAGTGAAAGTGAAATAAGTGAAATCCTGTGTGGTTGTACGTGTTAATAAGGCCTTTAAACTGAAGTAATGACAAAAAGGTTTAGCGGAAATAGAAAACTTGGTATAGCACAATTAGACAAAGTGTAATGAAAACAGACTTAATAAATGTATTCATGACATTCATGAATAATGTGACTTACACATCCACTGGTGAGATGAAAACTAAGATCTGTGAGATTTTTCATACATGAAACAAACAGCAATCCCATATTTCTTTAATAGTATATCTATATTTTTCAGTTTATGGTTTGACTGGTGCTGTTTAAATAATGACATTTTTTCTGGAACATCTTCTTCATTAATGGTTTAATGACACTTAACTAAAAAAATTTATTCACCAACTGTTCATCTCGACAAACTATCATCCACTTTTCACATCACATATTATCTTGAAGTTCAGTTAAAATGTGTGTTACATTTGAATGGAAAACTGATTTTCATTAAAAACATAGACACACAACAACAGGACAAGGAGATCTGATCAGGGTTGAATCTGAATCAAAATAAGAACTAGCTCTCCTCCCTCTTCCCCCACCTCACCACTTTACCAATGTGTCTCTTCTCACCCCAACTACTTGAGGTAGTGATGTTTTTTTTTAACCATCAAAATAGTTGGCTAATAATAATTTTTTTATTGGCAATTGACTCAACCTTACTGTGTAAAGGGCCTTAAGATACTATATGTGTAGATTTGGCCCTATACAATTGAATTATTATTTTTTTTTTTTTTTAAATGATTACAATCTCATTAGGGCTACAACAACTAATCATTTTAATCAATTATCATCCATTATAAAAATAGTTGGCAACTAATTTAGTAATCGATTAGTCGGGTCTGCTATAATACACAGCACATACTCTGACAACATCTCCTGGGGTGGGGGGAGAGGCCAATCCTGTGCCTTGTTTAGCTCAAGTGACGACGCTGTCCACTCTGGAGTATTTCTGTCATAGAAAACCTGAACAACAGGTTAAGACAATGGATCAGGAATTAAACACTGCTATCTAACGGACACAGGAACTCCATGCCTCTAGCAAGTGTTGACTATTGTTCGCATCCCTCCTTATAGGTTGTATATAGGACTGCACTGATGTCCCTGTCTGTGACTGGGACACTTTAACTTCTCGTGGACAAACTATACTTTGCACAATCCATTCTCTTGTGTTTATTTACAACATATTGCACAATCTCATCCCTGGTGCTTATAATATTTCTATATTCAATTTTGTTTCCTATTTTTATATTTTATATTTATACTTGCACAAACACACCACAGCAAATATCTTGCATCTGTGTAAACATACTTGGCAATAGACAGATTTTGACTAATAATTGACACTGGCAGGTCAGAGCCACTGGAGCTGAGCTCTGTCTCCTTTAATACCATGTCATCATATAACATGTAGTGTGTTTATTTACAATTAATCACAAAAGCATATTGGTCTTGATGAGCATAATTATCTACATTAAAAAGAGGTTTCTATATCCAAACCATAAACTAATGCTAATAATTCCTAATACGACCGGTGATTAAATGTTTTTGCATGTTGTCGTTCAACCACTGGCTGTCGAGGTGGTGTCCTGAAAATGGTGTGGGCTTTGTAGACAATTGGCAAACTTTTTGGAGGAAACCTGGTCTTGTTAGGAGAGACGGCGTTCATCCCACTTTGGATGGAGCAGCTCTCTTATAGAGGAATATAACTCAGTCTATAAACACAAAATGACAACCCAGAGTTGGGGCCAGGACGCAGAGCTGAGTCCTACACACTTCTCTGCACTCCCTTTGTATCAGTCACACAACCACAACCCCATAGAGACTGTTTCTGTCCCCCCCTCCCACTAAATTATTAAAATCAAACATTAACAGAGGGAGAATCCACAAAAACCTCTGCAACAACAAAACAAACAAAGACAATTAAATGTGGACTCTTAAACATAAGATCACTGTCATCAAAGGCTATTTTAGTAAATGAACTAGTCTAAATCACAAAATTTATTTATAGTCCCTCACTGAAATCTAAACTAAGCTACAACTCATTCGAAAGTATTGTTCTTAGTCCTCAACGCCTATCCATGTAATGGCTGTTTTGATGTAATCAAAACAGCCAATCATAATTAACCGTGCCCCGGGGGCTTATTCTGAAATTTTAACCGAATTCCCAGAGTTTTTATCAAACCTAGTCCTAAAAACAGATAAAGTTATTATTGTCGGTGACTTTAATATTCATGTTGACAATAATAATGATAGCCTTAGTGTATTCATTTCAGTATTAGACTCAATTGGTTTCAGTCAGTGTGTACACCAACCTATTCATTGTTGTAACCACACACTCAACCTTGTACTATCATACGGTGTCAAAATTGAACATCTAATAGTACTTTCACATAATCCGGATCTATCAGACCATAATTTAATAACTTTCAATTTATCATTATCAGACTACATGCCATTAATGAAAAACTCCATTCTAGATGTCTACCTGATAGTACTGTAGCTACATTTAAGGAAATAATTCCAATTACATTTAAAGTGTTCAAAGATAGTGTTAAAGCATATAAGAAGGCCCTCCACAAAGCAAGAGCTGCCTACTCTGACACATTAATAAAATAAAATAAAAACAACCCCAGGTTTCTCTTCAGCACTCTAGCCAGGCTGAGAGTCACACCTCCACCGAACCAAGTATTCCTCCATCCCTGAATAGCAATATCTTTATGACCTTCTTTAATGATATCATTTTAACTATTACAAATAAAGTCAGGGTTTAGAGCTAATCATAGCACGGAGACAGCCTTGGCAAAAGTCACTAATGACCTTCTAATAGCTTCAGATCAATGGTTTGTGTCTGTCCTCATCCTGTTAGATCTTAGTGCAGCATTCAACACTATTGATCATCAAATTTTATTACAGAGACTAGAACAGTTAATTGGCATTAAAGGATCCGCCCTAAACTGGTTTCATCTTGTTTTTCAGATCGAATCCAATTTGTGCAAATTAATGATGAGTCATCTGTGCGCACCAAAGTTAACCACAGTGTTCCTCAGGGTTCTGTGGTCGGCCCAATTTTATTCTCATTATACATGCTTCCACTAGGAAACATTATCAGGACACACAGTATAAATTTCCACTGGTATGCAAATGACACCAAGTTATACCCATCAATAAAACCAGAACAGTGTAATCAATTAACTAAACTTCAAGCATGTTTCGAGGACATACAAACCTGGATGACCCGCCATTTCCTCTTATTAAACTCAGATAAAACCGAGCTTCTAATACTTGGCCCTAAACACCTTAGAGATACATTATCTAATGATATAGCTGCGCTAGATGACATTGCCCTTGCTTCAAATGTAACAGTCAGGATGATCCAGATTCTCACTTAAAACAAATTTCTAGGACAGCCTTCTTTCACTTATGTAACATCTCAAAAATCAGACATGTCCTCTCTCAAAAAGATGCAGAACATTTTGTCCACGCCTGTGTTACATCCAGACTTGATTATGGTAATTCATTATTATCAGGCTCCAGCAGTAAGTCGTCAAAGACTCTGCAGCTTGTACAAAATGCTGCAGCACGTGTCCTGACAAGAACCAGGAAAAGAGATCACATTTCTCCTGTATTAGCTTCACTACACTGGCTTCCGGTTAAATCTAGAATAGAATTTAAAATTCTCCTCCTCACTTCACAATTCATTTACCTTCCATTATGCTACAAACTGTATATTTTAATCAATGCTGTAAATACTTGTACTTTTTCTGAAGTTCTCCATTACACATGGCATCTATTGCACTTCTGTCCATCCTGGCAGAGGGATCCCTTACATGTGGCTCTATCTGAGATTTCTACATTATTTTTTGTAGTCCAAAGACATGAGATTAAGTTAGTTGGAGACTCTAATTTGACAGCAGGTGCGAAAGTGAGTATGGATGGTTGTTTGTCTCTGTGTATTGGTCTTGTGATACGCTGGCAATCTGTCCAGGGTGTACCACACCTGTCGCCCTATGTCAGCTGGGATTGGCTCCAGCTCCCCCCGCAGCCTTCTAAGAATAAAGGGTATAGATAATGGATGACTTTGAAATTGGAGGTGGTATTTTCTCTAACTCACCACAAAACTGCTTTCACATCTTTAGCATAGAGCATCACGCCATACTACTGCACTACTTGGATTTACTTGAATAAGTATATTCTGTAAATAAGCTTCTCAGCTAGAATACAATTTTATCGGCTGTCTTAGGTTAACTAGATTGCTAGTTTGTACTGTTTTGTCTTACCTTGAATTGTATGAGCTAGGATTTTGTTTCACTCAAGTGTTTGAGAGTTAAAGAGAAGCAGTAAGAGTTAAAGTGCTTGAATTTTATTTCACTTTTTTTCAAGGGCTAAGTTCTATTTTACTTTCTACCTGTGAGGTAAATAGACTTTTTATCAGTTTTTGGTAAATTAGGAGATTTTGTTAAACTCACCTCTTCACTGATTAAGGTGAGAAGTGTCTCCTGCTGTTGAGCTCTGCTGAGTTTCTATTGCTGGGCCATTACCACCTGGTGCCTGATTTGATTCATTAGCAGGGGGTGTGGTCAGCGCAGCTGTAGCCAATCTTCGTCGACTGGTGTTAAAAACCAGGAATTGTTTGAAGCGTCAGCTACAGCGTCAGTGAAGACTCGGAGGATAAAGACAAATGAGTCTTTCGTTGGAGGATATAGACAAATGAGTCTTTCGTTGGAGGATATAGACAAATGAGTCTTTCGTTGGAGGATAAAGACAAAGGAGTCTTTCGTTGGAGTCTTCGGGGGAGGCTGAGTGTAACGCTGCTCTGTTTCCTTCTTTTTGAATATGTGTATACTTTCCGTCCCTGTTCGCATATCTACTCGTAGATACTATAGGCCTCGCACTCGTTTACAACATTACCGTAACCTTTCCTCTTATCTATCCCACCCGTTCCCCACATACCCAACACCTTGTCACAGGGGAACTGCCAGTCAGCTACACGCAAGACAGACTTCATCTCTGGCTTTGCTACCCAGCAATCGCTTGACTCCCTTGCTCTCACTGAGACTTGGATCAGACCGGCCAACACATCCACCCCTGCTGCGCTCTCCTCTGGCTTCTTTCACCCACACACCCAGAACCACTGGTAAGGGTGGTGGTACAGGTTTACTCATCACCTCTAAATGGAGTTTTTCTCTCTACCCGCTGCCGCATTTTATCCTATTGTCTTTTGAATTTCATGCTGTGACAGTTACCCACCAGGTCCTTTAAGAGATTTCTTGGAAGAATTAGATGTCCTCCTATCAAACATCCCATCCCAAAATGGCCCTCCACTTGTCCTTCTGGGTAACGTCAACATCCAGACAGAGAAGTCATGTGACCTACTACATTTACTTTCTTCCTTTGCTCTCTCACTCAGTCCTTCCCCTCCTACTCACAAAGCTGGTAACCACCTTGACTATATTTTCGTAATCAAACGTAAATAAGTGTACATCATGCACAGAATACAACTACATTTCTTTTATTTTGAAGGCGCCTTTAAAAAAAAAAAAATTCTGAATACACGCGAGCGTATGATGTGTTGGCGAACGGGTTTAGGAGAGATGTGAGTTAGCTGTTAGTCCTCAAAAATGTCAGCTCACGTTAAAAAAGAAAATTACAAAAACTTGACCGATGAAGAACGTGCACGGACATCGGATGCTTTTCTAGCTAAGCTGCAGAAGCAACAAGGTTTTTTTACCAAGCTTTCCACATCCAGGGATGGAGCTGTCAAGACCAGCTTTGTGATATCCCACAAAATCGCAAAAAAAAGTAAGCCATTCTTTGATGGGGAGTTCATCAAAGAGTGTTTGGTGGACTCTGCTGCACTAATATGCCATGTAGTAGAAAAATTAACTAAGTAAGGTTGATAAACTATTTTGTATTTGGAAGTAAGGTTTTGCAGCCATGTCTAAAGACTTTTATGACCTGTATCAACATATACAAACAAACTGTCCAAATGCTTTATGACCTGAGCTGTTTTATGGTCTGGACTGTTTATGACCTGAATACTGCCAGACCCTTTTGCCACTTATTTATCCTCCAAAGAACGGAATGTATGTCTGCTTATCTCCTTAGGAAACACATGTAAATCAGTTGTTTATGTTTAGAATCCTCTCTCTCCTGCGCCTACAGAAAGTCTGAACTGGTTCTGAGAGATAGCCTTAGTCCTCCTATATAAGATGCTTGCATTTGAGTGTCCCGCATCTTCACTCTGAGATCCTTGTGACTCTGTGTTGATCCTTTCTGCAGAAAGCCCCTATTAAAATACACGTGGATAACTTTGGTGTTTTCCAGCCTCTTGTATTGCCATCACAGCCCTGAGAAGAAAGAAGCATTTGAGAATGTGCCCCTCTCCAGACGAACCGTAACGAGAAGGATCGAGGACATCGCGGGAAATCTCGAGCTTCAGCTGCAAAAGAAAGTAGACTTTTTTGACTTTTTCTCCTTGGCTCTGGATGAGAGCTGTGATGTCCGCGACACAGCCCAATTACTCATCTTTGTACGTGGGATGACGAAAGACTTTGAGATTACGGAGGAGCTGGCAGCAATGCGGTCAATAAAAGGGACGACGACTGGGAGTGATTTGTTCACGGAGGTAAATGCATGCTTGGACAAGCTGGGACTCAAATGGGACAAACTGGCAGGTGTTACAACCGATGGTTGTCCAAATATAAAATAAATATATAATAATATAATGTTGGCGTTATTACTTTGCCTCCCTCACTTTTTCATTGCCTAATCATAACATTTATTCTAACCAGTAGAAGCTTATCAAATTAATATTAGTAGAATTGAGTTCAGCCTATTGGTCCGGCCCTCCACAACTGTCCCTGTTTCTCATGTGGCCCCTTGGGAAAATGAATTGCCCACCCCTGTTCTAAAGCTTTCTGCTGCATTTGACACAGTGAACCACCAGATCCTTATTTCCTCCCTTCAGGATCTAGGTGTCTCAGGCTCTGCTCTCTCCCTGCTCTCATCCTACCTCAACGACCGCACTTACCGGGAAACTTGGAGAGGATCTGTGTCCAAACCTTGTCCTCTCACTACTGGGGTCCCTCCTCTTCTCTCTGTACACCAACTCTCTCAGCTCTGTCATTCACTCACAGGGCTTTTCCTACCACAGCTACGCTGATGACACCCAACTAATCCTCTCTTTTCCCCAATCTGAAACACAGGTAACAGCACGAATCTCTGCCTGTCTGACTGACATCTCTAAGTGGATGTCTGCACACCACCTGAAAATCAACCTTGACAAGACCGAACTACTTTTCCTTCCAGGGAAGGGCTCTCCCACCCATGACATGACTATTACCTTTGACAAGTCTGTGGTAACCCCCACTCAGACTGCTAGGAACCTGGGTGTGACACTCGACAGTTAACTCTACCTTACTGCCAAAATTACTGTAACAACCCGCTCCTGTGGATACATGCTGCACAACATCAGGAGAATATGTCCCCTTCTCACTCAGAAGGCACCGCATGTCCAGGCTCTGGTCATCTCACGCCTAGACTATTGCAACTCCCTCCTGGCTGGTCTACCTGCTAGTGCCATCCGACCTCTGAAGCCCATCTAGAATGCAGGAGCTTGACTGGTCTTTAACCTACCTAAATTCACTCACACTACTCCGCTCCCTTCACTGGTTACTAGTGGCTGCCCGCATCCATATCAGAACACTAGTACTTGCGTACCATGCTGCGAACAGATCGGGCCCAGCCTACATCCAGGACATGGTCAAACCTTACACCCCAGTTGTCCACTCTGCTCTGCATCTGTCAATCGGCTTGTTGCTCCCTCACTGCTAGCTAACCACTCAACAAAATCACGACTCTTTGCTGTCCTGGCTCCTAAATGGTGGAACAAGTTCCCCAATGACATCAGGACAGCAGAAAGTCTACACATCTTCCGCCGCAGACTAAAGACACATCTCTTCCGACTATACCTCGGATAAAAAAAAGAAAAGAAAAAAAACACTATTTAGTTGCACTTCTATGGTTACGTTAGGACTTATTCACAGAAGTGGATAGTATTAGCTACAGAGACGTTTTGGGTGTTAATATGCACCCTCCGTATTAGAGGTACTCAAATTTGTCCATTATTCACCATACACATTTGTAAATATCTTTGTATGCTTTGCATGACCATGGTGGTCAACCTACATGGACAAAAAATTCTGTATGCATTACACCAGTAATTCCCATAGTGTTGGCCGCGGCCCCCAGGTGGTCCGTGAGAGGTCATCAAAAAATGCATAAATAAAATAAGTTTCAGATTTGTAAGTAAGCAATAAATTACCACGGAAAATTTATGATTGGTTTTAAAAAAAAATAAAAGGAATCATCACAGGTAATGAAACAAAGCCATAAGATTAAAATTCCATGTTATTCTTATTTTATCTGACCTATATATCAGATGTCATTGTATTTGCTGACAGTCATATTAACACCTGAACGCATCACGAATCATTAGCGGGGAATCATAGATGAGGGACACTTTGTTATGTACTGGGTCGAGCAAGATGGAGCAGTGGCTGTCAGGGCGAAAGAGGCAAGCTGTTTATGATGAAGGTGAATCAGAAAATCATACTGAATCATTGAAAACAAAAAAGCTGTCTCTGGGATTTATGAGTGCGGGCTCAGAGGCCAACCCCCAAGCCTGTGTGTGCGCTGTGCTGAGATGCTAGCTAACGAGGCCCTGAAACCATGTAAAGTGCACCACCATTTAGAATCTAAACATGGACATTATTTATCCAAGCCTTGAGATTTTTTTGAAAATAAGCTGAGAGTATCTGAGCCAGCTATGCAGCAACATCACCCCTCTCAATAGGTGAGTTGCAGGTTACTTTACGCGACGTGATTCAATATCCAGTATATCGAGATAAACTGCTTGAGGTTTCAGACTGGAGGAAATCCAGTGTTAATGTCAGTTTATGGACTTGTGAGAGCGAGCAGTTTTTTTTCCGGGCGGCCTTAAACGCCTCAAGTATATTTGGTTACGCCGCAAATGTGTTTTTCTTCTTACTGATATTATTGTTGTGAAATGTAATGTGTAAGTGCTCTGTTATACAAACAGCAAGAATATATGTCTAACAATCCACTATTTGCACTTAATGTTTTACATTTGTTGCTTTGCAAATTGTTTTTGCTTAAACATGGATGGATTATTACGGAAAATGTTGGGACTTTTGAGACAGCGCTTTGGTTTGTCCCGTTATTGGATTTGCACTGCATATGTATATCTAGTCTTGTGTGTGGATCATAAAGTTGTGATTATTTAAATTTGTCCCTTTTTCAAATTAGGCCACGGCATTCTTAAGTTTGGGAATGGCTGCGTTACACTATAACATTGTTATTGCACAAATATATATAAATAAAGATTATTAACAAGCTATTACAATTTGATAGTTTTGGATGGAGAAATATTTAACAAATAAGTCAAGTTGGCAAATAATTTACATTTTCACATCATTGTAACATCAGTAGCAAATTGGCAGTTAATGATGAAAAATCCTACTAAATATCCAAGAGAATTAATGATTCAACAGTAAGCTGAAATTCAAAGGAAAGACATGTAAAGAGACTCCAATTTACACACACACACACACACACTCACCACTGGTTCCTGTCAAAGGACACCAACAGGCGGATCCCAGGAGGAACAGGGGCCATATTTGGACTGAAGTTTTGACAATTGGCTGATGTGAGCTCACGCTGAAGAGATTGATGTGTTACATGCTGACATGGTGGTTATGCATCCATTAATCTCCATTCCAGAAGAAGTTGCTGGGAAATGAGAGAAGAAAGGGTTTAGCAGAAAAGAAAAAAGTCCTGTTCTCAGCTGGTAGTAACATCAGTCCTGGGTGTGAATAATATCACAAAGGTGAAACCGAGTGCAGAGGAGAGGAAACGCCACCATAAATCACAGCAAAACACAGAAAAGACTCTCACTATGAGCTTTACAAAAAACAAGCACACAAATTAGGTGTATAATTTTTGTTGTTTAGTCCTTTTCATTTTAACAAAATAGCTCATTTGTGACATTAGACTGTCCTAATACTGTGTAGAATGACATTACATCTCAGTGTCAATTAAAGTTAAATTGGTCTGTGCAAACAGCCTCTCATTTTTTTCATTCTCTAAAATCAGCCTGGTCTTTAATTATCATTATGTTTCAATAAATACCCATGAGAAAAATGTTAAAGCTTGTTTTTCTCTGGAATGTGTTTTTAGGATTTTTACCTATTTCTGTATTTTTATTAATTTGTTTGTTTACAAGTTCATTCATCCATTGATAGGCTGACTGAATGAAAACGCTTTTACTTTGAAATCCTTTACTAGTTCTCACCATAATGCCGAATACACGCAGAACAACATGAGGGCTGCTTTACCGCAGGCCGGAAAATCACATGCTGTCATAGGCTGTATATAAAAAGCATGGATAAATACGTGTGTTCCATTAGACACTGGGGAGCGCGGCCACGTTACAGCCAGTGAAGCTGCAACACTGAAATGTTTACATGCATCTACCATACTATCCAGCTGTGTACCTCATGTGACACAGTGGTTTCATAAAACTTCATCTTATGGAGGCTAATATCACAGCTCTATGGTGATAATATCAACATACCGTGGTCAAAGCTTCTAGTCTCCAGCAAAATCTCATACAGCCATGGACACAAAGACTCAGGTCTCTGATGTTTACTGAGGGTGAGCATCTCAAACTACAGACGTGGACAGTGTCCGGGTTCACAGCGTGGACTGTTCGACCCTTCAAGCGACAGTGTTTTCCTCTTGTGTATCGCATGTCGAATAGTAACTTAAGAGGACGTCCAAATATCAGCAGTGTACCGACAAAGAAAGTCGATAAGCTTAATGATTTTATTTTCCGTGAACGTTTTAAAATTCACATTTGCCCCGATGGCGGAAACAATACGGTTGTTAAATCGCAGGTTACAGCCAATCTCTACCTTTCAAATGTAATGACAGGTAGGCAGAGCACGCTGCGGCTGAGAGACCGTCGGTCTCGTATCGTACAAACTCAGCACAAACACACGGGTCCTCCTGGGGGGCTTACCTCGAACGGAAAACTCGACGGTTCGTGTTGGTTCCTGCTCTCAGCTGCGCGACACGTCCTCCACTTCCTTGTGTGAAAACAAGCGACCGTCACCACAAAGCCACTCACACAGCTGTGCGGCTCCTCTGCGCTTGTCTGACGTCATCAGTTTACACGGTTCAGGCGGTATGTGCTTTATGTAAAACATCCTGCAAATAACATCAGATTGCTTCTGGTTTATTTTATTATTCAGAATTAATTTATGAAACACATTTTATTTTTTAAACTTTAAGACCTTGAACCCAATTTTATCTTTATTTGATCTGTCTTTCATTTTACAATAATTCTTTCAAAAATACTTTGCTTTGTTAGAAATTCTTCAGACATACAGTATATACTCAAGCATGGCACCTCACCCGTGTTCATCACCGCTGTCTGGTCTCTATAATTTGTTTTTAATTGTCTGACTCCTCTTTACATTAATTCATGAAAGTAGCAGAATGTTCAGGGAATTTACCTTGTTGGCAGACCTATTATAGAGTCAGGTGACTAATGATACTACAGTATTTTAGGAAATCCCTGTAAAGTCTCCAGTAAGATTTTTAGGTATTGAGATTGTATGTGCAGACGTTTTCTGGAAGCTGGTGAAAGGAGAACTCAGGCAGCAGCTGATGTCTTGTGCAGAAGATTTTAATATAGACTTGATGCATCAAGGAGACCAGAAGGTGGAACAATATACAAACACTAACATGAGCAATTGCCTTGCTGCTCCCTCACTGCGAGCTAACCACTCTGTACAATACAATAGATAAAACACAGTGTAAATTCAACTTAATAGGTCTCACACATCAAGCATTAATTTGAACCTCAAATCTCTCTCAGCCAATTTCAGTAAAAGCTCTGCGGCCTTCTGCTTATTTTCAAAGAATACATGATAATATAACTATCGTAACAAGGTCAAATGAGACATGTTTCTTAAATGTAATAGAACAATTCTTGAGTCAAAACAGTCCGATTAGACCTAAATGTTAATCAGGAAAATTGTAAGGTTTCCATCTGTTATATATCCTTTTTTCTTCTCAGCTCCAGAATGATCATCAATGATAAGTATTCATTATATATCAAGGGCCAGTGATAAATAAAAAGAACTACTGCGTATTGAAAAACACAATATAAATCAACAAACAAGTAATTTCAAACCCCAAATTACAGTGAAACCATTATTATTCACTTCAGTTCTATTTGTATAGCACCAAAACCTCCCTCTAATTCAGGGTTAGGACCCTTTTCTCATATCTGTGGTGTCTAGGGAGTGAACGCTTTGACCTTAGCCATGCTCTCGCACTTCCACAAACATGACAGACAGCTGCACTACGTCTCAAGGAGAGGAGACAGTGTCTCGGAAACTTCCATAACATCCCCTTTTATTACCATTCCCCTAATTATTAAATTTTTCAGGCAGGCGCAAAGGTCAAACCTCAATGATGGGGACGAGAAAGACCTATTTTTGCCCATTCTCATATTAGATGAAACCCTATCAAGTAAAGGAGGTGATAACATGAACATACCTGAATACATCAGAACAATAAAACAATTGAATAAACAAACTAGTTTTAACAACTTCAATGAAAATCTAAAATTGAATCACATTAACCATCATCATAATTAACACATTGTAGAGTCTTCAACCGATGTACTTCACGCACAGTAGAGGGTCACCACCATGGAGAGGTTACTAGCATATACGATGCATGGCGATATGGATTCCATACTAGCAGGATTATCATTCCAACTTTCACTAATTATCAACTACAATTTAGTTTTCTTCATGATTCAACATTTCTATGAAAATATGATCCAGATATATATATATTTTTTATATTTACTGTCATAACTTTTAAACCACTGAAAAAATAATACTATAGCATAATCATGCAAGTTCACCTTTTCAGAGAGCAATGATCCTAATTGTAAAGAACGTTCAATTTGACATTTAAATTTGAATGAAAAATATAAAAATATCCTTGGTGAATAAAACATAAATAAAATAAACCACTCCCAACTAAAACAATAGATAAAATGATCTCCCTAGCCCTGTTAACAAAATTGCTCTTGAATACATATTACACATTTGGCACAGGATATATGTTACCAGCTCAGTAAACGTTGATGGGATGTATTAGGTTAGTATTCCAGCTTTTCCTCTATCGTGTGTGTGTTTGTATGTATGAATGTGTGTGTGTGTTATTTTGTAGTTATGAATTGCCTCGTGGGCCGGATCAAACAGTCTTGCCAGACGTTCCCCACCCCTGATCTGATTGAATCTTTAAAATCCGAACATTCATATTGTTCGGGACAATTACCAACTGACCCGGAGGTTCAGACCTACACACGCTTGGGATAAGAACACTTTAATAATTACATCAAATAGGAACACTAAAATTGATTAAAACAAACGACAAGCTCAAACATAAAGCTAAGCTGGGAATGAAATATTTGAATTTAATACAAATTGTTATATAAAATTAATCACAAAAAGTAACAGTCCTGTAAATCGTTTATAATGTCTTAATTATCTAGGAATTAAAGTAAAACACACTTATTAGACAAAAAATTCACTGTCTGATTCCTAGAAATCAGACTTGTAACAAAAATCATGGAAAGCATTAGGGATTTTTCTCAGGTAGAAACAAACAAGGATAGCACCACCCACAGCATGAAGTCCTGCTATCTCCATCGTCTTCTCAGAAAGATTCATCTAATTTACCTTTACATATGAAACGTCCAATCAGTGTCAGGCTCTGGGTCGGGTATCTCATCAGCTTCACTTACATACTTTGAGGTCTGTAATCAGCCTTATTAAAATAATGGGATTAAACATTGGAGAATGCATCCCTCTGTATGTTTTTGTTCTTTTCTGCTGCGTTTGTCATCTAGAGATGGGGTGGGTGGGTGGGGATAAAACCAACAAAAAAAAAATGTGAGCATTGTCTATCGCTTTTTCTCTTCTATATTGTTCTGTGGATACCGTGTAATGTAGATGCTCAATGAAAATATTTACAAAAAAAAAAAAAGTCATAATCTGCGTGTTTCTCTTTGCTCATAGGAACATGGTTTTGGTAAAGTCTGCTTTGTTCCTCTTGTCCCCTCTAAACCATGTCAGTGTGATTGTCATCAGTTATTCTGCTTAGCAGCTCATTTAGCTATTTATTCTATTTATGTGCACTTTGAATAGTTGAGGGTTAGGGTTAGTTGAATAGTTTTTTTTGTGTGGAACATTTAAGTTACAAGAACAAGTTCCTCCTTTCAAAACAACTCATTAAGAGGAGGATGAAAAACCTCCCCATTTCCCTCTATATCCCTTTATATACAGTCTATGCTCTATAAATCACCTCTTCATGGCCGTCAGGGGGAAGGGCTGGCATGTATCTTGAAGCATAGATCCATTCTGCTTGACCTTGGACCTTAAGGGCTGTTCTGGTTGTTAACAGCGCCTGGAAGTGTGCAAACCATTGTGATCTTATAATCTCATTAATCCCCCCTTTTCCCACCTGCGATGAGCCGTGCGTGACAGTGCACCAGGGTTAGGGTTACGGACAGACTGGACAACCTCTCATCTTTATAATTTACTTAAATCAACACCAAGAGCATATCTACAATCAGTGTGTAAATGGATGCAACTTTGCCTTATGCCATAATGCAAGTTCTTGTAAGGGTGTACAATACCACAGAGGTACCAGAAGGTAAACCAATACTTTTTATTCAGTTATTACAGTGTAGCCAGCAATATTTTTCATGTCAGACGGTCTGTTTCCTGACCCGTCCATGTACAGAATCAAATCAGAATTTGGTATTGGTGTCTGCAACAAGTCTGGTCTAAGAGAGGGGGGCACTAAGAGACTGTGCAGACCAGCTGGCAGAGGTTTTTAGCAACATCTTCAACCTCTCCCTGTCAACATGCACTGTCCCAGAATGCCGCAAATCTGCCACCATTGTGCTTATACCCAAGAAAGCATCCATCACCAGCCTTAATGACTACAGACCAGTAGCTCTCACACCCACTGTCATGAAATGATTCGAGAAGCTGGTCTAATGTGCCAGCACCAGCACCGCCAGTTTGCCTATAGAACCAACAGGTCAACGGATGATGCCATCAACACAGCACTACACACTGCACTTTCCCACCTGAAACATCATGGGACATATGTGAGGATGCTGTTTTTAGATTTTAGCTCAGCATTTAACACAATTATCCCAGCAGAATGGAGACCAAACTGCTGGGCCTGGGTATGAACCAGCACTTATACAGTTGGATTAAGGACTTCTTAACCAACAGATCACAGACGGTCAGGATAGGGACCCATCATTCTTCACCCCTGATAATCAACACAGGAGCCCCACAGGGGTGCGTGCTGAGTCCTCTCCTGTTCTCCCTCTACACACATGACTGCACACCGACCTACAATATAAACACTATAATTAAATTTGCAGACGACACCACCGTGGTTGGCTTGATACACAATGGTGACGAATCTGCCTACAGGGATGAAGTCTGCAAACTGACAGAATGGTGCTCCACCAATAACCTGGCACTTAACATCTCCAAAACAAAGATGATCATCAACTTCAGGAAACAGAAGGAGGAACCCTTCTCCCCTACACACCAGAGGAGACCCAGTGGAGACTGTGGCCTCCTTCAAATTCCTGGGCACGCACATCTCCCAGGAACTCACATGGACCACAAACATCCCGACTCTGGTGAAGAAGGCACAGCAGCGGCTGTATTTCCTCAGGATGTTGAAAAGAGCCAACCTGTCCCAGCAGCTGCTTCTCTCCTATCATTGCTCCATTGAAAAGCATTCTCACATATGGCATGCTGGTGTGGTTTGTTAGCTGCACTGAGGCAGACAAGAAAGCTCTTCAAAGAGTAATTAAGACTGCACAACAAATCACTGGAACACAGTTACCAACACTAAAGGACATTTACAAAATGCGTTGTCTCAGCCGAGCCAAAAACATAATCAGAGACTCATCCCATCTGGGTCACCACCTCTGTACTCTGCTGCCCTCTGGGAGGTGCTACAGGTCTTTAAAAACCTGCACTTCCAGGTTCCAGAAAAGTTCAAATACAATTAGAGAACTAAATTCTGCTCAAAAGTCCACAACATTGTGAAATAATGAAGTATGTGCAATCACTGCCATCATGTGACACATTTTGTATAGTGCAATACAGAACATGTGCAATTGAATTTTTAACTCTTGACTTTTAACTTATTTATTTAGTTTTTACATGTCTGTTTTAATGTGTGTATGTGATCCACAGTTTTTGATGTGTGTGTATATGTGTGATCCACTGGAGACACTTAATTTTGTTGTGTACTGTACAATGACAATAAAGGCATTGAATTGAATTCGAATTAAGAGCAACAGCGGCTACAGCCCTGAGACAGTCAATCTTGCCAACAACAGGAGACAAACAAGACGAGTAGTATGCAACAGGACGGTAATGAAACTTGTGTTTCTGCACCACGATGTTTCTGTGGCATAATTGTTCTTCTCTCAAACCTACAGGCAAAATGGCTGCCTGTAGTCAGGGATTCCGAGGCAGGGGGCGCTAGAGAGTCCTTTTGAGGTCATTAATAACCTTGTCCATCTCCTCTGTCCGTTGTGCTGTGGTCGGCACAGCCTGCAGCGTGGCAGTGCACACGATGGAGTCCATGGCAGCTTACTCGTAGATTCAGTGTCTAGAATAGTTCGCAATTCCCAAGAAAGAGTGCATTTCCTTGTTTGTCTTAGGTGGAGGCACATTATTCAAGACTTATACTCTCTCAGGCAACAAAAGGCACTGTCCATCTCTCAGCACGTTTCCCAAACATGTAACCTCTGGCGAGCAGATCTGTAGCTTAGCCAGGGATGCTCTGTGACCACTTCCAGGAAGTTTCTGCAACAGCAAAATAGAGTAAGCAGGAGTATACTGCCACCAGGCAGGCACAGGTCATCAGGTCATGCTTTACCATTGTTGCATACACCGCCAGACTTTCCCTGAACAAATACAAGTACGGGCTGTCTGGGTGGAATAAAGATAAATCTGTCCTCAAATCGACAACTGTATAATACTTTGAATCTGGCAGCAATGAAGCCAAAATCAAATTGGTTTCTGAACAATGGATATCCCTATGAGACAAACTGTGATTTGTGAATATGGGCTATACAAATAAAATTTGATTGATTGATTGATTGATATCATTAATAGTTTGCAAATCCTGAACAAATCTCCACTCATCAGTTTGGTTTGGTTATGGATTCGACAAGATGTGAGTATGGAAAGGACTGGTGGTTTCCACCAACACACCTCAGTCCAACAGAGATTAGATCATGCCTGTTATTGCTCCGGGAGGCAAGAGATACTATCTAATTGCAGGTAGCTTAGCATTAGCTTTAACTTTTGTGAGGTGGTCCAACATGAATATTTATTTTATTTTTTTGCTTTACCTTTAAGATGTTAGGAACTTCATGCAGAAACGTCTGAGGGCAGTCCATATTTTATTGGATGGGGTGGCTGTTGTAGCATAAAAACTGTGTGGGGAGAAAATTCAACATTAAGATGCACTATGTAGGGAGCTTAGCTAAAAGACTTGAAGAAGCTTCATAGCTTCTCTCTTTGGCTGGCATGTAGCCACCATCTCTTCAATGTGTTCTACACATGTCACAACCACAGCAACATGTGGACGTGTGTCACTTATTCTGGACAAATAACTTTGACTGTTGAATTGTCAAGGTGAGCTATTTTGGACCAACAAAATTTGTTTTGTATCCCAAAACGCATTAGCTTATTGAATTTATCTGTAGAATTGAATGCTCTTGTGCAGTTACACTGTAAGACAGGTCTCATTGCAAACATCAATGCCACTCAAGTAATGTTTGTATTAGGATGATGGATAAAACAGTAAACAAGACTTCCAGTGATGCCATGTTCTGGGACACACGCGTCGGGTGCTCGCTCCCTCGAAATTCAGCCTGATTAATATTTTTCAAAGTTTTAAAACATTTTGAATGCAACTGGAATAACTTTAGACAAAGGAGTAATTATGAGCTCGGTTAGAGGCGCAAGAAGCACAGGAAAGGTACAAGAACCGCAGGAAAAAGTCCAAGGAATGAAAGGACCGCCAGTTGGCCCAGCCGAGACAGCTAGCGACGACATGAAAAGCATGGGAGAGATTCTCCGGGAGCTGAGGGAACTAAGGAAAGAAAATCAAGAGTCGTTTACGGACACGAAGGCATCGTTGTCTAGGGTGGAGGAGACAGTGAATAATCTGAAACAGCGAATGGGGGACCTGGAGCAGAGAACAGCGGATGCGGAGGCTAGAATCAGTGCCATGGAAGACGTTAGCCAGCGCCATGACAGGGTGCTTCGGCACCTGGTGAGATGGGAGGTGGCCCTCACTACCCTGTGTGATGACCTGCAGAACCGTATGTGCCATAATAACTTGAGAATCTATCAAGTCCCTGAAGAAAGCGAGAATAATGTCATGGTGGGTTTGGTGGAACAACTAATTCTCACCTAAAACAATTCTTCCACTTGCGTAATATCTCAAAAATGTCCTTTCTCAAAAAGATGCAGAAAAACTAGTCCACGCCTTTGTTACATCCAGACTTGATTATTGTAATTCCTTATTATCAGGCTCTAGCAGTAAGTCGTTAAAGGCACCATTATACCTCAAAGAGCTGATAGTACCTTATCAACCCACTAGAGCACTGCGCTCCCAGAATTCAGGATAACTTGTCGTCCATAAAGTGTCTAAAAGTAGAGTAGGAGCCAGAACCTTCAGTTATCAAGCACCTGTGGAATCATCTCCCACTTTCAGTTCGGGAGGCAGACACCATCTGTACGTTTAAGAGTAGGCTTAAAACCTTCATTTACGATAAAGGTTATAGTTAGAGCTGGTCCAGGCTTGTCTTAGACCTGCTCTTAGTTATGCTGCTATAGGTCTAGAATGTCGGGGGACACATGACACAGTCCGCTTTGAGACACTTGAAACAGCTGTTCGTGCTGAATAACGGATATGATTTAATTTATGAGTGAATAAGAGGTATGGGCAGTGTAACACTCGTCCCGTATTTACATTTTTTATTATGATAAGACCCAAGTCGGGGCTACAACCTAACCAAGGGATCTCTTTTTCTCTTCGGTTTATGGTCTGGATTGCACTTAGTGCATGTTCCCCAGAGAGTGTTAAATGGCACATCTCTCTGCCTACAATACAGTTGGGTGCAACCTTGCAACCAGCTGGGTGGTTGCAAGGTTGCTTGTTTGTTAAGAGTTCTTATATCCTTGACATGTTTGTTAAATCCGCACATGAGTCTGATGTAAATATGAAGGAGAGGTTAATTGCTTTATTCAAAGAGGTGTCTTTGAGGGAGGGAGAGATTCTAAGGTGGATAGATATAAATACTATACCGGAATAATATCACTTTTTGTCTAAGCTAGTGATCGTTAATTATAATGTTAAGGGGATTAATCACCCCATAAAGAGGAAAAAGATTTTGGGTCAGCTGAAAAAATGTAAATGCTCAAAAGCCCTATTACAGGAAACTCAATTAAGTATGGCTGAACACAAGAAATTAAGAAGACAATGGGTTGAACAGGTGTTTTATGCATTTTGTCCAAATAGCAGGAAAAAACAGATCTTATTTATTTACATATTCCACTTTACATATGCACATACTCTGCACTTTTACTGCTTTTTGCACTTCTGGTTAGATGCTAAACTGCATTTCGTTGTCTCAGTACTTGTACTCTGTGCAATGACAATAAAGTTGAATCTAATCTAAATCTAATCTAAAAAGGGGTAGCTATTTTGATTAGTCATACAGTAAGTTTTGTTATACAGAAGGAAGTAAAGGACAAGCAGGGCAGATATGTAGTAGTCAATAGGTGGTCCTAATTTTTTTAAAGACATATCATCCATATTGGCTAGGGAAGCTAAAGGTATAATAATTGTGTGTGTGTTATGGTTATACCCCTACCCACAATAAGACCCACCCACCCCCAGCCAGCCTACCCCATGCAGCAGAAGTACATACATTAAGACAGAATCTAGAATGTATATATATATATATATATATATATATATATATATATATAGGAATATTGAATTATTACAATACAATTACATACAACAATGCTGCAAGACAAAGCAGAGAAAAGAAAGTCTAAAGAAATAAAAAAAATAAAAATAAAAAAGGGAGAGAGAGGGGGGGGGGGGATGGTTGCCATCTCTAATCTTTCTCTTGTAGTGGGCTTTGTATGCTCTCATAGTACGACAAGAAAGGGGTCCAGGTTCTCTCAAAGCTCTGTATGGAACCTTTCAGAGTATATCTGATTTTCTCCAGTTTCAAGAAAGACATGGAGTCTCTAATCCATCTGCTGAATGTGGGTGGTGTTTGTTCCTTCCATAAAAGTAGTATCAGACGTCTGGCAAGCAGAGAGGTGAAAGCTATGACAACACGGGCCCTGCCCTTAAGAGGACGAGCCAAAAATGGCACAAAATGGGTTTGGAGGGATGACCACACCAAACATTTTAGAGTAAGCATGAAAGATGTCTGCCCAAAATGTTCTGAGGAAAGGGCAGGACCAGAACATATGTATGTGATCAGCTGGTTGACTTTTACAGCGGGGACAAGAGGGGTCAACATCAGGGAAAATCTTGGCAAGTTTAGCCCTGGTCCAGTGAACTCTCAGGAGGATTTTAAGTTGAATTAAGCTATGTCTAGTGCATGGGGATGATGTGTGTACTAAGTTTAGCGCAGCCTCCCACTGATCTTCTCTCATTTCTTCCCCTAGGTCTTCTTCCCAAAGTGTTCTAGTTTCTTGCAGTGACTGGGGGGAGATGTTGCAGATTTGCTTGTAAAGGACTGAAATTAAGCCTTTATGGTGCAGAGACAAAGTGAGAAGATTGTCAGTTGCGTTATCTGATGGTAAATTTGGAAATGAAGCAATGTTTTTCTGCACAAAATGTCTTACTTGGAGATATCTAAAAAAATGTGATTTTGGCAGGTCAAACTTCTCAGAAAGTTGTGCGAATGATCCAAATTTGCCCTGAAAAAAGAGGCTAAGTGTGGAAGTAATGCCTTTTGCCATCCAGATTTTAAAGGCTGAGTCCAAGGTAGAGGGTGGGAAATTGTAATTATTGACAATTGGGGAGTGAATTGACATTGTAGACAGGTTGAAATGTCTTTTAAACTGTGACCAGATTCCAACTGAGTTAAGGACAATTGGGTTGGAAAAAAATCGGGTATGTGGGGTCGGAGGGGACGGAGCGCATAAGACAGAGCGCAAGTGGACCGGGCCGCCTGTGCACTCAAGATGTATCCAGGCCTCACTGCTGTCAGGTTGATAGTCCTCCATCCAGAACAATATTTTCTGGATATCACAGGCCCAATAATAATAATACATAAAATTGGGCAAAGTCAAGCCAGCAAGCCCTTTGGGTCTTTCAAGCGATTGCCTTTTAATCCTGTGTGATTTACCATTCCAGATAGGGCTGGGTATTGCCTACAACCTCACGATACGATACGTATCACGATACAGAGGCCACGATACGATACATATCACGATACACGTTGCTTTTGAATAATGACCATGTCCTGCACAGAATTTACTACAACAGCTGTTCTTCATTATTCCATATAACAACAAAGGCAAAACCTTAAGGATTGCAAAACACTTAAAATGCTGGCCAACAAAGATCTTAAAAGTAAAATAAAATAAGTATCTTTCTAATCCCAGAGTTATTGATAAATGCAAATAAAATATTCCTTAACTTTTAAACTTAAAATAGCCATAATATTCTGGTTTCACTTGACTTAAGTGCACTTCTATTTGCTGTAAGAATGTCCACAGAATATATCAGTTCTTTTATAAAGACAAAATTATAATAATAAAATAAGGCGATGCACAGAAAGGATCTGTCGCTCACGTATCTCTTCCCAAGATCCCCGGATACGGTGTTTTTAATGTCCCTCGTAAGTGCCGAGTCTGTTGCTTGGACATGAGCGCAGTTGCACAGCTGGGCATGCAGCGGTGCTATAACAGACAGCGTAGGGGTCTTTTCTTCTGACATTACGAGTGTTGAAACTTTTAGCAGCTTCAGGGCTTTAGCCTCATCTTCAGCACAGGCCAGGTCCGCTTCAGTTAAGGTCCACAACTCCTTGGCATTCTTCCGCACCTCAGTGGAGAGTAATGCTGCTGCTCTAAGAAGCGCTCCAACATTTCACAGGCGCTGTTCCATCTCGTAGCTACATCTGTCATGAGCTTGTGCTCGGGGAGATTAAGTAGCTTCTGATTTTCATTCAGGGCATGGCTTGCAATTGTGCTTTTCCTAAAAAAAGCAATGATGCTGCGAGTTATTCCCAGTAGACGGGAAACAGTGGGTGTCTTGAGTGCACGTTGAGCGGCCAAATTCAGACTGTGCGCAAAGCATTTCACGTGCAATAACTCCGCCAGTTTTTCACTGTTTCCTTCCATGTTTGTTTTGAATTGAGACGTGTGCTGTTTTTGCCTATGCTGCCACCGATTGGCTTTATTGTGCACTGCACCATAGGTGATGTTTCGTTTTCAAGACTGCCGTCACAGCATTTGATGCCGTATCGATACAGTAGCATCTGCATCGATACATGCATCAGCAAGGACGACGTCACGATATATTGCCATATTGATTTTTTGAGCACAGCCCTAATTCCAGATGCATCGGTCCAAAGTTTAAAAAAATGTTTTCCTTATCAAGATGGGAATGTTTTGGAAGAGGTAAAGAAATTTTGGTAGCACAATCATTTGAATTAGGTTAACTCGGCCGACTAAGGAGAGTGGCAGGCTGGACCATCTCACCATATCTTGTTTACACTTTTCCAAGAGCACTCCAAAGTTCTTTATAAATAGCAGTGGAAAAGTTAGCGTGATTTCTACTCCAAGGTATTTAAATCCCTTCTTAACTACTTTGAATGGGAAATGTGATGGGGAAATTTGAGAGGCCGCCTGATTGAGAGGGAACATTTCACTCTTCTGGAGATTAATTTTGTAGCCAGATATTTTCCCAAACTGATTTAGAGTGTTGACAATTGAGGGAACTGCAGTTATAGGGTTAGATGTATATAATAGCAAGTCATCTGCATAGAGGGATAACTTGTGAGTAAGTCCACCTCGCACTATGCCTGAAAACTCATCCGATTGCCTAAGGCGCGACAGGGGACAGCCTTGGCGGGTGCCTCTACCTAGGGAAAAATATTCAGACTGCTGACCGTTGGTAACTACTGCGGCTAAGGGTTGAGCATATACAAGTTTTATCCAGGATATAAAAGCTTCACCAAATCCAAATTGCTTGAGCACTGAGAACAGGTAGTTCCATTCAACTCGATCGAACACCTTTTCGGCGTCAAGTGAAATCACCTTTTCAGGAACAAGGGCTGAAGGGGAATACACGATATTTAGGAGTCTTCTCAAGTTTGAGCTAGAGTGTCTATTTAAAATAAAACCTGTTTGATCCGTGGATATTATGTGTGGTAGTAACTTCTCCAGTCTAGCGGCTAGGATTTTAGACAGAATTTTATAATCGCCATTCAGTAAAGAGATAGGGCGATAAGAAGCGCACTGTAGTGGGTCTTTACCTTTTTTAGGGATAAGTGTAATAGCAGCTTGTCGTAGGGTTGGTGGAAGCTCTTCAGACGACAAGGATTCATTAAACATGGCTTGAAGCAGTGGGGATAGTTCAGATGCAAATTTTTTATAGAAGTCTGAGGTAAAGCCATCTGGCCCAGGTGTTTTATTGCATTTTAAAGATTTAATAGCTTCTAAGATTTCTGTGTTTGAGATCTCTCCCCCAAGTGGTGAATTGTGCTCCGGAGGGATAGAGGGAAATGTGAGTTTGTCAAAGAAGCTCTCAATTTTTGGGGAGTTTTCATCTTGTTCAGAGCTATATAGGTCACTGTAGTATTGTTTAAAGACATTGTTAATCCCCAAATGGTTGGTCATGATCTCACCATTTTCACCATGGACCTTAGGTATGAGGCGAGAGGAGGCGGATTGGCGGGCTTGTTGGGCTAACAGTTTGCCAGCCTTATCACCAGATTCATAAATATTATAACGGGCCCTGGTGAGTAGATAAGTGGCTTTGTCTGTGGTCAGTCTATCGTATTCTGTCTGCAAGCGCAGCCTTTCTTTATAAAGACCTGGAGAGGGGGATGAGGCGTATTGTTTGTCAATATCAGCTAAGGCTTGGGAGATGGTCTCAAGTTTGGCCATTCTTGCTTTTTTTATTCTGGAGGAGTACTCAATTATCTGCCCTCTAAGGAACGCTTTAAGCGCCAATTGGAGAAAATGGGTTTCAACTCGACATTTATTAGATGGATTAATACTTTAAATAAAGATCCAATATCTAGAGTCAGGGCAAACGGATATTGCTCTAAATTTTTTTATCTCAAGAAGGGTGTTCGGCAAGGAAATCCAGCCTCTCCTATTTTGTCTGCATTATGTATTGAACCGTTAGCTGAATTAATTCGAATAAATTAAGAAATTGAGTGGATAGTGGATGGGGGTGGGGGGGGGGGGGCATGATGCACACAAAATATCATTGTTCGCGGATTTTGTTCTTTTTGTTCTTCTTTTGTTTATTAGGAATCCAGTATCATCTATTTCTGCTCTCATGCATTGTCTGAGGAACTTTGGGGAAATCTCATGGTACAGTGTCAATGAGGGGAAATCGGAAGCAATGATGATCACAGGAGACTGGCCCAAACGGACGGAGAGACGAAATTCAGATGGTCAAAAAAGGGCTTTAGGTACTTGGGGGTCATTCTGACTCCTAACTCTTCTCAATTATAGAAAGCTAATTATGATAAAAAATGACCTAGAAAGATGAGGGATGCTCCCCCTATCTTTAGTGGGTAGGGTAGAGACCATCAAGATGAATGTATTGCCAAGGATGCTGTCTCTCTTTTGCTCGCTTCCTATTACTGTCCCAGTTTTAATTCTTGGACAGGCTTATTTCTGAATTCATATGGCAGAATAAAAGTCCCAGAGTAAGACTGAAAGTCCTCCACTCAGACAAAGAGAAGGGTGGCTTAGCATTGCCCCATTTTAGAAGCTACTACTGGGCATCACAACTACGAATATTGGTCTCATGGATTAGGCTAGATATGGAAACAAAATGGGTACATATAGAACAAAGCTCTGTAACTGATATATCAATTTCGGCCCCTCCAGTTCATGGAGGAAAAAGTATGGCGAAAATTTAAGAATTAAAATGAGTGGGTAAACCATACACTAAATGTTTGGGCGAAGATGAGAAAAATGTTGAATTTGCCATTGTCATTATCTAGAGCAGAGTGTGGTGCGCGAGCTGCCTCTAGGGCAGGGGTGGGCAAACTTTTTGACTCGCGGGCCACAATGGGTTCTAAAATTTGACCGAGGGGCCGGGTCAGGAACAGATGGATGGAATGTTTGTTTGAACTAACATAAATGACATGTAAAAATCATTACATGAAAGGATTTGGCCTTTAACAGGTAGCAAAGCATTTATTTGCAAGGCAATTTAACAAATTGCACGAACATGAACAATACAAAAACATGTCGTAACGTGACTGATCAAACATCATGAAAACATCTGAGGCCTGCGCCCAAACAAATTACCTCACTTGAACTTCTTTATTATTTACATTAACAGGTTAGAACAGCCACGCAGGCTGTGTGTCGGAGATTTGGCTCCAACCTCGCTGCAGCAACACATCATCACTTTCAGTTTCAGTGGGAACAGTGTTGTTGATCTCCCATTTTTGCCAGTGCATCCAAGTCTGGAGTTATTTTGGTTGTGGCAATTCTCAGGATGGATCTGAGGTGCTGATCCGTTAACTTTGATCTGTGACGGGCTTTGTTGGCATTCATGACGCTAAATGTCTGCTCACACACATAAGTCGAGCCAAACAAAGTCAGCATCTTCTGTGCAGTCCTCCGGAGGTTTGGAAACGTGGCTCTGTTAAGTGAAGCATAAAAGTCATTCAGTTTAACAGAGTTGAACTTCTCCTTTAGGACGGCGTCAGACCAGATCTATCAGTTCCAACTGCAGCTCCTGTGGTGCTGTTTCAGGGTCTTGTGACAGGGGACAGGACACCAGCTGAAGTGACTGTTCAATCCTTTCTAAATCAGAGAAACTACGGCAGAATTCTCCATGCAGGTCCTCAAGTGATTTGCTGTATTTGTTTGCGTTTCGCGGTGCCTCTTCCTGCATGGCAAGTGTGGGGAAATGAGCGAAATATTTGTTCGCAATTTGCCTGGAGAACAAAGTGAGCTTGGATTTGAAGGTTTTCACATGTTTGTACATGTCGTGAACAAACTGATCTTTCCCCTGCAGTTTCACATTCAGCTCATTCATGTATGAAAATACGTCCACAGCAAACGCAAAGTCACTAAGCCAGTTCTTGTCGCTTAGCTCAGGGAATTCGTCAGATTTCCCCATCAACTCCAAAAATGCGATGATGTCCTCTTTCAGCTCCCACACTCGTTGTAACACTTTCCCCAAACTTAACCAGCGGACACGAGAGTGGTACAGCAAGTCCTGATGATCCGCATCAGTTTCCTCCAGGAACGTAATAAACTGACAGTGCTGAAGTCCCCTTGCTCGTATAAAGTTCACAAGTTTTACGACTGGATTCACGACATGATTAAGCTGCAATACAGACTTACACAGGGATTCCTGATGGATGATGCAGTGAAGGAAAATAAGATCCTGGTCAGGGTTTTCCTCTTTCACTTTATCCTGGATTCTTTTCAGCAGCCCAACATTTTTTCCAGTTAAATTTGGCGATCCATCCGTTGTGACATTGACAAGTTTACTCCAAGGTAGCTTCATTTTTTCGATGACAGCAGACACCTGGTTATACAAGTCCTCTCCCCGCGTTGTTCCTTTCATGGACTCCATGGTCAAAAACTCCTCTGTTATCGCAAAACTGTCGTCAATGCCTCGGATAAAAATGAGGAGCTGAGCAGTGTCTTTTACATCCGTACTTTCATCCAGTGCTAGTGAATATAACTCAAAGGAATCAGACTTTTTGTTTAATTGGCTGGCTATATTTTCATCAATCAGTTCCACACGGCGAGTCACAGTCCTGCGTGATAAACTGACTTTTTCAAATGTGCTTTTGAACTCCGGACACAAGATATCTGCTGTCTGTACCATGCATTCTTTTACAAACTCGCCTTCGGAGAAAGGCTTGCTAGCCTTTGCTATGTTGAATGCCACCAAAAAACTTGCCTTGGTAGTTGACTCTTGAATCGCAGTTTGTCGGTGAAAAAAATGTTGCTGAGTCTGTAAATTAGCCGCCAACCTCTGAGCCGTAGCCGCCCGTTCTTGCGCTGACTGGTTGCTAGCGTAGTTAGCATGCTTCGTAGCAAAGTGACGGCTGACGTTGTACTCCTTGAAAACTGCGACAGTTTCTCGGCATATCAGGCATACAGCCTTCGATTGGACTTCAGTGAAAAAGTATCTGGTTGTCCACTCCGTGTTAAACACTCGGCACTCATTGTCCACTTTTCGTTTTCTTGATCCGCTCATTTTACAGGGCTCACAGGTCTCACAGGGCTCACAGGGCAAAGTGCGGGCAAAATTCAAAGTGCGCCATCTAATGGGGAAATGGGGGCATTACAGGAGAAAGGTAAAATTTAATTTAATAATAATAATATTTGGACAAATTCGGTGGGCCGGATTAAAAAGCCCAACGGGCCGTACTTTGCCCATGTCTGCTCTAGGGTGTACCAAGAGAAAAATGTAATAGTGCTCTCTCCCCCTCCCTCTCTCTTGTTACAGGCTGAGCCACCTGCACTGCACTTCCCGTAACCGCTGTTATGTATGGTTAATTGTAAATTAAATTTGATGCAATTTTTCTTTAATGCGGCTGAAAATATGACAGCATTTTTCCCCATGTTCTCTCATGATGGGCAAATCTCCCTCTGAGCATGTGCGTGTGTCCTTGCCATCCTCTTTGCTCTTTAAAAGTGACGGCTTGTGTAACTTTGTTGAAATTTATTGAAACTTTGTTGCAGTGTTTCAGTTTCATTCGAATGTGAGAGCGCATTGTTGCGATCTCTTGATTATTTTGTTACGTGTGTTCTGATCATGTGTTCATGATTAAAGATGATGCATTTAATGCGGCTATAAATAGGCTCTGTTGCGCTTTTTTTTTTTAAGGTGTGGGGGATTGGGGGTGCGTGAAACCGGTCGGGATGTAGAAGGGGGTGCGTGGCCTAAAAAGTTTGGGAACCGCTGATCTAGAGCAACTAAAATAGCTTCTATTAGTGACATTTTGCCAGCAAAACTGGACAGTGGTTTTAGTAGGTGGGCAAGGAAAGATCTGACCACGATTCACCAGTTATTTGAGGGAATGACTCTCAGGGCTTTCTCACAACTTCGAATCCAATATGACATTTTGCATAATGAGATGTTCAGATATTTCCAAATACGACATTATTTGACGACACATAAGGAATGGGATGGAACTAAAAGACTACCGACTGATTTTGAACAGTACTGGAGTGATGTGGTGGAGAATCAAATCCAAACGAGGAAAATAATATCTTGTTTATACAGAAGTATTCGCTCAGACTTATCAGATAATACATTTCATGTGAGAGATAAATGGGAATTGGAGGCCAATGCCATAGTTACGGATGATGACAGGGAGAGGTCCTGCGTGTCTTGGCATAAATGTCTAAATAGTCCAAATTGGAGGGAATTTGCTTGGAAGTTGAGAATTATATATTTTAAAACACCACTGGTAATAGCTAAATATGACATGAAGTCTAGCCCCCTCTGCTGGAGAGGATGTGGATTAATAGGAGACTCCTCACACATCTTTTGCGATTGCCCAAAACTACGAGTATTCTGGAAGAAGGTAATGAGTGAAATTGGAGAGAAAAAAAAGACTAACCTCTGAACGGAACCAGTTGCTCGTCCACGGTGACTTCGGGCCCTGGGTTGAAGAGGCGCGGCAGCCGCGCCACCCACGCGTCTCAGACCTCTCGCACGGCCGCCAATTTGTCCGTGGCTCGTCTCGTGCGTCTCGTCTCGCGGTCGTCGAAGCGCAGCAGTCTGGAGTACGTGTGGAAGAGTTTTAGGGGCATCATGGCACGAAACATCGCCCGGCCGCTCTCGGCGTCCCACAGGCTGGCGGCGGCCTCGCCCCGGGACCTGTACACGCCCGCTAAGATCAGCAGCCCTACGTAGGCGTGCAGGTCGGTCTCGTCCATCCCTTTCCATTCGTCGCCATATTTTCGACGACCCTCCCGATTCGTCATCTCCAGGATGATGTTCTCTACTGTCGGCGTGATGAACAGGCGGAACGTCGAGGCTAGGTCACCGGTGCGGGACGTCGCGTGCATCGTGGGGCCCCCGCTTTGAGCCGCAGCAGAGGAGGAGGAAGAGGAGGAGGAGGAGCAGCGACCATGTTATTTCCCTGTTTCTTGACGGGAAGGTCTCTCTTTCCACGAGTCCGGTGGTGGTGGTGGTGGTGTTGCTGTCTTGTCCTTCTTCTTCTTCTTCCAAGGATGACGAATCTGCAGAAGCATCACCCACTGGGTCGTAGTCTTCGTCGTCGTCGCCATCGCCGTCGTCGTCTGCGCCGTCGTCACGTCGTCTCGGTCTGCTTTTCTGTCTGCTTCTCCATCTCCTTGTCCGTCCGCTTCTCGGTCTGGCTCTTTCGCGTCCTCTTCGGGTTCAGAGGATGGTTGGTGGGAGAATAGCTGTTGGAGAACCTGTTCTCTGGTGAAACGCTCCTGACGTGACATCGTGCCATGGTCAGGGAGTGTGGCACACGGAGAATGGCACACCGGCTTCTCTGTGGGTCTAATGTTCCCCCCTAGATTACAATTGGAATCAGGTGTGGGTCTAAATGACCCCACAGCGCCCTCTCTGGGGGTCTAAATGAACCCCCAGGAGAATCGAGAATGACAATCCACACACACACACACACACACACACACACACACACACACACACACACACACACACACACACACACACACACACACACACACACACACACACACACACACACACACACTCTGGGTCAATCCGACCCAGGAACAACACGAGGGTTAAGCCTGCGGAGTGTTTGTTAAATCTGACTCGTGTCCAACATATATACTTTGCCTTGTTGTGAAAACCCAATGTCGACACACTTCCAGGAGGCAGGTAAATCTTGAAAAGGGTGTATTTTCCAGTTCCAGCACAATTTACAGACACACCTTTGTTGTGCAATAGTAGGTAGACTTGATGTTGGCTTAATTATTAATAATCATAAAATATGATTATTAAAATTATTTATAAAAAATAATACAATTATTAATTAAAACGATAAAGTTATCAATTAAGAATAATGAAATTATTAATGAAAAACAATAAAATGATCAATTAAGAATAATAAAATTGTAATTATAATTTATAAAAGACGGGGCACCACCCTGGTATCAGGGACCAACAGTCAATCTGTAAAGATCAGTCTCATAATCTGAAAGTTCAATTAGAAAATCTCAATATCTACTATTAATGATTATCTAATGAACAGTGAAGGTTTTAAGTCCAAGCACTGACTATCATAATCCAGCCGTATACACATACATATGCACAAATAATCACAAAAATACCGGTACTTTAAATATAATAGAATTTATTTAAGATAACATCAATGTTAATTAATGACTATCCTAACAAGAACTACTATATTAAAGATAAAACTGGTTTATGGTTTTCGTGGCCTCGAACAGCTGACTCGCGCGGTGGCAGCGGGGATTGAGCTGGGCCGGATAGGAGAGAATTCGTCTCGTTCTCCTGGGCGAATGTGTCTTGCCCTTTGTAGCGAATATTACGTGCTCTTCTGCAGGGATGAACAGCTGGGGAGCAGCTGTGGTTTCGGATCTGGAAAAGTCTGGGGAAACTCGGCCAGCGAGTGATAGAGCTTTTGTCTCTTTAAAATAAAATGGAGTCTTCAGAATAAAAACACTGTAACAGGAAGTTCAAGAAAAAGAGAAGATGAACTTAAAGCAAAAATCGAAATACAAACGCGCGGATGGGTTGCTTCCTTTTGGCGTAGAGATCGTCTGGAGTAACCTGGAGAGGTTGTGGTCGAATCTTCGGTACCGGGAAATGAGCAATGAATTAAAGGGATTTTCCGTATTTATTACCTGAGAGGTGTCCGGCCTCCATCCAGGGGAGGGCCGTGGGGTCTGTTGGCTCTCAGCCAATGGAAAGCCTGAGTTTAAACTCGGGCGGCGGCTAAAAACCTGAGGATCCTCCCAAAAGCATTCTGGGGGTTGTGTCTCATGGAAACTACAAAAACTCCAGGCAGGCTCTTAAAGGCCCATGTAGGCCTCGCCATTTTTCTTTGTCTGAGCTCGATCCCCAACACCTTATATCGATCTTTTACCGAATTGGTGATGCTGTCTTTTCTGTGAGACTCTCAGTCAAGTGAAAAAAAAACAGTAAACAAAACTTTGAAGTGTAAAGAGATATAAGGTCAAATTTGTAATTCTCCAATTTAAATAGTGTTGATACTCAATTGAGTTATGTAAGATAAATGTAGAATTGTATCTATTTTGTAGACAGCACAGTGAAACTACAAGTTTTTAAAAGATTATATACATATTTTTATATTTTAAATTATGTTTAAAGTGTAAACCAAGCTCTATACTGGCTTTTATTGTTCTTTTAGTAAATACAGTAAATTCTTTCTTTTTGTTCCATCTCATTGACAACATTCCTCTAGTTTCATTCTGAAAAGTCAGCTTTAAAAAACCAACAACATGGCTCAGTTCAAAATAACTCCTCCTATCATCTCGGAAATTCCGAGATAGGTTTTCATAAAATAAAAAATAATGATAAAAAGCTCTGTTTTTCTGATTTATTTATTTATTTTATTTTTTATATTCTTTATTTTTTGACAGTTGTTTTCAAAAACATACATCAGCCCAAGGGCAATTTTCTTTCTTCTGCTGTCAATCTTTTTCAAAATTGGGTAACTTTGTACATTTTGGGAGAGGTATAGTGTGTACATATAGACAATAAGCACAGATCAAAAGAGAAAAAACAAATAAGTGAATAAAAACAACCCCAAAAAATTAAAAAAAAAACAACAACATGCTAGGGGGTGACTTGAGAGAGAATGGGATAGAGGTCGATGAGGCTTGCTAAATTAAGGCAACATTACAGGTTCATTCATTCAATACCTCCACAAAATCTGGCCTTAAGGGTTTTACATATGTCACCCATTTGTTCCATAATTGAATGAACACAGTTTTCCGAAGACGAAGGGAAAAAGTAATCCTTTCCATAACATAAATGTCATTTACTATATCTATCCACTCCTGTATCGTGGGGGGCCCAGGAAGCAGCCAGCGCCTTGTGAGCGCTTTTTTACAAGCGGTTATTAGTATGCCAATCATATATTTATCTGGGCGCCTTGTTTGGGAATCAACATTTCCTAAAAAGAATGTTGTAAATTGCAGGGGCAGGTCAGTATTAAGAATGCTTTTTAATGCTTTATGAAACTCTGCCCAGAAAAGTTTTATCACTGGACAATCCCAGAATATATGCCAGTGATTTGCTTCCTGAGACCCACATTGTCTCCAACATGTGGGCTCCCCTCCAGCAAAATGTGCTTTCTGCTTCGGTGTAATAAAGAAACGAATAACACACTTCCACCCAAATTCCCGCCACGCGTTAGAGTTGGTGCATTCCCACTGGAATTTACATACATCCAACCAGTCCTCATTTGATATTGAGAGGTCACCTTCTCTTTCCCATTTTTCTCTAACATATTAAGCAGTGTGGGATTTTTTTGTCATGAGGCCTTTGTAGAATCTAGAAATAACTCCTTTATTTCAATCATTTTGGTGGGCGCCAAGAAATATTCTCAATATTGGGTGAGCAAGGTCTGTTCTGTTTCTAATGTTATGCTCAAAATAACTGCGTATCTGGAGGTACCTATAAAAATCTGATTTTTCAAGACAATATTTTTTCCTCAAGTGTTCAAAGTCCTTTAATTGCCCCTTTTCTGTAAGGGAATAGAATGTCGTTATACCTTTTCGAATCCAAAATTTAAATCTATAGTCAATTTCATTTGGCTTGAACCCAGGATCATAAGCACACCACTGAAGTATTTGTAGTTTATGATCTAGTTTATATTCTCCTTTAATTGTATTCCAGATTTGTAATTGGAATTTGATCCATGGATTTTGCACATTGTCTATGAGTTTTCCCAAATTTTTATGTGCCAATACTGCATGAATTCGGGGATCCTCCATGATGGAGAGTTCAATATCTTTCCATCTGGAACAAAAAATTGGGGTACATATGTTAATTAAGGGTTTAGTCTGGGCCGCATAGAAATAATCCTGGGTTTTTTCCCTTGCCAGATAAATCTTGAAATCATTTTATTCAGTTCGGGAAATTTTATTGAGGGAATTTCCGCTGGAAGTGCTTGAAATAGGAAGAGATATCGAGGGAGAATGTTCATTTCTACAGAGTCAATTCTATGGCTAAGACTGAGGAAAGAAACAGAGTTCCATCTGTGTATGTCATCTTAAATTTTTGCTAGGAGGGAGGCATAATTTATCACTGCCAGTGTTGAGATATTTTTTGGTAAGTGTATTCCTAAATATTTCAATGAACTCTGGTCCCAGTTAAAATTAAATTTGTCTCTAATATTTTTTGGAGACGTAGAGTTAAAAGTAAAAATTTGTGTTTTTTGCAGATTTAGTTTATATCCTGCATATCTACCAAATGTTTCTAGCAGGTTCATTAATTCTGAAAAAGAGTTTGAGGGGGTACTTAAATAGATCAGGATATCATCGGCGTACAATGCTACCTTGTGGTCTTCTCCATTTATGCAGATGCCTTTAATACTTTCCCTCTGTCTTATCCAAAGTGCAAGAGGTTCTATATAAAGTGCGAAAAGTAATGGGGAAATTGGGCACCCCTGTCTTGATCCGTGCTCCAATATAATGGTATCTGAGAGATACCCGTTTATTTTTATCCAGGCCGATGGTTTAGCATATAGCGTGCGAATGCCCTTGATAAAACTGTCATGCATGCCAAATCTTTCAAGGACTTTATATAAGAAAGGCCAGCTAACTGAGTCAAAGGCCTTCTCAGCATCCAAACTGATTAGGTAGGCTTCAAGATTGTTCTGTTGGATATCATTTAATATGTGCAACGATCGCCTGATGTTATCGTGGGTTTGTCTTTGTGAGATAAATCCAGTTTGGTCATTATGTACAAGTTGAGGAAGGATGTTTTCCAGTCTTTTAGCAAGTATGGTTGTGTATAATTTGTAGTCAACGTTCAGCACCGAGATAGGTCTATAAGATCCACATTCCAGTTTTTCCTTTCCTTCTTTGTGGATAACGGAGATCACTGCCTCGCTCCAAGATGGAGGCATTTTGGCGTCTGTTAAGGTTGTGTTGCAGGCCCTAAGAAGGCTTGGCACTAACTCAAATCAAAATGTCTTATACCACTCTGAAGGAAGGCCATCCGGACCGGGTGATTTATTAGCTTTAAGCTTAGAGATAGCGCTGTTCAATTCTTTCTCAGTTACTGCTGCTGTCAATATCTGATTTTGTTCTTCTGATAGAACAGGCAGATTGAGTGAATTGAGGAATTTGCCAATTTGTTGCTCGCTCTCTAGATGTGGTTGCGTATACAGAGATTTATAGTACTTTTTAAACACTCTTTGTATTTCATCTTGTTTATAGTTTATAGATTTAGAAACCGGGTCCCTTATTTTGTATATAGTTCTGTCCGCTTGCTGTTTTTGCAGTTTTCTCGCCAGAAGTTTTGCTGATTTTCGGCCTGACTCATAATATTTCTGGTTTGTAAATATCATTTTCTTTTCAATTTCCTGTGAGTGTAATATATTTATTTTGTTTCTTACTTTCTTTATTTTTATCAGCACATTAGTTTTTTGTTCTCTCGTATGCTGTGTCTCAAGATCTTTTAATTCTTTATTAAGGTTTATTAGTCTTAATTATTTTTCTTTCTTTTCATGGGCACAGTAAGATATAATTCTCCCCCTGATGACTGCTTTTAAGGCATCCCATACAATAGCTGAATCAACCTCCCTGTTATCATTTTCTTCAAGATACGTTTTTATTTCCTTTCTCATTTGGATCTTAAATTGTGGGTTGTTTAGAGTACTTGTATTTAACCTCCAGTGTTTTTCCAACTTTGTGGCTTATAAGTACAGTGCAGGACAGAGGTGCATGATCAGATACATTTATACTTCCAATATCACAGCTATACATTCTATGGCGATCTCTCTTCAACACAAAAAAATAATCTATCCTGAGTATGTATCATGGGGGCATGAGTAGAAAGTGTAATCACGGCCAGATGGGTAAAAGTCTCTCCATAGATCTAGTATGCCCAACTCTGCCATTAGAACGTTAACTCTTCTATGCGATGGAGTCGTTGTTACGTTTTTTGATAAATCTAGTTTTGGGTTAAGACGGATGTTCCAATCTCCACCACCTATGACAATTACCGGTGCCCCTATCATTAAATCAAATATTTTTCTGTAGAAAACAAAATCACTTCCAGGGGGGGCATAAATGTTACATAATGTCAATGAAACGCCATCTATTTTTCCAGAGACTATTATATATAGTCTCTAACAGATCTTTGTCTGTTACCTTTGACAGATGTTCAAATGATACTTTTTGGGATATTAAAATTGCTACCCCTCTCCTACGGCCTGATTTATAGGATGAATAATATACCCTTGAAAACCCCATTCTCTTCAATTTTTCATGTTCTGATGGGCTGAGGTGTGTCTCTTGTAAGAACACAACATGTGCCTTTTCCCTTTTCATTTTTGCTAGTATTTGACTTCTCTTTGCTGGGTTTAAAATCCCTTTCACATTAAATGAGATAACTTTTAGAACGTTCTCATTCATAGTTTCCAGCTTCGATTAGCACAAAAAGACCTCTACTGATGCCACAAAAGTTGTACACTAAAAATATCTCTCCCAAGGAACAAACACAATACAAACAAAAAGGGGAAACGTTTTTTAATGGAACATCACCGAAACGGTTTATAACAGTTGTTTCCAGTGTAGAGGCTCGATTCAAATGAGCCTTAAAGGACTTTTTAAAGTCAAAGTCCCCATAAGGGAAAGACCCACTTAGTGTCAGTGGTGGGGCCCTAAAGTGTGGCTTCATGGTAGCGCAGATCTAAACAAAGTTGAACTAAATCAAACCATGGATAACAAGCCAATTAACAAGTCCCGACTCCTTTAATTTGACAGAAAATAAAACTGTAGGAGTAATTGCCTGTTTTAAATGCCATGGCAGTCTTCCGGGCAAGTAACCAGAATGAGTAACGCTCGAGTCAGTTATTACTTATCTGAATTTCTATGAAGAATCATCAGTCTCTTGTCGAAGGGGATCGCCTTCTGAATTCTTGTAGTTTATCCTTGTATTGAGTGCTGGGTGTGTTTGGATTGTGTGGAGCCGTCCGCTGCACCGGGTTCCTTCTCTCCACTCCGGTCACGCCGTCTCCCCGCCACCTGCCATTCAGACAGGAGCCGGGTCTCCTCTTGGTCCGGAGCAGCAGAGGACTTCACCACCGTGACTGGAAACCCTCATGAGGCCATATCCCTCGTCGCTTCTGCAGCATCCTGGAATAGCCGGGTGCCATTCTCGTAGAAGACCTGCATCCTTGCGGGGTACGGTGTCTGGAACTTTATTCGTTTTTCTTTCAGGACTTTCTTGGCTTCGGCGTATTCACTGCGTTTCTTAAGCACCTCGGGGGGGAAGTCATGGTCAACGTAGAAGCGATCATTGTTGAAAAACACTTGTTTTTTCTGCCAAGCTCTTCGGAGCACTTCTTCCTTCATCCGGTAGCTCCCGAACTTGACCACTATCGATCTGGGTTTTGGCTGCGGGCCGCTCGGCTTTGGAGCCAGAGCTCGGGTAGCCCGTTCTATCCTGAGGTCTCTGTCACGGGGCAGGTCGAGCGCGTCTTTCAGCAGGTTATCCAGAAAACCAGCCATGTCGGTGCCCTCTCTGTCTTCGGGTATACCGTAAATCCTTAAGTTATCCCTGCGTGCCCGCCCCTCCTGGTCTATCAGCCTCGCTTCCAGGTTAGCTTGACGCCGCTTGATTAGCGTTGATGTTGCTTGAAGCACGGTCTCAGTTTCTTCAATTCTCCCCTCTGCCTCGTCCAGTCTGTTGTTTGCTCTCTTTAATTCGTGTTTGATGTCAGTGAGTTGTACCCTGTTATCTCTTCTGAAGTCCCGGACTTCGTTGAGAATGCTTCGCAGGGAGCTGCTTCGGCTGTCTTCCATCACATTTGTGGTTGTCCTACTTCTAGTAGTAACCCCTTTCTCCATTATCAAAGAAAAATTGCACTGGGATTGATAAAACTACAGATTTTTGGGGTTATTTAACAAAACCGTCGGGGAGCTCGAAAATTAAGCTGTCATCCTCTCAGTGGCGGAACCGAAAACTTCTGATTTAGTTTAATCCAGTTTTATTTTGTTTTGGGCTTGGGACATTGGGAGATATTTGTGTCTTTAAGTAATATAGAAGGTATTTTTATTAGTTTGTCAACTTTGCGCAGGCACCTCAGGACTCTGCGGTTGTTCAGACAGAAAGACCATTCTGATCTGCTGGACATTGCGGTTTTCCTCCAGGATCAGTTGAACCAATATGGAATGCTTCACGGATACAAGATGATGCATCTGAAATACATTCCGGCCAGCTACATGGTGACTCAAGAGACAATTAGCCATTTGCTGAAAATACTGGATCCCCACGGAGTGGAACTGAGACACCGGAATCGCCTTCGACGACGTTTGTATCAGAATCCAGGTCGGAACTTTTTATGGCACATGGATTCATATGATAAACTCAAACCACATGGGATCTGCTTCAATGGTGCAATAGACGGGTTTTCAAGAATGGTGGTGTGGCTACATGCATACTACATAAGTAGTGATCCAAAGGTAATCGCTGGATACTTTTTTGATGATGTGTCATCAAGAAATGGGACTGCTACTCGAATTAGATCAGACCTAGGGACAGAGAACTGCTACGTGGTACAGATGCAAATATTCATGAGACATGATCATATGGACAAATTTTCGAACAGATGCTATTTGTATGCTCAAGCAATCCTAACCAACGGCTTGAGCACTGGTGGGGATTTTTAAGGAAGCAACATGCACAGTTCTGGATGAACGTATTGCAGGATTTAAAAGAGTCTAGACACTTCTCTAGACAAAAGTCTTATACAATTCACATCGAAGTAATAGAGGTAAGAAAAACTTTGTAGCCTATAATTCAAAGTTTTTATACATTGTTTTGTCTATGTTTGTATATGTTACACAAGTGTGTGACGTTCTTTTTCTATATTACCAGCAACAAAAGTGAATTCCACTGTGAAAAAAATGAAGCATCACAGGAGGTCCTTTAAAAAAATATTTAATACCAATAAAATACCCAGAATACTATAAAGGACTGGTAGTAAATGTTAATGTTCACTGTGATAATGTGTTTATGGTTTAAGAATAGAGTTGAGCTGAGTTAAAAGGATTGTTGTTTAAGTAGCTGAGTTTTTCAGAAGGTCAGTGAACATGTAACTGTTGGGCACATGACACTGTTAGACATTTCCAGCTCCTATGGCTGTGGGTTCGGGGATATGGCATGCTTCTCATTGCCTGGGAGACAGGGTTTGTCCTCTGAACACAGCGGGGATCCTGTGTTGCCGTCGCGCTGTTCTCTCTCGGTTCCGGATCATCCATGTCTCGTCCTCACCACGGTCCCTCTGCCCCTCCCCACTTGAAGCGCTGGGGCAACTGGGGCCACACATGTCACTTTTTCTTGGTACACCTCCCTGGGGCGCCGGTGTTGTTTTTCTGCTTGTGGGTGAGAGAGGGGTGTCTTTTCAGTTAGTTTTGCCATCAGATGGTTTTGAATCTGAAAAGTAACTAAACAAAGCTGTCAGACAAATTCAGTATGACAGTACTCTGAGATGTAGGGGAGTAAAAGAATAAAGTTGCACAAAATAGCCTAAATGCAAACACTCAAGTAAAGTACAAGAACCTAAATTGTTTCTTAAATAGGCTACAGTAGTTCAGTAAATGTAGTTGAATTCCCCCACTGCAGACAGTTGTGGTTGGGCTTGTGACAAAAATCCTAACAAATGAAGACTTATTCTTTTCAAAGAGGATTTAACATGCACCCTTTAGAGGGTATATGCAATGAAAATGTTGTGAAAACCCCTGCTCTATTGTGGACAATAACAATTCATTTTGCCTGCAGTTGGTTAGCCACGTTAACAAATGTTCTCACTTCCCCACTCTTTTCCCTTATATTTAGAGAGAATTGCAGGACGTTGTTCACCTCTGTAACACAGAATTCGCCCATGCAGAAATGCGGTGTCCCCAGGAGGACATCCGGTGATGATGTACACCCTACCCCTACTATTTGGTGCTAGGGAGTACCTTAAAGAGGTATCCCAACAGAAGATACAGGCATGCAGAGAGGAATGCCTACAGAGAGGACTGTATCCCTGTGATAATACTGTGTAAGACATTTGTTGCCTTGTCATGGCAGAAAACAGTCTTCATCCGCCCACCTCTCCAGAGGAAGCCATTGAGCTTTACATGTTTTTACATGCTTACATATGTGCCCATATTTAATAATAACAAGTTGTTCTACTGGATCAAATGATTGAATGTGAGCACTCATCCTCAGCAAAATAACAATAGAATTGCAGTTTTTCTATGGGTGGAAAATGTTATGTTGACTGCGAATTTCAGTTTAAGTGATTGACAGATGTATTGTCTTTAAGTAATAAATAACAATGAACTCTTAAATAATCTCCCCTCTGAGCATCATATCATCTCTTTTCATTCATCATTATGGAAAAATTATATATCTCAACAAAGTAACTGGGGCAGTCCTGAAAATAAACGTCTCACATTTTGTCATCGCGAAAAATGTCAAAATTGGCCTTATGGTGGAACTATGTATTACATTTCATTACATTTCATTTAGCTGACGCTTTTATCCAAAGTGACTTACAATAAGTCCATTCAACCATGAGGGTACAAACCCAGAACAACAAGAATCAAGAAAGTACAATTTTCTTCAAGAAAGAAGAATTTTCTTCAAGAAAGCCAGTATGTAGCATGGCCAAATGTGGTCTGACACACTTTGGTTGGTCTTGCATAATCATCCATAAATCAAACTGGTTATAATAGGATGGGTGTCCATAGGCTGAAACCTTAAAACACCCATACTTCTGGCCGCAGTCCAGTAGTGTTTGGCATCAGACAAACCTGGTAATACAGAGCAGTTTTATTTCTCCCCTGTGTGATTTAGTGTTTATTAACTATTTAAGCATTTAGGAAATTCCTTCCTTTTTGTGTCTTTCTCATCAAGTTATTTTAATTGCCACCAAAGAATTACATGGAATTTGGTGATGTAGAGATGAAGTTAGGTGTTGAAATATATTGTCTATAATTTGCTGGTGATAAGTCAACTATCTTGGGGACGTTTAAAGAAAAGCAGGCCAATCTTGCTTATGTAGCCTAATAAAATGTGGTCTGTCATCCTAATATTTTATTCATTTTGTTGGGACATGGTTTTTGGGAAACCAAAGCTCTGCACATATGTGCAGCCAAAAGCCTGAAGCCACATGGCCCTCCAGGACTCAATCTCCCAGGGGCCCCCAAAAGCCTGAAGCTGCAGGTCCCTCAAGGAACTCAATCTCCCAGGGGGCTTGCAACGTCACAGAGGTGTAAAAAAACCCCCAGGGAAACAGGTTTCAACTCCCATTGGTCACTCTGGACCCCATGACCTGTGAGGTCACCGGGCCAATATAAGGCCGGCTCTCCCCCTCTTCTCTCTCCTTCCATGCAACACCGAGGGTAGAAGCCTGGCTTCTCCAGCTCACATCTTCTCTTTCCATCCACCTCTTCGAGAGGAGCACACCGCTCTTTCCACGAATCGTCTCAGAGGAGAAGGGTGGCGGTCCAGCTCACTCTTTCAACTCAAATCCACTTCATGGAGGAGAGTTGCAGCTTCCAGCTCATCTCACCAAGGAAACCTCCTCGCAAGCTCTACCAACCTTCAGGCAGCGACGCGATGTCCTGCCGGAGAACTTCAAACAGCAACTGAGCTACACAGCTCAACAGAACCACGAAGGCCGGAGCCACAAACCAGCAAGACGACTTCACAGAACTGTGAACTGCACAGCAACTCTTTTTCCCCTTTCCACGGATGGGTAACACAACTGGGCTTAATAATTATACTAGGCTAAGCAAGACTGTTTATTTGATTCTGTGTGATGTTATAAGTTTGATTTGTGGTGTTGGGATATTTTGGGTTAGTTATTGAGAAAGTAATGTTAGTCTGTATGCTCTTCACAGTCTTTCGTTGCATCCAATCTAGTAACTTCCTCTAATTTGGCACACACACAGACACATGCATAACCCTTCACCTCATTAACTCTACAGGTCGTAAACATTCCAATAGGGGGGGACGGGTGTTATCTCTTTGACCAGCCACCATTTTGAAAGCACGCTGACTCACACAGACACACATGTAGACTCGCATGCCTATCTTTGTTTAGTAATTACACCGTTAGTAATTTGTGTTTTTATACTTTATTATATTCATAATAAATGTCTTTCTTTCATAAATGTTTTTTTATTAATGTTGCATAAGTGAATTTTGCCAACCTCTACACTGTCAAGAACTCCATATCCTTCAACATAGCTAACTATCTATATGGTAATTTTGGTTATAGTTATTAATTTAATTGTTAATCAGAGTTCCAAATTTGTAGTTAGTACCTTTCTGAGACTTAATCAATAAATTGGCTATCTTTCCCTTCCTTTGAAGGGTGGTGCCCCGAGGTAACTTTAATCAATTAAAGTTATAATTTAATATTAATAATAAAATATTAATATTTAATATTTTTATAACCAAATTTATTGAATGCCGAAAGGCACACCATTTTATGGTATCACGTTTAATGCATTATGGCACAACAATTTGCAGTGGGGCTACCATGACACCATCAACAAATAAAGCATAATTTCCACACTAATTAAAGTATGCCTACATTTTTTTCCTTTTTGAATTAACCCATGTTTGATCACATAAACCTTTCACAGTACAAGCACCCATAGCTGTTATGTTCGTGTTTGGAAGGATGAGGCTTAGTTTAAGTCCCAACGTAACTTTATTACACAATGCCCTAAGCCACTGCTTTTCAAAGTGGGGGTCCCGACCCCCAGGGGGGCTCCAGGGGTCGCCAGGGGGCGCGTGGAAACTGTAAGGGAAAAGGGGGGACAATGTGACAATAAAAATAAAATTATTAAATTAAACATGTGTTTTAGATGTTATTAATCACTGCATATCGAAATCTATGTGTCCTTGGATGCCAATCTTTTTTTCTTTTAATGCCAATCATTTAATTTAAAAAAACCACACACCGCTCAAGCCAATCAGAATCGAGCAGCCGCTGCATCAGAAAGTTGGTCCAATTAAGCAAAAATGGACACATTTTTAAAATGAAAAAGATCCGACAAATCAGACTGAAGATGACTCATCTGCAAAACTGCCACAACCACGGAATACCACCTTGGCATCCAAAACTTGGAGGTATGAAATCTCTTCTTCCATTTGCCACCACATACCTCTGCGAGTCTGGCTTTTCTTCATTGAAGGTATTGAAAACAAAGCACAGAGCATGTCTGCAAGTGGAGAATGACATTTGTCTGGCCATAAAACCTTGGATAGATAAACTCTGTAGGAGCCACCAAGCCCCCCCCCCCCCCCCCCCCCCCCCTCCCACTAGTGAGGGACCAGGTGTACACACAGAGACAAACATACTTAAATGACAAGCACTGTTTATAACGGAAGAGAGACACTGAATGTAATGAATAAATAACAAAATAGAAAAACTAGAATATATACAGTATATATATATGTTTCCGGGTTAATATTACTGTACAGAAATGACAAGGAATGTTTGTAACAGATATAAGACAGATTATTAGTTATTAAAAAAAAGAAGGGAAATATATTAAGAAGCTGTTTGTTTGATTTGAGATATTTGCCATTATATTGCACAAAAAAGTTTGCAACTGGGGGGTCCCCGCCAGAGGCTTATGCTATATGGGGGTCCTTGGCATGGAAAAGTTTGGGAACGCCTGCACTGAGCAACATATATGTGCATCTTAGTGTCTTCTTACTCTAATCTTTTCTGCTTCTTTAATTACTCATATTTAACTACTGCTGCCACCTAGTGGATATAACATGCAGTAGCATCTGATCACAACAATAACTAACAGGGAAATGTCTACTTAAAAGATTCTCTGTAGTGAATTAGATGGATAATATAAGTTTTTCAAGATTTTATCCAATGCAGTTATGCAAAGTCAGCAATTCTGCTCTGTTAGACAGGATCCACCAGTTTTAGAACAAACAAATGATTACAGTAAATAGTCAAGTACCATTTGTGGCAATGGGTAGTTAAACTTATCTGCAGTAAAGACACAATTAGTTTGAACGCTTTTGAGGTACTCTCTAATGTATATTAGAACAGATTCACAAACACTACCAGTAATAACAGCTGAAATAACAGATACAGGCTCCAAATCAATTATAATTTCTCAGTAAAAAATGCAACTGTGTGAGAACCATGTCCAAAGAGATTATACTCTAACTGATCACAGACAACGTAAATAAAAGTAAATTTGAAATAGATGTTTCAGAATCACAGTGTTCAACAGCTTTTCTGTAAAGTGTCAGCAATACCACAGTAAAATAAATGAAAAGCTTTTTTAATTAATTCAAGAAATTTGAAAGAAATCAACATTTGCATTAACAACACTTCCAAAATAATTTGACTCTACTTCAGTGTAAGATATTGGACACCTTAACACAACATGAGCTAATGACCAAACATGAGCTAATGACCAAATCTTCCCCATATTATCTCTGTCTCACAATCACACCTATTTCATCCAATCCCCTTATGTACTGATGTAAAAACCGCAAACTTTGATTCTCTGCTGGAGTAGCTGGAGAGGCCGTGGTCAGCTTTAACACCTTTCGCGTTGTTGGTTTAAGATCATCATACATCTTCTGGATTTCCAGCACACTGGGGAAGAACTTCCTGAGAGTTGGTCCTGCGACTGCTGCAGTGTTATGCAGTGCATATTTCGGTTGATGGATTATTTGCTTGTGGGCCACTTGGAGAAGCGTAGCTTTCAAGATTTCTTGTGTTGGTACTGTTCTTACTCCCATGCGATCCATAAGATCAAGGAACTCATCTTCATCATCACCAACTAAAGCCTCTTGCAAAGCAGTGGAAAAGAGATCACACTGACTAACATAAAATATCAGGGAGTCAAACAGTAAATCAGGTGAGACAGCATGTTCACCAAATGTGACTGCGGCTGTAAAGGCTTGAGCGAGCCGAGAAGGGAAATATCCATGGTCCTTCAATCCCTTGACCATTATTCTACCAACAGATCTCCATTCTTCCTCTTGCCATTTTGGGGATAGCGATGGCACCCTCACATCTGCACCCTCTGCTGCACAGTCTAAAAATTCTGTCCAGAAGGCAGCATATATACGTCCCTGGACACACCATTCACATCTGCACCAATTTCATCAATGAGGCTGTATTTCACAGAGTAGCTTATCATGGCTTCATCCTTGAATGAGTATCAGTTCTTCTAAGAGATTCACTCTGTGAAATTTCACTGTCACATGCAAACGTTCATAAGAAGGGCTTGGTGGGACAGCAGGTTCTGTCTCAGAATGAATAGGAGTTGAGATGTAGGTGTTAGTGTTTATTTGTGCCTCTTCTATTGGAAGGATAGGCTCAAATGGGACTGTATCATCAAAAACACCTAAGAATGGTCAACCTCGCATAGGACCAAAATTGACTTCTGATGTATTGCACAAAGATGTAAGATCAATAATCTCAACAGCAGTAGAGACAAATGCTGACATATTGGTGGTACTTTGCCCATCATCTTCCACAGTGTGTGCTTGCTGTTCACTGTCTAGTGTTTTCTGTCAGCTGCTCAACATTTTTCTGACCTTACTGCGTCTGTCTGTTTATCAGCTCCCTCTGCCATTTCTGTGAACATGTCATCTCTATTGGTCAGATGCTCTGTGAACAGGTAAAATCTTAACACCCCCAATTTATGTCTCATAGAGTTCAAGGTATGCTTCCTGAAAGTCAACAATATCGTGACAACGATATCATGTAGCATGCTGAACAAGGGCTCTATGTGAAACTTCAATGCAAAATGTAACTTCATCAAAATACTAGATAGGTTTATAAATAGAGGGAGACTGTCGTTCGCTCTCTTTTGTTACATGTGGTCAAAAGACATAACATAATTTGGCATCTAACATGTAACCAAAAACTTTCCTTACCTGTATTGACATCGTTGCACTTGAAATCATTTAGCACTGTTGCAGGGTCAGGCTGATGCAGCATCAACCCTACTCCATGCCGGTGAGAGCTTCAGGCAGGACTGAGGTAAAGCCTTAATTCATATGTTTCTTTTTTTCCCCATGAAAACTTAACTCGGAAATTCCGAAATAATTATCTCAGAAAAACAGAACTTTTTTTTGTTTCAAGTGAATGCAATATGCTTCCGTACATCTCTGACATGATGTCAACATCTGATGATTATTATTTTCCCATAGTGTCACCATTGTTCTGCATTAGTGAGTCTACGTCTTATCTACGCTTTAGTACTACCCACTGGAAGTGGTCCTGTTTTATCAGATTCATATATAACACAGTAAGAGTAACTTGTTAGATAATGGCTTTAAATCATTCGTACAATAGAACAATAGGCACAGCAACCTCCAGAGTGTGCTCATTCATCTCTGTTACTTTAAATAAATCAGATTTATTTATTTAAAATTTCTGTCATAATGTGTGTTTTACAGTATTTCCATTTTCTTTAATTTACCTTCATTCTACTACATTTATTTTATAGTGATAGTGCTGTTAAGATCAGATAAAGATTTCACACTATGAATATACTTACACTTGGACTTATGTTGTGTTGAAGCGTATGTACTTTTACTAATTTAAGGGATCTTATTACTTAATTCAACGTTTCATAGCACATTTCATTAATTCCCTCAAGCATATCACACATTATCTAATGTATCTGAAATCCTTGATGAATTTTCTTCATTCGGTCAAGAGACTAACTGTCTCAGAGAAACAGTGATCACTTCAGCTATCAGTAGTGAATTCCTCAAAAGAACAATAACATACAGGAATCTCAACACATACACATTCAAACTTTACTGCCTATTTAGCACATTAATCTTGTAGGCATTTAAAAAAAAAAAAACATTGCTTATTTAAATATCATGTTATTTTTCGAAACTTTTTCACATTAAATCATTAGCATTTATCAGGAACATTTCATCACTGATATTTGTGTATATCGGAGCATAAGGCTTCATCTGCTCTAGTTTCTTCAATCCCTTCTGATTTTAATCAGTCATAACTTTGAACTTTCTAGGGCAAATGACCCAGCAACTGTCAATTCCATCAGTCCACTCACACATGAGCACAGTTAAAGACACAACATTCTATAAGTCTATCTTTTTATCTGCGTATGACTCCAGCTGGCCTTCTGGAGCAAAACATTGCTTTGGACCAGGCACTTTGTTTTTCCTGTTTATCACCAGTGGTGTGATTTTATTCACTTGACACTTTTGTTTTGCTTTCCGATTTGCATTATTTTATTTTAAAAGAAATTGTCCACAGTTTAGTTTTTTCACCTCGACTGTGGACTTATTGTTTCCCTTGTTGACATATTCACATCAATTTGAATGATAAAAAACATTCACTTGTACATTCATTAAACCCTGCTGCAGCATCAGAGCTTTTTTCCGTTACATTTTTCTTTACTACATCAGTGGTGGCAAACTTAAAGGATTTTTAACGAAAACTCAAAGTATTTCGCCTTGTGTACACACTCTTAAAACTATCTGCGACTCAACTCAGAAATCCGAACAGATCCTCAACCTTTCCCAAAGGACACAGAGTAGATAATCCCCGTTATTGATTCAAACGAAATAGGCCTCTTCGCACTCCTTCAAAAACATCTGTTCTATAGTTTAAACCTCAGGTGGGTCCCTCTGTGTCGAGTGCAGCCCAAAGCCGCCTCATAAAACATCCCCTCTTTTTGGGGGCTGTGGGGTTCAACTAACACACCGCAGTCTTTTTCTAATCTTTCCCGACAGACACATGCTCCCCGCCAAACTGCCGATTGCACCAAAGTCAGGGTGTTACTATTGCCTGTGCCGGCCAGGACCTGAATTCACCCCAGAAACCAACCAACCACTGGTACAGATTTAGCACAGATTTAGAACACTTGTACAGTGCTTTATGACATTATAAATATACAAAATCCAATTTTCACTACAGCTCAGTTCACTTACTTACATTTCTGCTCATTCGGTTTTGATTCAGAAAGATCAATTTGGATTTTATTCTCGTTGGGCATGAGGTCAGTCGTCTAAGAAAAACGACAGCTGACTACCCTGCACACACATTCTCGCCTTTGATTGTTGTTGTTTTTTACAGTCAAATAGCAACAAATTTGCATGTTTACTTTATGATCTTGTCAAGCTCTGTCACAGTAAGGCAAGTCTGAAGATGTCTCCCACAGCATCCCCATATATCTCCCTCTACTTGCGTCACCCAATTCTAACAGCACATCCATGGATGGCTAGAATTGCTGTCACTCTCTATGTTACATGTAGGTGTTCGCATCCTATTGGATAGTTAAGCCTAAAGTATGCATTCCTAAATCACATTGTGTCCTTACATCTTGCCACTGGTAAAATACGCAAAAGAGTTAAAGTTGGTGCCTCTCTGTCTGGCGCATCTGAGTTAGATATGAAGTCCCTAAACGTAGACACTACAATGTACTGTTGGTTGGGCCTTTATCTATAACCTGACCTAAGAGAGAGAATGGAGTATCTGTGGAATTAGACAGGCACTATTCTCCTGTACAGATATAATGTAATATACAAAATACATAATATATAGTGGCATATACAGGAATGTGTGAGGATGGTCAAAAATTCCTCAACACTGGGGGGAAGACAATTGAACAATGCCTCTCGATCATGCCATTTCTTTAGGAGGTTACTATGGTAAATTTGCTCACCTTTCCTCTTCCCTGTTTGCTGTACTTTGTAATAGACTTCCCCAACCTTTTCAATTACTTCATATGGTCCCTGCCAAGTAGCCAAGAACTTACATTCATCAGTGGGGACAGAACTAGGACTCTGTCTCCTGGTTTCAATTCTCTGGGTTGGGCTGCTCGGTTACAAGCTGCACTCTGAGCTTTCTCCATGTGCTCCTTCACAATGGGGACCACAGCTGCCATTCTGTCTCGCATCGCCCCTACATGTTCAATAGTGTTACTATGGGGACAGGGTTGGTCCTCCCAATTCTCCTTGGCTATTTCTAGAAGAACCCTGTGTTTGTGGGAATACAACAGGTCAGAAAGGGTGAGAAACCAGTGGAACTTCTCTTACCGCAACCAATTTCTTCTGTCATGCCGATTGCCTTCCTCAGCATGGCTTTACGAGTCTTGTTTAACCTCTCCACTAAACCATCCGTCCTTATGAACTCCTGGCCAAAAGAACCTCTGCAATACCATTTCCTTTGTTTTCTCTACCCCAAAGTGAGCTCCCAGCAAGTGAGTATGTGCCAACTGCAGAACTGTGGTGCGATGAGGTTGATGAACAAGGAGTTGGTCAACGACTTTATCATTACTTTTTACTACATGATATATGATGCCATTTTTCACTGCAAAGTAAGGGTAGGGTAGGAAAGGAGTGAACCTGGTTCCAACCAAAGTTCCCTCTAGGACCTGGACATTTCTTCATGCATTACCAAGGGTGGGGTCCTGTAACTGAGCTTTAATATTCATGTTGACAATAATAATGATAGCCTTAGTGTTGCATTCATTTCAGTATTAAGATTAAGATTCCTTTATTGTCCCGAAAACATGCACAAACAAGCAATGGGGAAATTGACCCTCTGCTTTAACGCATCCGTGTGAACAAAGAACTGGGAACACAACACACACAGTGAACACACAGAGCATTGGGCAGCTATGGAAAGCGCCCAGGGAGCAGGGTGCCTTGCTCAGGGGCACTTAGACAGTGAAATACAGAGGGTCCATCTGTCCTTTACATTACATTACATTTAGCTGACGCTTTTATCCAAAGCGACTTACAATAAGTGCATTCAACCATGAGGGTACAAACCCAGAACAACAAGAATAGAGAAAATACAATTTCTTCAAAAAAGCATTAAATTAGCGTAAATTAGCTACATGGTACAATTCCAACACACGTAAACAAGTGTCAAGAAAACTAGAAAGGAAGTGCGCTCCAACAACTGTGTTGAAAATCATCTATCCTGGAAAGATAGAGTTAAAGTATATAAGAAGACCCTCCCCAAAGCAATTAATAGAAGAAACCCCAGGTTAGCCAGGCTACAGTGCTGAGTCTTACCTCCATCAAACCCAGTATTCCTCCATCCCTGAATAGCAATGTCTTTAAGAACTTCTTTAATGATAAAATTCTAACTATTACAAATAAAATCTACAATCTCCTGAACTCAGTTGATGCTAATACATCATCAAGCACAGACATTTTAGTAATAGCTGAGAATCCTACCAATTATTTAGACAGCTTCTCTCTGATCACCCTTGATCCGCTGACCACAATAATCTCATCGTCTAAAGCTGATTGATCCTCATGCTTAAATGGCAGCGACTGAGCTGACTCAAGAGCTAGAGCTACAGACCATGAAATGTAAAAAGTATATTACTGTAGTAGATACATTAAATTCTGCTAAACCAAGAAACAGTACACCATTTTGAAATTTACAGTTACAATATGTAGAAAACATATTTTTAATGTAAAATTCCCTTTTTGTTAAATTAATGAGAAAATACCCTAATTTCAAAAGCATGTAATTACTTTCAAATTAACGGTATTATTCTGTTTATATTACATATGTTTCCGATATGTACCTTTAAAATTACAGAACAAAACCATTCACCATTCAGCAAAAACACACCTTCATTTCTACAGACAGAGGATGTTGAAAATATAGTATATGTTTGTCAAATAATGCTGGGTTAAAGGTAAAACATAGCATATGTTTAAATATACTGTGTTAAAATGGTACAGAACAAATAAAGGACACTTTAAAAAGAAATGATGTCAAGGGTGACCAAAAAACACAACAGGCTTATCATGTAGCTTCGAAGGGTATACAAATATGTAGTGAAGGAAATAAGTATTTGATCCCTTGCCGATTTTGTAAGTTTGCCCACTGACAAAGAAATTAATGGTCTATAATTGTAACGGTAGGTTTATTTTAACAGTGAGAGACAGAATTTCAAATAAAAAATCCAGAATGCAAATCAATTTATAACTTTTATATGTTGTGATTTTCTGGATTTTTTTATTTGAAATTCTGTTACAATAAACCTACCATTACAATTATAGACCATTCATTTCTTTGTCAGTGGGCAAACTTACAAAATCGGCAAGGGATCAAATACTTATTTCCTTCACTGTATACCTTTCCAAAGAAATTATTTAATTTGTGTGCTATATAATTCCTAATAATACAACTTTTGCAAAACAAACTTCCAAACGTGTAGATATATATTTTATTTATTTTCCTTTTTGACCTGCCATACAGCCTGTGAAACACTGCTGTAGGTATGTGACAGTGAAATATTTATTCGCATGCACCTGGAGAGTTCTTCAACTGTTTCCAGTTCCGGAGTACACGGCAAAGAGCGGTAAACTAAAGTCAGATAGAAGGAGAGTGAGATACGTGGAGACAGTCAGTTTCAACCACATATATGCCGAGAGAGTGAACTTCAATCAGTAATTCAAAGTACGGAGAATACTAGGCACGGAGAATAGCGCCACTTCTCCGTGCCTAGCATCGCTTTTCCGTGGGGAAAACTACACTACAGGTGGCACAACGTTGTTCATCTTGAGGTCCAAACACTCCTTCTTGAGGTAAGTGTCCTCCAGTCTGAAAGTAAACGCTTTCTTGAAGCTCTGTCTGTGTGTGAAATCACGGTAATTTTAGTGTTTGCTAGCTGTGGTTAACCATGTCGTCACATTTTGCGGTTTTTAAGTGTGAGTTAACTTTACGTTAGCCATTTTCGGAGTTGAGAGAGCTGACTTTTGTTTTGCATCGTCGGTTAGGGCATGCTGTGTTAAACTGTAGCTACTGTTAGCTAACTTTACATAAGGTTGAGAGAAATGTTAAGTTGTACTTTCTGTGGCAAGTCGCTTCAGACATTGAAGAGTTATGTACTCCATTGCAAACTTCACAGAAATGAACCGCGTTGTTTATTTAAGTGCATTGGAGACGGCTGAAAGCAGAAATGTTGTCGCTGTGGAGCCTTTAAGGCCCATTTCTACCGGAGGCATTATGTATCTGCTCCTGCTGGAACTGCTTCTGTCAGAACGACTGTTACCGTCAACGTTACCCCTTACAAATGCGGAATGGCACTGTGTGAATGCCAGTTTAAAAAATATTAAAGATTTAATAGCTCATTTGAAGGAGCAGATTGTGGAGGGACGTGCCGTGACATGTCCAGTGAGAGGATGCACAACTATTTTCAAAGTTAAATCTTCATTTACTGCCCACATGTCACGGAAACACAAAGATTTTTCCGACAGCACTATCAGTGATTTAAATACAGAGTCTGCATCTCAGTCATCGTCTGCTCAAAATGAATCAGATGACTTTTCCCCTCAAGTATATGAGGCAGGTGCAGACATGGGCACAAATGCATGTGATATGGATGTGTCAGTGATTTCAGTGATCTTTTTCTTAGAAACGTCAGTTTATTCTACTTGAAATTGCAGGGGCAGTTTCTAATACCTGCTTCGACCATACAGAACATTGTTGAGGAGATGCAAAACATCCATGAGTTGGGTCAGGGATATATTTTGAGAAAACTTACTTCACTGTTAAAAAATGACACATTGTTATCAGATGAAGACATCAACAAAGTTTGTGAGTCTGTCAGGGGTTCTGATCTTTTCTCTGCATGTCATACAGGGCCAATGAGGATGGCATACTCACGTGCCGTCTTTCAAAAAAAAAAAAAAAATTATGTGGAGCCTAAGAAAATGTTTTTAGGAAGAGATGAGAACAGGACAGATAGGTTTGCCTATTATGTGCCTGTGAGAGAAACTTTGAAATGTTTGCTAGAATCTGGGTTACCCTGGCGCACAATATTTCTGTAGGTACTGCCTAATAACGCGATCTGAATTTCAGGGTGATCCAAATCTCTGCGGACCAGAGCGGACCATAGACAGCTACAATTCTGCTGTTGATCGCCTCCAGACTGAAGATACACCAGATGTGGAAGGAGTAAAGTTCAAGTCAGTATTCAATTCTTTAAAATAATTTAACATCTGTCAGCCAGGTTTTCCACCTTGTCTAGGACATGACATCTTTGAGGGAGTTTTGTCCTATGATGTGGCACTGTATCTTAAATATAAGAAGGCATGGTTCACTTACTCCACTCTCAATCGGCGCATTAAACAGTTCAAATACTGCGCCTCTGATGCTTCGACAAAGCCAAGTGAGGTCAGCCCTACAGCATATAAACTCTCAGGACAGGCCATACAGAACTGGAACTTTTTAAGGGTGCTGCCTCTCATAATAGGTGACAGAGAGAGATACAACAGATGATGTGTGGCAGTTGACTATGCAGCTAAAAGATATTGTGGACATGATATGTGCTCAAAAAATCTCAGTGTCTCAAGTTGCATATCTTGATGTTCTTATTCAAGAATATTAAAGAAATTAACCTGAAACCTAAACATCACTACTTGCGCCATTACCCAGCACTGACTCTGAAATTTGGCCCCTTGATAAGACTATTGACAATGCGCTTTGAAAGTAAGCACAGTTATTTCAAGAGATGTGCAAGGAATTTTAAGAATTTCAAGAATCTCTGCTTTACTCTCTCTGAAAGGCATCAAATGATGCAGGCTTATCTATCAGCAGGACCATTCAGTCAAACAGTATTGCAAGTTAAAGGTGGTTCTCCATTTTACGCGGTGCTGTACAGTAAAGCCGTTCAAGATGCAGTCACACCATTTAGCTTCACTGAGAACAACACAAAGGTCACAGCAGAAATGCTGTACATGGGGACATCCTAGAAGAAAGGACAATTCCTTGTCACAGGTAGCATGGACTCTGTGTTTGGTGAACTAGTGCTTATTTTGATAAAAAAATGACATTGTTCATTTTTTGGTGTCAAAGCACGTAGCAGAATTCCTTCCCCAGTACCATCTTTACAGTTCGAAAAGACAATGAAAAGATGCAGTGTCTGAACATCAATGACTTGATTGATTTCTATCCATTGCCATCTTATATGAAGGATGGATATCAAATGGTTCCATTGAAGCACAGTGTGTTGTCACACTAATGAATGTCTTGGGCTGTCATTCTGGTGTTAATTGAGCTCACTTGACTCTTTCTTAGAAATCAGAAATGGATGATGCAAAACATCCTCAGCAGTGCCATTACTAAGGTTTTGCCAGACCTCCCAGGCTCAAGTCTAGAAATTCTGGAGGAGACACTGCAATCCTTGGGGGTGGAGACCACTGAGGATTTTTCCTTTATCCAGGAAGCTGATCTTCTTTCAGTACTAAGACCAATTCAAGCCAGAAAATAGGTGGCAGCCTGGAAACAGACAAGTAAATACATTTTGCCAAAATTTATTTTAGTAGAGAAAAGATCATTCTATACACGTTGTTAATGTCATTATTTTTGTTTTACAGGACAGAGCACTGAATTCTGCAACGAGCCAGTGTTGACCTCTCCAGCTTCCTCATCACGCTCCTCACTCTATCCTTCCCCCTCACCCAGCCACTCAATTACAGTTGCTGATTAAGTTGACAGCAACTGCATGGCTATCCATGCAGTCAAGTTAATAAAACTGTGTGAAGAACATCTAAGCCTTTATTTGAGTGCTTTTGAGACACTTCACAGTAGGTGAAGGGAACAACGTGCTGGCTTTTGGGACACCAAGGAAATGGTGAGTTTCTGATCCGAAATGAAAATTGGGGATGATGTGCAGCAAACGACCCAAGTTAGTATGTGTTCCTCCATATATGACTACTATACTACTATATGTCCTTACTATTTTATATTGAAATACTTTATATTTACATCAGGAGTGGTTACTCTCTACAGAGGCAGCCATGTTTTTTACAATAGCCCGGACTGGACAAACTAAACACCCTTTGAGTTTTTGTGAAAAGTGAAGTTTACCACAGGTTCTCTTTCATGTTTGGGGGGGGGGGTGAAGGGTATTCCGCTACAGCATGCAGCTTTACCACTAGATGTCACTACATTTTACACACTGAACTTTTAACAAAAGAAGACCTTACGTTTATCTCTTTTTGTAAGCACAGTGTTGCCATTTCATGTTCACAGGTTAGTTAAACCACCTTGGTTCTGCTGTTGCTTGTACTGCTGGATTTCTCAGTAGATTTGAACATTTATGGCCTTCTTTGTTAACTTTAATGTTTCGTATAATTATTTTTCATATTTGTTGTGAGACAAACTTAGCCACTGTTTAAATACTATGCAAATTGTTGTATTATTAGTGTTGATATAACTATCAACACTATCGTTTTTTTTATCAATCCACAGCGATGATGAAAAGACCTACTAAAAAGTTTCCTGAACATCATACCATGTCTATATGTGACTGTCCAACCTGCTGTCAAGTCTGGACCCAATGACTAGGACACCAGTCTTGTCGAGGCTAATTAGAGGTAAGCAGTTGTATAGTGTATGGCTGCATGTTAATTATAACTATATTTCCAGTTGTCTACTGTTTAAATCTGAGTAGTCATTCTGTGTGTGTGTTTACACAAATCTTAACAATGCAACATCTTCCAGTGGACAGTTTTTTTGCTTTAGAACGTAACTGCTGTAAAACACTTATTAAACTAGGGCTACGTTGTAGCACTGAACGGGCCCGAGCACACGCAACTCGGGACCTGTCGCGGTTGGTGGAGAGAGCGATCGGCGACCTGGCACACGGCTCCGCGTTGCATGCGTTTTGCGCACTGTGGGAAGGATAAACGCTTCACTTCCTGTGTCCATCACGAGATGTCGATCCTTGCCTGCAAATTGCGCAATACGGTCCATGCTATCAATTGCAGATAACACGGTGACAATTTTATGTAAATCGAAGGATAGTTGTAAAACAAAGCTTACTTCCTGTTGCCAGTAGGTGGCGCCATCACTATTATTACATACAGACTAATAGATCTGTTCAAGTAGGGGCTCAATTTTGTGTCAATTGGACAATATTACAACAACTTCATTTTCACACTGATCAGTAGGTGGCGCTATGACCCTGCACTAATATTAATATATGGAGCTGTTCAGGTCAGGATTGTGATCATAAGTCAACATTTTAGGTTAATTTTATTAAAGTTGTTAAACGAGGTCTACTTCCTGTTGCCAGTAGGTGGCGCCATCACTATTATTACATACAGACTAATAGATCTGTTCAAGTAGGGGCTCTGATGTAGCGTGAGCAAAATTGTGTCAATATGGAGCTGTTCAGGTCAGGATTGTATTCATAGGTCTGAATTGGGGGCTGCTTGGATAATTCAGAGTGGATTTACAAAGTACTTCCTGTTTCATGGCGGATAAGTAGGTGGCGCTATGACACTGAGGAAATATTGACACATGGAGCTGTTCAGGCTTGGACTCTGATCATGAGACAGAAGTTTGGTGATGATAGGACAATGCACAGTGGAGTAATGACAACATCGTCTCCTTTGGCGAAGGATGAACCTTCGCCGCACCTCAATGTTACACGGTTTGAGGAAATGTCACATTTCTGACCATGGACCTATGACTTGACTGAGATCTTTTGAGCTGCATATTGTAAAGCAGCCAGGAGCAGTGCATCAAAGCCACGCCACGGTCACACCGTGTGATGAAATTAAATATACCGAGGTAGTTTATATCTTCATCTTGTTGAGATGACACTCATCTCAATATGAAACGAGAGGCAAGTCGAGCAGAGCGGGAGCAACACGCACATCAGCAGTTTGATTTTCAGTCACCTCTGGAGTCGCAGGAAACACTTTCTCCAGCCAAATAATTTCTGATAATGAGATCAACCCCTGCAATATGGAGTTTTTTTCCTATCTTTATTAAAGAGCATGGTCTTTCAGTTTGAAAGCATGACTTGTTGAATTTATGTTCAGATTGTGTATTACTTTTCATCAAAACCCTGCCCTTGCTAGGAACCTTATTTCCTCCCTTCAGGACCTGGGTGTCACAGGCTCTGCTCTCTCCCTGCTCTCATCCTACCTCAACGACCGCACTTACCGGGAAACTTGGAGAGGATCTGTTTCTGAACCTTGTCCTCTCACTACTGGGCTCCCTCAAGGTTCCGTCCTGAGTCCCCTCCTCTTCTCTCTGTACACCAACTCTCTTGGCTCTGTCATTCACTCACATGGCTTGTCCGACCATAGCTATGCTGATAACACCCAACTAATCCTCTCTTTTCCCCAATCTGAAACACAGGTAGCAGCACAAATATCTGCCTGTCTGACTGACATCTCTCAGTGGATGTCCGCACACCACCTGAAAATGAACCTTGACAAAACTGAACTACTTTTCCTTCCAGGGAAAGACTCTCCCACCCACGACCTGACTATTACCTTTGATAACTCCGTGTTAGCCCCCACCCAGACTGCTAGGAACCTGGGTGTGACACTCGACAGTCAACTCTCCCTTACTGCCAACATTACTGCAACAACACGTTCCTGTAGATTCATGCTGCACAACATCAGGAGAATACGACCCCTTCTCACTCAGAAGGCGGCGCAGGTTCCGGTCCAGGCTCTGGTCATCTCACGCCTAGACTATTGTAACTCCCTCCTGGCTGGTCTACCTGCTAGTGCCATCCAACCTCTGCAGCTCATCCAGAATGCAGCAGCTCGACAGGTCTTTAACATACCTAAATTCACTCACACTACTCCGCTCCTCCGCTCCCTTCACTGGTTACCAGTAGCTGCCCGTATCTGTTTCAAAATATTAGTACTTGCATACTATGCTGCGAACGGATCAGGTCCAGTTTACATCCAGGACATGGTCAAACGTTACACCCCAGCCCGTTCACTCCACTCTGCATCTGCCAATCGGCTTGTTGCTCCGTCACTGCGAGCTAAACACTCAACAAAATCATGACTGTTTGCTGTCCTGGCTCCGTAATGGTGGAATGAGCTCCCCGATGACATCAGGACAGCAGAAAGTCTATAAATCTTCCACCGCAAACTAAAAACACACCTCTTCCGACTATACCTTGAATAAAAGTTTAAACTAACAATTTAGTAGCACTTAAATGGCACTTACTTATAGCACTTTGTAGTTTGGCTTTCTTGAATAAATAGTACTTTCTTGATTCTTGTTGTTCTGGGTTTGTACCCTCATCGTGGAATGCACTTATTGTAAGTCGATTTGGATAAAAGCGTCAGCTAAATGAAATGTAATGCACTCAAATAGCCCCTGTTTGCACTTAAATTTTCTTTGCTTCTGCTCAAACTGTGTGCTCGCACGGATTTCCTGTGTTTGCTCTTGGGCTGCTTTCTGTGCACTCGTGAATCGTCTGCTCTTAGATCTCTCCTCTATTCTTGGATTTTTTTTGTGTGCAACAACCCTGTCAGAATTCCCCAACCAATAGAATGCCAGGTGTAGTGTTGACCACTGGTCAACCAATCAAATGAGTGAAATGATCCCTGCCTCGTTGCGGGCGCGTTCGCTTTACTTCAGAGCGTCCCAATAGACTTAAGGAGACCGGGGATTTACATTTTCAGCAGACACAGGGGTCTGGTAACACATGGGAGACAAAAAACACTTCTATGAGTTAGACCAGACATGGGCAAAGTACGGCCCCCGGGCCGTATACGGCCCCCATTTCCCCACACTTTGACCGGGAGTGTGGTGTATAGGGCTCGAATAGGCATCTGAGGCGCAGGCCTCAGTCACGTTACGACATGTTTTTGTATTGTTCATGTTCGTGCAATTTGTTAAATTGCAGTGTTTCCCCCACCATTATATTAGCGGGGCGCCCCGCCCCGCCAACGGCAATCTGGTGCACTTTGAGAGAAAAATGAAGAGGCTATATTGAAATTAATATGGCAGTCAGAATCTACTTGTGGTGTGAGAAACACTGCACAGACACACTGAGCAGTAAATGGTTCAGTCAACTCTGCAATAGGCACTTTTATAATACTTTAAATAACAACACTATTTTGCAGCATAAATAACACAAATCAGATCAACATTGTCACTGATACAATGGCGATGTCCGAATCGGGAAACATTTCTTTGAAAATTTCTGAAATTCCTTCATTGGACGTGAGAGAGTGGTGTTTTACTGGTGTGTCGAGACACCAGAACACTTCTGCGCGCAGCGTTGGTGTGGCTCCCAGCGTCACTCTGAGGTCTGTAGAAGCGGCAACTGAGTTAACGTTAGCAACGCTAGCAGTAACGTTAACGTTACTAGCTTCAGCTGTCGTACTCATACTGGGTGGTGTAACAACGTTAGCCGAGGAAGGTGTTGCCCAATGCTCGATGGACAACCGCTGTCTGCGTGCCGCAACGGATTTGTGGGTAGCGCCTTGCATATGTGACCGGAGAGCATTGATCCCCATTGAAGCTACACTCATTTTCTTTTTACAGAGCGAACAGTAAGCCTCCTGGTCATTCCCAGCGACGGGCTTTAACCAGGGCTTGAACTGCTCATGTTCCAACCACGACTGCGAATTTACACTTCCCCATTGCCTATTCCTTTGCAGCCACATTAAGAATTAATAGCACAATATTTGCAGCAAGTCGTCCTCTACATGGAAGATTCGACAACGACAAGCGCCATTCGTGCCGTGGTCTCGCGCTCTGAGACAAACGTTGCCTAGCAATGCCGCTCGAGCCCCGTCCCCGCTTGAACGCCAGGTATTTTTTTGTTGCGCTGTTGTGAGGACTAGAATAAATGAATTCACATAAACTTAACAAAATCTTTGGACAAATATGCTATTCACATCGAAAAAACAACACATGTAAAGGTTTTGATTTTCCCTAAATTGATATATCAACTTTTAATACTTTTCAAGACCCCGCGGATACCCTGAATAACGACCAAACATCCTTTGGCCAGTTTAAAGTGGCTGCAATGTGCTCAAATGCATTAAAATACGAATCCACCTCAGACTCTCTGAAAGGTGACACCAGTGCAATATGCCTGCTCATGTCAAAGCTTTCTCGTGGGGGTAGGTGAGTGTTGCTGTGTGACAGGTGAATGGGGAGCGACTCCAGACTGGCGTTCCATAGCCTGCACTTGTAATTCCTGATTTCAGCCGGAGCTCTTCTGCCGACATCCCTGAGACCCACGTCAGCTTTCCTCTCTCCGTCTGCAGTGGATGGACCAGCAAACAACCCCTTCTCCACCAGCTTCTCAATCAAGAGCTGTCTCAGCTCCTCTTATTTGTATTTACCGGCACTTGCACATCAAAAACATTAGTGAAAAGAATTAAATCCACTTTCCTACATTTGTTTAACTGTTGTAATGTGGGATTTCTTGCAAAAATGTAAAATCCCAGTTCAGGGATGAAATAAGCTGCCTTGGGTTTCGACTTTGGTAACTGTTGAAGCTCCTGCTCTTTCAGTTGGTTAGACTTAATTTGCTGTTGCAACAAGGCAGCACTGATTTCTTGCTTTGACCTCTGGCACTTCAACAGCATCTGCTGCTCCATTTGGGTTTGGTGGTCGTTTGTGTGAAGTCCTGAAAATGGCAGTTTTCATAGAGACCTATGTAAATACAGCCCTGATCACGGTCATAGCCAAACCTGGTAAAGAACCCTTGGAATGTGCTAATCATCGTCCAGTTTCTCTGTTAATAGGAGATCTGAAGATATTTTCCAGGTTCCTACCAGGTGGAATTGAGACAATGGTTGGGATAATAATTAGCCCAGACTAAACAGGATTCATCAGGGGACGTTGTCTTGCCTCTGATAACATTTGCCGCCTCCTACATATACTTTATCTTTGTAGGGTTGTAAAATGGTAAATGGTTTGTATTTTTTAGTCTTGACCACTCAAAACACTTTACAGTACAGTTTGCCATTTCGACACTTCGGCATGCAGCTGGGGAAGACAGGGATTAAACTGCCGACCTGGTTGGCAGACGACCACTCTACCCGTCAGCCACTGTCACCCGTCACTGCTAAAATAATTTAACTTTGGAGATAAATCTATTAAAATGATTCAAACACAATATGCTAATCCTTCAGCTCGGATATGTGTGGGAGGAGGCTTCTCAGAGGAGGTCAGAGCCCTGACATCTTGGTGCAGGAAAACAACCTCCAACTCAACGTCAGCAAAACGAAGGAGCTGATCGTCGACTACAGGAAGAGACAAGGAGTAGAACACGCCCCCCTCTCCATCAACGGGACTACACCACCTGGTATGGCAGCTGCACCGCCCTGAACCGTAAGGCTTTACAGAGGGTGGTGAAGTCTGCTCAACACATCACCAGGACGGAGCTGCCATCCATTGAGAACCTCTACACCAGGGGTGCCCACACTTTATAGGCTTGTGAGCTACTCTTGAAATGACCAGCTCCACAAGATCTACCAACCAAATAATGTTGGTATCTACCGCCGCCACGCCCCGTACATAAATAAACTGAAATAACAGCAAATGAATGCCTCCGCCGCCACGCCCCCCCGCCCTGTACTGAAATAATGAAATGAAATGAATGCCTTCACCTTTCAGTCAGTGTCGTAGTTTTTGTGAACCGTCCGAAAATGCCGCGACTGTACCTCAATGGGCGCGACGGTAAATTAACTCTGAGAGCGCCGGAGCGTCCACGTGATTGCCTCATGACCAATCGTGCACGCGTGGCGCGATCGATCGACTGGTCGATCACGATCGACGTATTGGGCACCCCTGCTCTACACCCAGCGGTGTAGGAAGAAGTTCAACTGGATCATTAAAGACCCCTATCACCTCAGCCATAAACTGTTCTGCCATCTGGCCGACGGTACCGCAGCATCCGGGCCCGCACCACCAGGCTCAGAGACAGTTTCATCCCCGAGGCCATAACACTTTTAAATTCCTCCAATCTGCCATAATTCCTCTAACTCTGTCTTGGTGCATTTAAACTAATCCACAAGACTTGAGATAGGCAGCCCGAGTATGTCCATACAGGCCGATGTTGCTCATACATCTTGGGACTCCTAACCACGTTCTCACATAGGAGTTGATCATTCTATTCATGTTCTCAACTCTTGTGAGGGGAACATCGACTACTGTAAGTGGACACATCAGTTAGGATAACAGGCCAAAGTGTGGGCACCACAGCTTTAATTTGCCAGGTTTAAGGCTCGCATTTTAGCATCGTACAAGGCTTATTATAGGTTTCTCAGACAGCAATGGAATGTGTTCTCCATTAATGTAGAACCAATGATCTGATCTCCTACCTTTGTTTATTGAGATGCTCTTTGATTTTGATGGATTTATCCTCATTCTGGCCTATGTGATTGTGAAAAGGGTGCTTTCTCCCCCTTTTTCACTGGGCCTATCTCTATGTTGTCTTATTTTACAGCAAGTCTGTGTTTATTTTGTTATGTTGCTCTGTTAGGTTGTTGTTCTGCCAGGTATATGGGGTCAGATCAACAGGTCAAGGGACACTATCACTCTCTCACACACACACACACTACTCTTACATGTGTAGTGGTCAAAAGTTTGGGGTGACAGTTGAATGCCAATCAGGTTCACCACATATATCCAGAATAAACGGGACGGGAGGCTGATGATTCCATAAATAGACAATTTATTCAAGTCTGACAAATGATTTAAAAAGACTGATCAAACAGCACAGGATCATGTGCAAAGTACTTGATATAAATAACAGATTAAAAAGAGAGAAGTTAAAGGCTCAAGACCCAATTTAACAAAGCTAAATTATCAAGCGTAAAACGAGCACAGCACACTTTAAGTATCCTAAAAAAAAACTAGTGATGTGTCCTTCCGTGTCGAGGCTTCGAATCGTATGTCGAGTAATCCAGGAAGATTTTTGTGAAGCGCGTATCGAGGCTTGTGTTGATGACGTATGTGATGACGTTCGAAGCCTCGCGAGCCGGCCGTACCACGTGACTGATTCAGGAAATGGTTTGCGGGTTTGGTGTGCGATTCAAAAATAAAAGGGCCAGCGAAACGCAATGGATTCCCCCTCACATTTTAGTAGCACTTAAAATGGCACTTACTTATAGCACTTTGTAGTTTTGCTTTTTTAAAGAAATTGTATTTTGTTGTTCTGGGTTTGTACCCTCATGGTTGAATGCACTTATTGTAAGTCGCTTTGGATAAAAGCGTCAGCTAAATGAAATGTAATGTAATTTACTTGTCTTGGGACTTTATTGCGCGTTTGTTTGCAATATATTCAACCTTCTTTTTTTTGCGATGGAGCCAGCGAGAAAGAGAAGATTTTCCCCTGTCTGGGAACATTTTGAGCAGATCTCTCCTAATAAGGTATGCACATAGTAATAACAACTACTGTAATGTACTGTAAATAGATGTGACAACACAGCGTATCCCTTCTTCTAATGTGTTTATTCCAATAATCTGGTATTTTAAAAGGTGAAGTGTCTGTTGTGTTCAAAAGAACTTGGATACAACAATAACACCTCGTCTATGCTGAGGCATTATAGAGCCCTGCATGAAAACATGGAGACCAACCGAGGTGGACCAAGCTCAGAACGGATATTCCTGTTATTGGAAAGCGCTCCTCCTCCTCCTCCTCCTCCTCCTCCTCACACATCAGAAGCTTCTCAGCCTGTGACTCAAGGTAATGGATACTGGATACATTGTAATTGTATTAAGTCACTTACAGCCGGTTTGTCTGTCTTAGGTAGCAAACTGTGGCAGCGTTTGGACACCAAAGTCCTGCAGACGAGGACACAAAATGTCACTGCGGACGCAACAATAGAGGTCCAACAGTACCTGGGGGAACCAAACATAGGAAGATTGGATAATCCCCTAGAGCAGCCATTCCCAAATTTAAGAATGCCGCGGTCCAATTTGAAAACTGAAAAATGTGTGCGGCCCACCCACACCTTTAATCACAACTATATGATCCACACACAGGACTAGAATCATACATATTATTAATTTTATAGCAAAAGTAATTGTATATGAACGCAGGCATATGCAGTGCAAATCCAATAACATCCACATTTAAGCGTAACAATTTGCAAAGCAACCAATGTAAAAAAACATGAAGTGCAAATAGTGGATTGTTAAAAATATATTCTTACTGTTTGTATAACAGAGCACAACAAGAATATCAGGGAGAAGAAAAACACACTTGAGGCAACCAAATATACTTAAGGCGTTTCTGCGAGTCCTCTTTTTAGTTTTGAATGATTCAGTTGGACTTTCTGATTCCCCTTCGTCATCAGCAGCTTTCCTCTGCTCCATCTTGCTCGACCCAGCAGACAACAAAGTTCTCCCTCACCTATGATTCCCCCGCTAATGATGCGTTCAAGTGTTAATGTGACGGTCAGCAAATACGACACCTGCTATATAGGTCAGATAAAATAAGAACAACGTGGAATTTAAATCTCTTGTCTTTGTTTCATTACCTGTGATGATTACTTTTTTTTTTTTTAAATCAATCATAAATGTTTGGTGGTAATCAACGCTTACTTACAAATCTGAAACTTTTTAATCTATTTATTTTCTGATGACCTCTCACGGCCCACCTGCAGTGGCTTCACGGCCCACCAGGGGGCCGCGGCCCACACTTTGGGAATGACTGCCCTAGAGTATTGGGAAGAAAACATTTTTTTATTTCCAAACTTGTACAAACTTGCGGTAACTTTTCTTTGTACCCCAGCTTCATCTGTGCCCTGTGAAAGGGTATTTTCTAAAGCAGGGGAAATTATTTGTAAAAAAAGAAACCGCCTGAAACCCAGCACTGTTGAAAAGCTGTTATTTTTAAATAAAAATGAATAAACTGTTATCCCTATTGTACGTGTTACATTTTGTCCCTCCACACAAGCACAGTCACAAACCAAGCAACACAAGCACATTCACATCACAACCCTCTCCCCAATTTGTTTCCACTTTCCCTTTTGACCCTGCCATTGTATCATAAAGACAGACACCATATTAATAAGTTCATAATGTATGTATTGGCATCACAAACATCATTCATTAATTTATTCAATTCAAAGCTTCACACACCAAAGCCATGGTGTCATTATAATCACTCTGTCTGTTTTACATTTATTGTCCACTAGATGGCACAGTAGAGCAAATGAAGCACCATGAAGCTTCAGCCCATGAGTGAACCAATTGGATGGAAAGCTTCACTGCTGCATGAAGCTTCATCTCGCCATCACTAGAAAAAACAGTGACCGTAAATATTCTGCTTGAAGGCAGCCCTATGAAACAGACCTGTCGTATTAGGTCACACAATTATTAAAAAAGGTTATCAAAATGTTTCAAAACATTAACAAACATAAAACAAATCATTATGCCATACCTTCAATTCATTATAATAACGCAGAGACCCACGCCATCCTTGTCTTGAGGACAAGTACTAAAGCAGGAAAAGATAAATACACTCTGTCACAGACACAATAGTATAGACTCTGGATAAATGTTCCGGCGCATTACTTACAAGTATCGTTCCCACTAGTTTGTGTGTACACGCTGACTGGCGGAGATTACAGCGTGCATGTAAGGCGACGCTGATACCGTCTCACGCACACGCACGCGCGCGCACACACACACACACACACACACAGCTGTACTCCGGGCTCTATGAACAGAAATGCGCTTGATGTTTACGCAACGTTTTCTGCGTGATCTCCATTTACTTTAAAGTGACTTTCAGTTAATAAAATTTACCACAACAAACAATTGGCGTCCACACCTGCTGCGCCCCCACTACACTTCCTTACAGGACCGGCAGTGGAGAGGGAGAGAGCGATTACGGTGTCCCTAAATAAACTTCGCCGACTCCCCGCGTCCTATAGGCATCGCCGTTCTGTCAGGTAAATTAGAGCTGTGATCTTATATCTACAAATTATCCTGTTTTAGCTAAAGCTTTGATTAAGAATTAACCCCATTACACATGTACCATCATACTCTCTCACACACACACTATCACTCTCTCACACTCACACACACACTACTATACTCTCTCTCTCTCACACACACACTACTAGTGTTGTAATTTTCCGCCTAGATTATGTTAATACAAATGCTAGATGTTAAATTTCCTTCCTTGAGTGGGTCTGGAACTCGCGCATGCGTATGTCTAAAGCGGTGGCTCGCGCATGCGTAGTTCTAAAACGTGTCAGGGGCTCTCCGGCTCTGCAGAGGCAATCCAAAGAGCGCTCGGTTATCGACTCTTTGAGTCTTCATTCCTGAACATTCTTGACTAGTCTGGCCTTAGGACATACCCGGAAATCAGCCTTAAAACACATGCTAAACACATCCTTGCACGTAACTGTTTGAAATTGCAGTAAAAGCACGGTCGCGTGGTGTTATGCAGCAGGACATGGCCAATGAAGCCGTGGTCACAGTTCGTCTGGTCAGGTCATTCGAGCACAGAAACTTCAAACCAGTGGTTTTTCACGGGGTCAGCTTGGACCAGACGGTGCAGGACTTCATACAGCTGGTCAGAGACGGTGAGTTAAATGGAGCAGGATGCATCGTATCATAACATACAATATTTATGTAATATTACATCCCAAACCTCTTCCAGATATTGTGACAAGACCAGGAATTCCTCCGCCTTTCCGGAGCTATGCCTATGGTATGTGACTTTATCTAATAATATTCCATATTTTCTCTGAACTTGTTATGCAGTTTTTAAGACCGTTTGTCGAAGCAACATATTGTGAGGTCTGCTTAGAGTGACTGAGGTGAACTGAAAATCGGGGGCCTGTCAGTTGCAGGCTGTCCTTGTTATTCTGAGAGATAGATGTTGTAGCAATCAAAGTAAAAAACAAACAGTTGCATATCACAAGAAATAATAAAACTTGAATTAATAAATTGTTTCCTTGATTTACATTAACTAACAACCAAAAGGTATTGGAGTGATCAGAGAGGCAAATAAATGAGGACACGTTGTGTACCAGAGATAATTGTTTTTTATCCTCTAAATCTGATATAGCTGTAATTTTATATTTTTACTTTATTGCATTGTGCAAAATCATGCTTTTCCTTTGATTTTCTTTTACTGTATTTTCAGACACGATGAAGATAATCCACCAAGCACATGGAGCAAAGGTATCTATCCATCACTCCATTGTACCTCAATAAGGCCCACTAAGTTAACACTGCAAGCCTTGGTTCTCAATTCAGATTTTTTTCTAGATCCAATTCTTTTATGTAGCTGTTCACATTATCTTTGAAATGTGGCCAGGATCAGACTCAAATGTGAACTGGTGATGGCAATGATGTGACATGTACAACTAGACCTCACACGCAGCACACTGTTTAGGGATGTAACCAAGGAGAAGAAGTTGGTAATAAACATTGAGGCCACAGATGTGAGCGTTTACGGTTACATTTTTCTCTTGATCTGCTTTCAAACACAGACCGGTTACGATACAACCCTTTCAAGTTTTGCTTGTACAGACTTTTTCACGGAGGAGGTCAGTTTAAACCTCACTGTCCTTCGACTGACTACCTCCTTCGCAGCTGTCTTCCATGTTTGTTTACTGCCGGGCAACTCCCGCCAGCCCCTTCACCTGCACAAAATTATATGTTGAGTAACTTACAGGTCCAGTGTGTAAGGTTTAGGTGAAAGGGATCTATTGAGATACATTTTCACGTGTGTGTTTCATCTAAATTATACAAATTGTGTTTTTATTTACCCTAGAATGGGCCCTTTATATTGATATACTTTATATTTACATCAGGGGGGGTCCTCTCTATGGAGGCCGCCATGTTTCTTGTAGAAGCCCAGACTGGACAAACTTAACTCCCTTTGAGTTTTTATGAAAACTGAAGACTACCAAAGGTTCTCTTCCATGTTTGGAAGGGGAGGATGACGTGAGGTGTTATCGTGAGGTTTTGACAGTGTTGGAAGATAATTACTGGTTTTCAGTAATTGTCCAACACAGTCGTAAACAGGGCTCCAGAGTACGACCATTTAAAATCTCTGACTAAAAAATGTCTTGCTGATCTGACCTTGCACCAAACATTTAGCTAGTGTGTCTCTGTATTTCATTGAATCATGTCGCTTCCTCTTCACACACGGATCAGAGCCGAATCCGCAGTTGGTTTGTACCGTGTCAGAATCTCTGTCTGAGTGTTCTCCATCCACACTCCTGCTGACTCACTTTACACTTAAACCATAAACATCAACACTCATCACAAGCTATCAGGATCTGAACAGTACTGACATATACTTGTGATTGTTTGATTCACTCCGGAGTTTATGAGACACGCATTTGAAAAAATAGTCGAACATTTTGTTTGCCCACTCTCTGCTACATACAACACAAGAAGCGCACAGCTGGGACATCAGGGTTTAAGTGACTGGAACGATCCAGATTCATAATGCAACACACATCGATTAATAACAAAATATATGTCATTGTCGCTCTTCACACACAACCTGACAGAGACGGGCAGACAGGCACACATACAATCCTAGGTAAAAGGCTGGAATACTAACCTAATACAATACAAAGTTAAATGCTCATCTAAATCATAACCATCCTGTTTACTGAGCTGGGAACATATATCCTGTGCCAAATGTTGTATATTTATTGTTAACAGAGCCAGAGAGTCCATTTCATTTACTGCTTTGGTTGTATTAATTTTTTATTTAATTTGGAATTTGTATTTGTTATTCAAATGTCAGACTGAATATTCTTTTTCAAGTTCATTGCTCTTTGACAGGTTGAACTCGCATGATTATGCTCTTATATCATTATATCAATTGTTTAAAATGGTTTGAAAATGATCACAATAATATCATTTATTTCTATAATTTCAAAAGGCGCAGTGAACATTTTTGGGTGCACCTAAATTATGCACTGGTTCACCTAAATGAAAAAGTTAGTCTGGAGCCCTGTGTAAAGAAAAGTTTCTGCAAATCCCTTTAGTGAGTGTCTCAGCAGAACATTTTATAATATCTAAAACCAAAGATTAACACAAATTATTTCCATTTCTTACTTACCAGCCAATAATACATCAGCCATCTATATTGTGCATGTATCCCGAGTTCATACATACTGTTGATGGAGCTGTTGTCACAAGTATTGTGATTGGGCAAGCCAAATGTCTAAAGTTAGAGAATTCCAAAGTTGCCATTTAAGTGGAAATAAAATGTTGTTTTCTTTTGGCAGACTAATGAACTGGTGATGAGTTTAGATGACGATGACAATCTCATTCTGCAAGATGGCCAAACCCTTAGAGCTGCTGATGTTGGTAAGATTTTGCTATTTTCATTGAGAAGATTGTATAGTTTAATTCAATTTTATAAAATTAAGGATTGTATTTGTTCCATTTGTCATTTCAGCAAATGAAACAGAAGTGGCCTTTTTCAGGAAAGAAGACTACGGTCTCTATAAAACAAATCCCCAAATTGCTTGGTGAACACAGTATTTTACTCATTCGGTGAGGACATTCTTTAAGGACAGAAGTCAAAAGGTTGAGCATGCCAGGACCAAAAGGAGAACAAAATAATGCCATCCTGTTAATTCTTTGAGAGTTTTACCTTGTGGAGTTGTTTTTAACATTGAAGCTTATGTACCACACTGGCATACCTTTTTATTTCTATTCATTCTCTTATTGTAATTGTTACCACAAAAAGTATTTTTTGCTTTTATGCTGAATAAAGTTTTCTGATAGCTACAGTTTTTTAAATGTTGCTTTATAATGGTGTGTGTGTGTGCGCAAGATACAGTCATAAAACTTTACAAAACTTAGTTTTTATGTCTCTCGTTTAGCTGAGGTAAAAGCGAAGGCAGAGTTGGATCAACGAGAGTAGTAATAGGAATGTTTGTTTTCGCATGAATGTGCAAATGCGCTTGCACCAAAACTTAAGCCACACACACACACCTTCCCTCCGCTATGCCCATGGACCCTCCCCTATGATGTGGTGGAGGGTGTGTAATACGCAGATGTAAGCAGCAGCGGAGTGCTTTAATTTCCCATCTTCTCCAGAGCAACTATAGAGAATTCTACCAGCCATGGCAAACCTCGGATGTTTGACAATGCCGTCGATTTTGCAGGTACTGTATGTCTACTGAAGCAGGATCAGGTGTTGCACCTTTAGAAGGCAGCCCCTCGCAAAAGCAGATATCATGTCTGCTTTTGCAGACATGATATCTTAGTACCGCAATACCTTCTGAATTAAAGTTAGAACACAAGGGGGGTCAATGGATATGTTTACTCTGGAAGAGTTACACTCTGTGTGAGTACTATTGCGCACAATGGTTTTGTGGATGGTGAGACGTGGAGTAGTGATGGCGAGATGAAGCTCCATGAGGCATTGAAGCTTTCCGTCCAATTGGTTCACTCGTGGGCCGAAGCTTCATGCTGCTTAATTTGCTCTACTGTGCCATCAAGTGGACAATAAATGTAAAACAGGCAGAGTGATTATAATGACACCATGGCTTTGGTGTGTGAAGCTTTGAATTGAATGAATGATGTTTGTGATGCCAATACATAAATTATGAACTTATTAATATGGTGTCTGACTTTGTGATACGGGATCAAAAGGGAAAGTGGAAACAAATTGGGCAGAGGATTGTGATGTGTATGTGCTTGTGTTACTTGTAACATGTAACACGTAAAATAGGGACAACATTTTATTCATTTGTATTTCAAAAGTACAACTTTTCCACAGTGCTGGGTTTCAGGCGGTTTCTTTTTTGCAAACAAACGTGCAATAAAGTCCCAAGTCCACAAAATATGAGGGGGGGGATCCATTGCGTTTCGCTGCCCCTTATATTTCGACTCGCACTCCAAACCCGCGAACCATTTCCTGAATCAGTCACGTGGTCATCAACACAAGCCTCGATACGCGCTTCACAAAATTCTTCCTGGATTACTCGACACACGCTTCGAAGCCTCGACACAGAAGGACACATCACTAACGTGGAGCATCCGTTTGTCTGTAAGAGATTGGAAAGTGTTTTGTTCCGTTGTCTGCTCCCTATGGAGGACGAAACGAAATGTCTTAAATTTATTTCCACATTTATTTATTACCTCATTATTTATTTCTGTCTGTATGCTAATGAGAAAGGCGGTTCTGACCTCAGTGTCATGCAGGATTGGTCACAGGAGTGGGATGATCCAGTTCTACTACTTCTGCCTTTCAATGCTGACTGTTGTCCAGTAGATGTGAGCAGTGTTGAATAGAATAAATAAATACAGAAATAAATGAATCGGTCTTAAATTTATTTCCACATTTATTTATGTATTTCTGTGTCATATGTAAATTAGGTAGGAGGTCCTAACCTCAGTCTCGAGCAGGATTGGTCAACTGAGCGATCCAGACAGATGCAATCTATTCCTAGCGCGTGCATGCTCGTGCTCAGGGCAGAAGCTGCAGTTTGTTTGTAGCAAGCTGGAGTTTCTGTTTCCTCCTCCATTCTGACCTGCTCTCACTTTAACTAATAAACACTCGCTCACTAGTTATCAGGACCTGATCAGCACATAAAGTAATTTAGTGTTTGTTTGATTCGCTCCAGAGTTTATGAGACTGCATTTAAACATCATGAAAAATGACTCGTCAACATTTTGTGCTCAGTACAACAAGACGTGATGCTCACAGTCAGGACTTGTCACCTAAATCATCCCAATAAATAATTAAAAATGAACTCTGAATGTGAACTAGTTCATTTTCATCTGCATGAACTGAACTTTGAACTAGTTATTTTTAAGTGTGAACTGGCACAACACTGCAAATAGCTACTGGAAAACAGTCAGCATTGAAAGGCCCATGCTAATGGGCCTTTCCAGTTGAAGAACTGGATCATCACACACCTGTGACCAATCCTGCATGAGACTGAGGTTAGGACCGCCTTTTCTCATTAGCATACGGTCACAGAATACATAAACAAATAAATGTGGAAATAAATTCAAGACATTTATTCATTTAGTTCTGTATTTATTTCTGTATTTATTTCCTTATTTATTTAGGTATTTATTTATTTATACTTAAGTCATGTTTCGTCTTCCATAGCTCCGACCTCGATCAGCCTGGTTTTCCTGAGACACTTTCGGCTTACAATTTTGTTTTCCTTAATGTTTGTGAAGACAGAGGCCGCCTTTATCGTGTTGGCATCCTTTAATGGTGGTGGACCACGACCGAGGTGGCAGCTGATGATGGATCCTAATGGCGGCAGTGGACAATGACTGGACAATAGTGGCATCAGATCTTGATAGTGTATCATGATCTTACTGGCTGCTGACCATAGACTATGGTTGCAGCAGGACTGCTGATACATAGGAGTATTTCTCCTCAGATACTCGACCATTGATGACATTAATCCACCAATTCACCTGTTTACCCTTATCAATGCTGCTAAAACCTTTATCTTGGTCATGTTGGTACACTTGACATCTATTGCACTTCTGTCCGTCCTGGGAGAGGGATCCCTCACATGTGGCTCTCTGAGGTTTCTACGTTCTTTTTACCCTGTTAAAAGGTTTTTTTAGTAGTTTTTCCTTACTCTTGTTGAGGGTTAAGGGCAGAGGATGTCACACCCTGTTAAAGCCCTATGAGACAAATTGTGATTTGTGAATATGGGCTATACAAATAAAATTTGATTGATTGATTGAATTATTATCATTAACTGGAAGAAACCTCTAGCACAGTGGTCGCCTGGCTCCTGAATATTTCTAGGAGCTTCACTTTGACAAGCTTATGGAAAGATCTCATTTATACAACAGTGAGTAGGATTCGTACTAAAAGTGTATGTGCACACTAAAGCTCTGATTTATAAAACCGTGCACATGCACACCTGTAGACCTTGACATTTATAGAGAAACACAACAGTTACCATAATGAGCAAGTAATTTGGCGACTGTGGGGAGAAAATACTCCCTCATTAACTGGAAGAAACCTCTAGCACAGTGGTCGCGTCGAACGCGATACAACAGGAGCGTCTGTTTCGGCTCCTGAATAAACATTGTGGTTCACAGCAGAATAAATAGAAAATTCTTTCACCTGAGGTTAATCAGTTGAATTTATGTCACAAACATAAATTGTTGCAACACTTTCTGTATGCACTCCAGGGTTTCTGTTGACCGAATCCATTCTTTTGTTTAAAAAAAGGGATTTTATTGTGAAATATTTGCAGGAGCGGTAGATGCACGGCTTCCTACTGTAGGTGGAAATGACCTGTATGTATGTATGCGCTAATGAGCAGTATGGAGGCATGTTATGTTTTTTCGGGTTTTTTCACACACACACACACACACACACACACACACACACACACACACACACACACACACACACACACACACACACACACACACACACACACACACACACACACACACACACACACACACACACACACACACACACACACACACACACACACACACACACACACACACACAGCTGAGCCCGGTGGCATCGTCCATTGCCACATTTACCATTTAATAGTAGACTAGCAGAAATACTGGGTTTCAAACCAGGGGTGCCTTTTTAGGTACCCCCTACCCCCAATTTTAGGAAACAGTATGCAGCCCCCTACCCTGCTGACATCCAAGGAGGAAGCTACAATATATTTGTTTATAGTGACATTGTGGATCTTCAATTAGTGGGTACACACAGGATGATTGTAGAGGCATACTATATAAATCAAGCATTGGGTGGATATATTTAAGTTTATTGAGGATGGCTCGGCCGATGTTGAAAAGAGGTTTCCGTTTAGGAAAGCTGAATTTAAGAACAGCTGCCACAAACATTGTGAGTGATGTGTCTGAAAACAGGAGGCAAACAAACTGACGTTCTTTCTGTCACAAGGTAAATCTGTAAACTAACTTTCAACCATTCCAAATAACAATTTAATTTCGTAGGATAAACCTACTTAAAAGCAAGGCTACAAGTATAAAACTATCCACAGTCATCCTGCTGTTAATACACCAAGTATACAAATATGAGTAACTCTCACAAGTAAAGAAATGTAGAGCAATGCAGACAGTCTGTGTTTCTGTGAGCACATTGCTCCTACATGTCAGGTTGGTTATGATATGTCTTTCATAAAAATGATTTTTTTCGGTCACTGAGGAACCTTGTCCTCCTCAGAGACCTTCTAACAATCTAATAGTTCAATGGGATCCTTTCTTTTTTCTTCTTTTTTTCTCTCCACAGGATCCTCTAAGAATGGTGCTGTCATATTTCAAATAATTGATTGGTCATTGGGCGATGCTTTCCTACGGCTTGATCTCTTATTTCCAACTTAACTTACTCTGGAGCAGGTTAGTGGTTCAGGAAAAGTAACCATGGTGATTTACGAAGTAAATGAGCCTCGTAGAACTGAAAACCCTGAGGTAAACCTGAAGTTACCCAGATAACTGTGAATCCTGCTTTGTAGTACAGGCCCCTTGGCTACACCACTATAACAATACAGACAACTATAAACACCAAGCTGTATGTAGTTAATACACTTGCTCGATATTTTCATTTAGGAGATGTCTGGTTACCACTTTATTTTCATAAAAAGTAGCAAAAAGGCAGCGCAAACGTTGTCTAGCATAAATTACTCAACTATGCGACCATGTATGAGTTGAGATACATTTGAATTATAGTTAAACAGCATTGGTCTCTGGTCTGGTCTGCAAAAAGAATGCATTCAAATTGCGATCAATAAAGTACATCTATCTATCTATCTATCTAACATATGTTCAACATCTGCTGTTTCTCTATTTTGCTAGTTCGTAACAATTATAACTTTTCCCATGTGCAATTCAGATGCATTATATTTCCATTCTCACCTCTTGGGTCTTGGATCCTTTCATGTGATTGGGCAAAGATTATAGATGGGGGCTGTCTTGGGGGGGCTCCTGAGAGGTTGAAGTTGTGTTTGCCTGATAAACAGCCACCTGGCCAGAAAGGCTAACTGCGTTTGGTCTTCCATGATTAAACAGTGAACTAATCACTTCATCTGTGGAACTGTATTGAACACTGTTATCAGTAGTATCAGGTCTTGTGTTTTAAAGTGCTCGGGAACAGGCGTCCAAAAATGGCTCAATAGCGCCCCCTATGAATTTTCAACTAGGGTCCTCCTATTCATTTACTTTTGCCAAGAGAAATGAAATTTGCCACACTTATGTATCATGCCTAAACGCACAAAAAATCCTCTTGCCACTCTTCACCACACCCAACAGGAAGTCAAACATTTTGGATTGAACGTGCAAATTTGCTGTGATTTTGGGCTTTTTCACACGTGCTACAAAATCCTACTCCTACAGATTTCATTCTATCTACTTCACATTTGCTATATGTCATGTTAGGGACTTTTCAATTCAACCAAGAACAACGGCCAATAATTAACAAGGCAGCATATAGTGTGTATCTCTACATATACGTGACCTGCAGTCTGATAATCAAGAATTTTGGTAGCAGTTTAGTGGTGGAATTAGGCTTTTCCCATTAATGAAAAGCATGTAATGGCAGTAGATTGTTGAAGGTGTATGTATTGCTCTGTAAGATACTTGTTGTTCAAACATTTATTTGTTTATATATACACCAAGGTAAAGACATGCCCTCATGCAGAAGATGCACCAGACCAGAAAAAGACTTTGCCACAATCGCAGCAATTAAGACATACAGGAGCAACAAGATTTTATCATTGAGAGTAAGATCTGCACAATATTCATCTTATATACTGTTTACGCTATATACCACTTTCTTGAGGAGCTCAAATAAATGGTGACACCTGGGCAACACCCACTACCATCCCAGGAAAACCCACACAATACTAGTATAAGTTTCTTTCTAAGTTTCTATCCATGTAACTTACATTCTAATTTATAAGTATTTCTCCCCCCCCAAATTACTTGATTTTCATAATTCAAAGCATTATCATACCCTGCCCTTCCCAGCTTACTAACAAAAAGTTTTTTAAAACTAGTCATGTCCAAAAGATAAGATAAAGCACAATAATAAATCTCTGACACACAATGTTGAATTTTCACAGGAATGGGATTGCCCTAGACACATAAATGCTACCTTTTGGACCTAAACTCAAACCAATGTTCTTGATAAATGAGTAGTCAATATAGGGGCTAGACTATAAACAAACCATACACTTATGATTGCGGTGAGGTTCTGTTTTTGGCTGTTAATTCCTGAAATTAAATGGAAAATATTTCGAATTTAGAGATCTGAGTAGTAGAGTTACTAATTTGTACTGCTGTGTTAAGTTGAAATCCATTCTTGATCTGGGATGGATGGAGGGCAGCATCATACGCTAATACAGCCACTTTTATAATCATTGTCTCCTCCTGGGTGTCTTTGACATGGAGACTCTTCTTCGGAGTAACCTCAGAGGTACATTTTTAAGTACTTACGGTAATATACCATCATAGCTGTAGCACGTGTCCTGACAAGAAAAAAGAAAAGAGACCACATTTCTCCTGTATTAGCTTCGCTACACTGGCTTCCGGTTAAATCTAGAATAGAATTAAAAATTCTCCTCCTCACCTTCAAGGCCCTTAATAATATGGCACCATTATACCTCAAAGAGCTGATAGTACCTTATCAACCCACTAGAGCACTGCACTCTGAGAATTCAGGTAGAGTAGGAGCCAGAACCTTCAGTTATCAAGCTCCTCCCCTGTGGAATCATCTCCCACTTTCAGTTCGGGAGGCAGACACCATCTGTACGTTTAAGAGTAGGCTTACCTTCCTTTACGATAAAGCTTATAGTTAGAGCCAGTCCAGGCTTATCCTGGACCTGCTCTTAGTTATGCTGCTATAGGTCTAGAAGGTCGGGGGACACATGACACACAGAGCTTCTCTTTCCAGCTTCTCCTTCCTCTTCTCAATCGTTATCACATCAAAGACATTAATATCTCATCAATACATGTTACTGACTTGACTTCTTCCCCGGAGTCCCTTTGCCTTATCGTCCGCAGATCCAGGGCCGCGGCTGCATCGTGGATTATGATCTGTGAATTGCGTTTAAGCGGGATGTTTTTTTATTTTACTAAATTTTGTTTGTTTGTTTGTATTGTTTTTAGTTTTTTTGTGAGCACCAATTTAAGTTTAATGACTGTGGTGCCAATAGAAGTGAACTCAACGTGTGTATTTTACTACTGTAATATACATGAGGAAACCATTCCTCAGCATTACTTATGCAACTTTATCTTTGCTGACCTCTGCAAAGTCATCTGTGTGATGGATGAAAAGGTGATGGCATGCATGAAGCTTAGGGCAAGAGATGTGAAGTGAAGGACGACAGGTACTGATTGGAAACATAAAAAATAAAAGGCAGACAACAGAGTAGAGATTATTATTTATTTGTTCAATCTTATGTTGACAGTACACTGTAATTGAATCAAATAGTGTAATAAAGAGAAACGTAGCATGAGATGTATAGACACACATATATATCCTGTACTGTCTACATGTATATGTACTGTATCATTCTAGAGGCAGTGCACACCAGCATCTTCGTTGTGTTGGCAGTTGTTAACACCAATTCCACTGTGTGGGCAGTCAAAGATATCAGACTCTGTTCCTAGGCATCGTAGCTCGTCCAACCAGATCTTACCAGACCCTACAGAATGAGAGCAGTAAACAATTCTAATGATTATTTTTGTGTGCAATAATAACGTTTTGGATAATAAAGGAACTAAGCTTTACTACATGTCTTTATTAAACTTGTTTAAAAAGGGGATGCTTGCCAACCCCCCATCCCATTAATAGAATATAAAGGACAACTATTTTTGGAAATATGGTTCTACATGGTTTTCATTGTCTCAACAATTGGTTGCTGGAGATCAAGGTGTTTTGTTTCTAATATGAGCCACTACACCAACACTAAGCTATGAGCACTCAGATCATGGGGACGAGGGACCAGAAGACACTGAGACACTCACTACAACCAGGACTTTTTAATACTGTTTCAGGTTTGTAATCCCTGTTCATGCGATTACAAATCACCTCTTCAGGTCTACCTGTGAAGTTAACAAACATTTTCATTTTGTCAGGGAACCTGAACAACAGTTCAGTCAGGACCACTCTCTTCAAAGAAATCTTAATTTGCATAAGTTACATTTGGCGGTATGGAATCTGTTCTTGGCTCTCCCTGCCCTTCTACGTGCATACATGGAAAGCATATGACAGGGAGAACAGCAGCAAGAGCCTCAAAGGGAACAGAACAGAGTGGGCATCAATGACAACAGAAATCACACTGAATAAATCAAACAGAGAAACAAAGCATTCTTTGAAAAAAGGGTGGAGCTGGGGTGGAGGTAGGTTAAATAAGGCGCCTTGTTTGAGGTTTGCCAATGAATGCGTGGAAGGGAATCAGCTGAGCCATCAGCTCATGTGGGCTGGCTTTGAGATCAGCTGCTGTAGCAGTCAGGTGAGCTGACTTTGTCGCCTGCCTGAACTAACACTATGCTCATTTTTATCCATCCATCCAGTACTTTGTGCAGTGTTTGCAAATATGATATCCATTGTCAGATACAGCAAATGAGCACAGAAGGCTTAAGTGTCTATAAAGGCACAATGGTACCAAACCTTTTTTTCCACTTCCTGCACAGTCATGGGTGGCAGTTAAGTATTCTGCCTTTTTTGTCCCACCGATAGTTGTAAGTTACGTTTGATCTGCCAGCATTGGGATGTGGTTTCACACGTTTTTATTTTTAAGTTGATGTTTTCATCGCTCTTGGAGTAATACTATAATACCGGATCCCTGTCTCCATTGTAAATTAGTGTGCCATATCAACATGTTTTTATATTAAGTTTTATTATTGAACCACATTAATATTTCCAACAGACATGCCATTTTATTCCATCCATATTGGCTATATATAGAACAACACTTTAAAGAAACATGTTTATCTCATTATGATTGCAATAATAAGTTTGTCATTAACCCCACCAACCACACTCATATTCAGAATTGCAAAAGCTTGCTTCAAAGACTTTGAGACAGTTGGCTTCCCATACCTGGACACTGCACGTTTGATTGATTCTCCCTTGTCTGCCTGATCCTTGAAACTTCTTTCGTGCCTTGTTTCAAAGTTATGAACCAGTTATGCTTACATGTCATTGTAGATATAAAATCACAGCTCTAATTAACCTGACAGTACGGCGATGCCTATAGGATGAGGGAAGTCGGCGAAGTTTATTTAGGGACACCGTAGTCGCTCTCTCCCTCTCCACTGCTGGTCCTGTAAGGAAGTGTAGTGGGGGTGCAGCAGGTGTGGACGCCAATTGTTTGTTGCGGTAAGTTTGATTAACTGAAAGTCACTTTAAAGTAAATGAAGATCACGCAGAAAACGTTCCGTAAACATTAAGTGCATTTCTGTCCATAGAGCCCGGAGTACAGCTGTGTGTGTGTGTGTGTGTGTGTGTGTGTGTGTGTGTGTGTGTGTGTGTGTGTGTGTGTGTGTGTGTGTGTGTGTGTGTGTGTGTGTGTGTGTGTGTGTGTGTGAGAGAGACGGTATCAGCGTCGCCTTACATGCACGCTGTAATCTCCGCCAGTCAGCGTGTACCCACAAACTAGTGGGAACGATACTTGTAAGTAATGCGCCGGAACATTTATCCAGAGTCTATACTATTGTGTCTGTGACAATAAGTGTAGTTGTCTTTTCCTGTTTTAGTACTTGTCAAGACAATAAGGACGGCGTGAGTCTCTGCTTTATTTTAATGAATTGAAGGTATGGCATAACGATGTGTTTTATATTTGTAAATGTTTTTAAACATTTTGATAAACTTGTTTAATAATTGTGTGACCTAATATGACATTCATAGGGCTGCCTTCAGGCAGAATATTTACGGTCACTGTTTTTTCCCACATTTAGATTTCATTTAGATTATTTGACCTTGTTTAGATTTAGTTTCTTTCTGATTAATTGGTTTGATTTCTGGTTTCTTTGTTATATTTTATTTTGGTCTTTGTTCTATGGGTAATGTGCAATATGGTTGACGGGTACTGTGAAATCCTGGTTTAATGGCTTGAATATTAGTGAGTTATTGGCTCCGTAAACTAGAGGCCCTCTTCTGTTATTTCAGTGTATAATATCGCTTGCAGTGATAATCCACTGGTGCAATCACACCAGTGTTGGGATTCTTAAAGTGTGCTGTGCTTGTTTTATGCATGATATTTTAGCTTTGTTAAATTGGGTCTGGAGCCTTTAACTTCTCTCTTTTTAATCTGTTATTTATATCAAGTACAGGCCAGTACTCCATACTTTGCACATGATCCTGTGCTGTTTGATCAGTCTTTTTAAATCATTTGTACAAATTTAATAAATTGTCTATTTCTGGAATCATCAGCCTCCCGTCCCGTTTATTCTGGATATATGTGGTGAACCCGATTGGCATTCAACTGTCACCCTAAACTTTTGACCACTACATATGGAACAGAGGACATGACGCGTTTGTAGCAGTAGACCTTACCTGGGCTGGCAGTGTAGGTGGAAATGGCAGATTGGAAGCCGAGCATCTTACAGATCACCCTGCCATCCATCGTGTCAAAGCTGTCGTCACACACGGTTCCCCAGAGCCCATTGTTCCTCACCTCCACTCGCCCTCGGGATCTCCCGGGCACAAGACGCACATTCACTGCAACAGCAAAAAGCTCCAGATGTGAAGGATTTAATAATGCGATGGGGTCAATTTGCTTTTGCAATTTCTTCTTTGGAGCATATTTGGCTTTTTCTTTCATTTCCAATATTATGGTGAACAACAAAGTCAATTTTATGATATATGGCATATTACGCCCCTTTCCACAATTTGTTTTAAGGCATGAAAAACTCTAATATGTGGTCAAAATACCAAGAAGATGAAGCTCCACAATCCCCTTCTTGACCCTGTGTGAAGAGCCCTGTGAAGAGCTAATGAGCCACTGCTCCCCCATCACCTCTCTTCCATTTGGAGGGTAGAAGGTGTTTTTTGATATGTGCACCAGCGAAGCCTGCAGCAGTGTGTGAGTCAACATGATGTGTGAGTGTTGCAAGATGCATTTGAACCAAAAGGAAGTACTGCAACCGAAGAAAACTAAGGCTGCAATCTAACCAACAGCTGGCAGCTCTGCTGCTGCCTTTTGTACCAGAGGATCGTTCATTATGTCTTCCCTCTGATTTTGAATGAACCTTGTTTTAGTCCATAACTCAGTTAAAGCCAGTGTTTCAGTTTAACTGGTGATTATGTTAACTGGTAATATTTGTACATTTTAAATTCCAGATGTTTGATGTGGATGCAAGTCGCCTGTGATCAAAACTTGCCTTAAAGACGTAAGAACCCTAACAACATGAACGTTGTCGATCGTATTGTTTTCTAAAGGTGATTGTGGCAAATGACGATGCCTCCGGGGTTTCCCACACACAGCCAGAGACAAAGAAGTTGCTTTCCGGCATTTAATTTCTTCCTCAAACGGACCAAACATAAATTAAAATCAACCTAAAGTTGCCAGCTATTTCTGCTGAGGCCTCGGCTTTGCAGCTCACCTCAGGTCAGACTCTCTAAGTCTCTCTCCGTGCGTCGCTTCCCATGTGTCCCTCCTGAGTGTCTCTCCCTCTGGCAGCTCTGCTGCTGCCTTTTGTACAATAGGATCATTCAGCTAACAGCCCTCAGCTGTGCTGATTAGTCCTCTGGTACAGGTGGGGGTGCTCTCCGAGCCACCACCATGCCCATGTGATATTTGCATGGACAGACATTTAACATTAACTCCTGATGTAAACATTTTTTCTGTGAGACCTTCCATATATCACCATCAGACACAGATTTGGAGACTTATTTAACATACCTTCAAAGTCATATTCAGTGAGTTTAGTTATTAGTTGTATTCATATCTATGCTGATTGCTGCTCCTGTTGTCCCCATGTCAGTACTGTGCAGACTTACACTCTTGTGAGTTGCCTTGCTCTCCCTGGTCTCCTTTGGTCCCTGGTGGTCCGGAAGGACCTGTAAAGGAAAATGAACTTGATAGTGATTGTGTGTCATACTGTTTGCATCATTTTTAAATGAAATTTTTCATCAGCCCTGTCCTTTTGTTGGCTTGCTCGTTTGTTGTAAGCAAGATTATGCAAAGACAGGATGGATTACCTTGAAACATGGTGAAAGGATGTGATATGGGTCAGGGAATTTTTGTGAAGATCCAGGGATTTTTTAACTTTTTTTTTATTGTTGTTTTACATTTTTACTTATTTCCAAAGGAATAATTCATGGATTCTGATGCAAAAAATCTGGCATATTTAGGGGATGGATTTCTATAAGTGTGTGCAGTTTGCTGCAATAGTTTCCTCCTTTTTTTCTTGTGCAAGGGTCGACAAATCACATTAGTTAAAAAAATACATAAAGCAATACTTATTCACTGTAAATAAAAGTGGGATAGTCTGGGGCACAGAGAGCTGCGCAACAACCAATTAAAGAGCAGCCTCAGGTCCTGTGGTTGCCAAAACTTTTAGGTCCCACATTCACTTTCATTTGACCAAATACAATTTGAAAACAACTTATATTGAATGCTCACAGGCACATTGTACAAGTAAACTATTATTATCTAGTTAAATTATAAATATAAACATTTTTATAAAGGCTTTTTTGTCTCAGGATGTTGGAGGGGCAGCGCCCCGTATCAACAAGCTGCCATTGAGAAATACTGTATTTGTAAGCCACACGTATTCTTTATCTATGAAAATGATTAGTCATCAAGGTCATGGTATCTTCAGAAGTTGTACAGGAGTTGGACTTGTTTGTCCAGTTTCTTATGTATACTTGTACAACTCGTGAAAATACCCCTGTGCTATTTTTTATTTTATTATTACTTTTATCTTTATCTCTGTTAACCCTAACTGTAGCATTTTTCCGACCTTTAACTTTCCTTGAGCTCCATTTAGACCACTAGTTCCTCTGCTACGAATGAAACATTGCTGGACATCATTGATGTGAGCTGCTAAACCTTGCATGTCCAATAGATAATCATGAATTGAATAAATCTACAGTTTGAAAACATAGTATTATTAATTGTATTATTATTATTTATATTGGTCTCATCATTATCATAAATCTCTATGTGGAACTTGTGATGTGTTCTCTTTCCTCCTGCTGGAACTGTAATTTGATTTCAGTTGATTTAAAGTTAATTTTAATTTCCTGGGGAAATTTTCCTTGTTCTGTCAGACTTGAAAAACATGCACTCTGCTTTACAATTATAGGTACCAATCAGGATTTTAAAGCCCACAAGATTATTAAAACAAAAATGTACCTTAATCTAATTATAATGTATGCATTCAAATAAGATTATTAATAAAAGTATGACAGAAAAAAACACTTAATACTGAACAAATAATTGATAACATTTACATATACAAAAATCAAGCCTGGATTCCAAAATTATTTATGCCATTTAAAATTACATGAGTAGTTTACATATTTTATGAGGGCATAATGACCTGTAATAGTCTGTATAAGCATTATAGATGTTACACACTATGCACCTGACCTTGAGGTCCCGGTGGACCAACAAGTCCAAGATCTCCTTTTTCTCCTTTCTGCCCAGGAACACCAGAAACTCCTGAAGATCCTGTAGGTACAAAACAAATCAGCATAAATGATTTTGGTATCTCACACACAAGCATACTTCTATGGGCACAAATAAACTCACATTTTGGTGTACACGTTGGGCATGTAACATCTTTCGATAGATAACAGCCCTCCCCCAAAAATTCTGTTTGTAGTTTCTTCCTGTTAAGAGTTTTTTCACTCCACAATTACCAAGTGTTTGTTTATTGTAGGAGCTGTTGAATTACTCCAATTTCCAATCTTCTTTTAACTAAATTGATTTGAATTAAATTGAACTGAATTGAAAAAAAAATGTGTACCTTTTTGGCCAGAGTTCCCTGTGTCACCATGAGGGCCTGAAAGAGTATGAGAGGACAACAGTTACTAAACTATATGTGACAAATATCATAATATAATTAGAAATTACTACTACTTCCTAAGATAGAAAGGTCTCTAAAATAGAAAAGTCACAAAATACTAAAAGGTTACATTTTCTTTCAATAACAACAACTCTTGGTACTCTATGAATGGAGACCCTACACTTTTTTTTTTCACTGACAAGGAAACAAATTAATAGGCTATGAGAAATAAAAACTGTTTGTTAAGATGTTCTTTGTTGTCAGGTCTAGTTGAATAAAACTTAATAGTTGTGCTATGAACCACAACTTATATCTAATCCCTTACCTGGGGTCCCAGGTTCTCCCTTTTCTCCATTTGCACCGGGACCTTGATTTCCTGGGGCCCCTTGGAGCCCAGGTTCACACACACACACACACACACACACACACACACACACACACACACACACACACACACACACACACACACACACACACACACACACACACACACACAGTGATGAGTATGAACAATACTAGCTGTGCAAAGGATGTTTTTCACATGAAATAGCAGTGTATATGCAATATAATATTAGTGATGAGCATCATGAGGAAAATGAGGAAGAGACACTGAACTGTTTCACAACTTAAATCTGCTGATCCATTTTTTCCATCCAGGAAGTGTTATATTGCTTTATGTTCCACTTTCAACAAACTTGCAATGATGTGAAACCAGGGAAGGTCATGGTCCTCTCACAGTAAAGATCATGTGGTATTACTGTGTGTCTGTAAGCAAGTCATTGAACCAGTTCAGGACTGGTATTAACATTCGTACTGAGAAATCCGATTACAAGTAGACAGCTTCAAGTTTGTCTGTTCATACTTGGCATTAAATTGTGTCCTGAATGTGTCTCCTGTGACCACTATCACTTCCCTGCTCTATATGCAGATAATGTTATACATCGCAAAGGCCATTCTGAGTATGTCGATGTGTTGGTTGGCAGTGTGTTTGTTATGTGTATATGATGCATTTGTGTTTACACATCGAAAGGAATGTGGTGACATGCATTCCAGACCACTTCCGAATGTGGTCTGAGTGATTAGAGCTCAAGCCACATTGAGGACGCATTTCGGTGCGTTCACACCTGTACTTACTATGCTTATAATAAATCTTACATGAACAAAACAATGGATTAATGACAGCAGCTGTGCTGTATATTGACACACTGGAAGGAATGTAATTCATGACATTTGATACTAATAGCTAAATTATTATGTGACAGCTTTGTAATATAATAATAATAATAATAATTTTATTTGTAGTACTTATCTAAACAAGGTTACAAAGTGCTTCACACAAAGGTCCATGGCAAAATTAAGATTCGATTGTAATAAAAGATATTCCTGAACGGAATATCATAACATAATAAGGTCGAGACCTTAAGTTTATAGAGAAACCCAACAGTTCCCACAATGAGCAAGCACTTTGGCGACTGTGGAGAGAAAAAACTCACTTATTAACTGGGAGAAACCTCTGGCAGAACCAGATTCAAGCCATCGAGTAAAAAATTTGGATCAGATGACTTGTAATGGTTATGGTCAAGAAGACCTGTGGAAAAGTTAGATGAGAATTTTGAGGCACTATGTTCATTTAAAATACGTGAGCTTTTAGTGGTTTTGATGTTTTTTGGGGCAACGTGGAACAGGGAAATTTTTAACATAGTGGCCTCAAAACTAGTTAATTTTCCTGCGGTAATGGGGCAGCAAGTGAAGCATTTAGCAACAGCTAGCCCCACCCCCAAATAATCTTGATATGGCACACTAATCAACAAGAAAATGTCAAATTGCACTTCATGTAACAAAGGTTGCCGAACCCTGCCCTCCAGCTATGCTGTAATCCTGGCTAATAATGGCTTCCGATAACATGACTGCTTAATAGAAGGGGAAGCTTACCAGTGGGTCCAGGAGGTCCAGTGAGTCCAAGTGGCCCTGAAACAGTGAAGTGGTTTTGAGTTGGAGCTGCGAGATTTGAATACAATAAACAAAGCTGCCATTCTTTTCCCAAAGTAGACAGATATTTCTAGGGTTCCTACTTCCGTGAGTCCAACTTTTTCCAGATGTCAAACTTGGTCTGCCATTTATTTGTCAGCTCTGGTGAGCACTAAAGTCCCCATCAGCATTTTGATTGGTGTGAATGGGGCACTTTTTATGCTGCAGCAAAAATTTAGATTTAACCTCCTTTTTTTTTTTTTTTTTGTGAATCATACTTTGTACAGCTTTAAGAATAACAAACACACATTATTACACAAATGGTCCTCATGAAACCCACCAGTTTTCCCAGCGACTCCTGTCTCTCCAGGTTGTCCATTAGGTCCCCTGACACCTTTTGGTCCTGGAGGGCCAGCAACACCAATGTCACCTGGACAGAATCATTCAGTTATGTAAGTTATTGATGGACTCCAGCTTCTGCTACTCAGTACTATCAGTGAAGTATGAAGACTTGTGCACACAGACAGGAGTAATGTATGCTCTATACCAGTAAGAAGTCAGCCTACATACAAGTCCACAGACTTAGTAAGTTGATTTGAGGACGCATGTGAATAATACATATATTTCAAATACAGGTCGCTGTAAAGTAAAGTATAGTGGGTCCTCATACACAAAACATGGAATTTAGCAAGCATACAAAATAACACATAAAAAATGTAATTAAAAAAATACATGAATAATAATTAGAAAGAATTCAACAATCAGCGGCACAGGAAAATCAACACAATAACATCAACAGTACATACACACTAGGGCTCCCCCTATATGAAACTATATCAACTGCATCAATTCAATTGCAATCAGAAGTAAATAAATAAAGCCAAAATATAATATAAACCAGGTGAACAAACAAATGTCAGAAATACCAAATGTACTTCTAAGCAAAAACAGAATGTACGTATAATCAAAAACAAGAACAAGGTAGATTTAAGGTCAACAAGCAAAGATGTCTTGTAGATATTAAAAGAAGTAATTGAATCAAGTGAGTTCAGCAAATTATTCCTGTACTAAAGCAGTGTCCCTTCTACACATGCCAGAAAGACAGACAGACAGACAGACAGAGATGTCTAAAATAATAGTCAGATGAAAAGCTATTGGCAATATCTGTGTTATCTCACCTTTCACGATAGGTGAATAATAGATTTGTATTATAAATTTAAGAATCACTGCTCCTTTGATGTGCTCTCAAGCCATTAGTTAGTCCTTCAATTGCAATTGAAACAACCTTCAGACCCAAGTTCTCAACTTTTCAAGGGAGCTCTTTAATTTAGTTTCATATAAAGCATAACAGTAACAAACAAACGTGTTTTTACTTTGAAGACAACTTGTTAAGGAGACAGAAGTTTCATAGAGGCCAGTGTCTTTCAGCATAGAAAAACCCCAAAGTGCAGGCTATGCGGTGATGCCCCTGAAACAGTCCAGCACATAGTAGCAGAGTGTAAGATAGAGACTGGGACAGCACACACTGAGAGGCATTACCAGGTGGCTTGAATAGTGTAGCGGAATATCTGTGCTGGGTATGGATTACAGGTACCCAAGTCCTGATGGGACATACCACTAAAGGTGGTTTTGGACAACAAAATCAGTTGTAAGTTTGTACAAAGAGAAACTTAGTCTAGTGTTGTTTTCAGATCAAAGGTTGGAACAAGCCATAACAGATATCTTAAATTGTTCAATAATAGGGTGCATTTAAGAGAAACATAGCCACATCTATAACTTTACTCTCACAGGGTGTTCCTTTTAATTCATCAGTGTTCTCCCAGTCACAGCCACCTTCTCATTTTTAAATAATTTTAACTCAAGCCTTTACCTTTGCTATGGAGTTCCATAAGGTGGACTCACCTTTGAGGCCCATTTCTCCAGGTCCCCCTGGATGTCCTGGCAGTCCATCTGTTCCTGGAGAACCTGGAGGCCCTGAGGATAACAAACAATATATTGTTAGGGTTGATTCAACCAGGAAAGTATTTCATATTTGTAACCAATCCTTCCGGCAAAAATCCACAGAGGGCACCAACTAGAAAATGTTCTATTTGTGTTATTTATGAGCAGCATAGTTAATGTTGATGACATTGTGATGACTTCCATTATACACTGGCATACCTGGTTTGAGACTGATGGTTGTCATTTTGGCCTCCAAGTTGCGGGTGCTTATGTTGAGCAGACTCAGGTCAGCCCTTAGCATGTCCAACTGACCATCTTCTCCACACAGACTGTTCAACTGTTGTCAAAGCAACAACAGAAATATGACCTAAATGCTAAATCATTGCTATAAATCATGATCACAATGAATGAATGAAAATTTGTTATACACAGGGGCGCTTATCATGGTGGTACAGGGGGCGGACCCCCTTATCCTGGGAATAACAGAGTTAATTATTTACCCAACATTAAGCATCAAAGATTTAAAGGAAAAGTGTGTAGAATTTCTCAGGATCTTTCTGAAAAACTGGGATATAATTATCATATCTAAATCAAAAACCATAGTGTTTTTATTATGTTAGAATGGGCAAAGACTGCCATGTTGCTATAGTTGCCCAAAAGGGCGAAACGGTTAGAGACAGCATTTCGGGTTTGTATATTGATGCAGCAGTACTGTATGAATTCAACAGACAAAGAAAAACCGTGCCCCTAAAATAACCTGGAATTCATTCTGATCCTGTGAATACATTGTTACTATACAACAGGGTTCCACGATTTAATAATGTGAAACTGAAAAATTCCTTTGTGCAACAGTCAATCTGAAATATGGAACTTATTCTCTCATCTTCTTTGTTTCATACTGTTAAATGTGTTGCCTTTTGTATTAACATTTTGTGATTTCAATGTTATGTTAAATTTATGTATTTTTGCCTCCTGTCCTAATTTTTGTTACTAGTGATGTTGGAAATGGAGCTGCTATATGACGCAAAACTAATTTCAGATGGGTTCTGACAATAGAAGTATCATCATCATCATCATCAGAAGAAGAATTCAGACTGGGAGGTTTTTATTAAAAGTTTGTAGAAAGTTTGTTCACAGAAATTACGTTAAAAGGAGAATCATACTAATACCTTGAAAAATCAAGGAAGCGTAAACTGAAACAGAACAGGACATGTTACAGTAACAAGGATAAACACTTGTGTTGCTTCCCAAATGGAAATCTCTGATGAGAGAAAAAGGGTTTCAGAAGTCTCCAGTTTTCAGCAGGACAGGTAATTTACAAGCAGTTTAAAATAACCGTGATTGGCCCCCTGGCCCCAGTGCAAAGAGTTTATTTGGGCACTCCCCTCCATAACAAGTGCATGCTTGTACGCGTGCCCATTGGTTTGGAGAACGGTGCCAGGGAGGGAGTCTGATTGTTAACAGGTGTTCTGTGTCTTATATGTATATAAGATATTAAATTGTTGAAAACTCTTCGCTTCAGAAGGCTATACAAAAAGAATGCCAGATTATAAAGCATGTAAATAGCGCTTTTCTAGTGTTGATGACCACACAAATTGCTTTCTATTTTCAGTTTATTGCCACTCCCCCATTAACACACATTGTACACACATTCTAAATCTACACATACATCTAAGAGCTTTCTCTGTTCTGAAACCCAGAATCACAAGTGAAGTTGGGTTCCCTCAAAGGAAGAGAGTTTGGTACCCCCAATACATGCACATAGATGTGGATGCACTAATTGTAAGTTGCTTTGGATAAAAGTGTCTGCCAAATGACATGTAATGTAATGCACGATCCACATCAGAATTAGTGCAGACACAAGTCAGGAGATATCTAGACAAATTAGTTTTTACTTGTGGCATATAAACTCTCATATAGTCATACATTACATTACATTTCATTTAGCTGACGCTTTTATCCAAAGCGTCTTACAATAAGTGCATTCAACCATGAGGGTACAAACCCAGAACAAGAATCAAGAAAGTACCATTTTATTCAAGAAGGCCAAACTACAAAGGGCTATAGGTAAGTGCTACTAAATCGCTACTTTTTTATTTTTATTTTTTAATTCAAGGTATAGTCGGAAGAGATGTGTTTTTAGTTTGCAGTGGAAGACGTGTAGACTTTCTGCTGTCCCGATTGGGGAGCTCGTTCCACCATTTAGGAGCCAGGACAGCAAATAGTTGTGATTTTGTTGAGTGTTTAGCTCGCAATGAGGGCGCAACAAGCCGATTGGCAGATGCAGAGCGGAGTGGACAGGCTGGGGTGTAAGGTTTGACCATGTCCTGAATGTATACTGGACCCGATCCATTCGCAGCAGTTTAGGTAGGTTAAAGACCAGTCGAGCGGCCGCATTCTGGATGAGCTGCAGAGGTCGGATGGCACTAGCAGGTAGACCTGCCAGGAGGGAGTTGCAATAGTCTAGGCGTGAGATGACCAGAGCCTGGACCAGAACCTGCGCCGCCTTCTGAGTGAGAAGGGAACGTATTCTCCTGATGTGCAGCATGTATCTACAGGAACGTGTTGTTACAGTAATGTTGGCAGTAAGGGAGAGTTGACTGTCGAGTGTCACACCCAGGTTCCTAGCGGTCTGGGTGGGGGCTAACACGGAGTTGTCAAAGGTAATAGTCAGGTTGTGGGTGGGAGAGCCTTTCCCTGGAAGAAAAAGTATTTTAGTCTTATCAAGGTTAATTTTCAGGTGGTGTGCGGACATCCACTGAGAGATGTCAGTCAGACAGGCAGAGATTCGTGCTGCTACCTGTGTTTCAGATTGCGGAAAAGAGAGGATTAGTTGTCATCAGCATACCTGTGGTAGGAAATGCCATGTGAGTGAATGACAGAGCCGAGAGAGTTGGTGTACAGAGAGAAGAGGAGGGGACCCAGGACGGAACCTTGAGGGACCCCAGTAGTGAGAGGACAAGGTTCAGACACAGATCCTCTCCAAGTTACCTGGTAAATGCCGTCGTTGAAGTAGGATGAGAGCAGGGAGAGAGCAGAGCCTGAGACACCCAGGTCCTGAAGGGAGGAAATAAGGATCTGGTGGTTCACTGTGTCAAATGCAGCAGACAGGTCTAGAAGGATAAGGACAGAGGAGAGAGAGGCTGCTCTAGCAGTGTGAAGTTGCTCAGAGACAGCAAGGATGGCAGTCTCAGTTGAGTGGCCTGCCTTGAAACCAGACTGGTGAGGGTTAAGAAGGTTGTTATGGTGGAGATAGGAGGAGAGTTGATTAAAGATAGCTCGCTCGAGAGTTTTGGAAAGAAAGGGAAGAAGAGAGACAGGTCTGTAGTTGTTTACCTCAGACGGGTTGAGAGTGGGTTTCTTCAGGAGAACTCTTGTCTCATTCTGGGGGTTAGGGAAACAGCCAGTTGACAGGGAAGTGTTGATAAGATGGGTGAGAAAAGGAAGGTCGTCAGGAGCAATAGACTGAAGAATGTGAAATGGGATGGGGTCAAGGGGGCAAGTGGTTGGGCGGGCAGAGGTTACCAAGGTAAGAACTTGGTAACCTCCAATTCGTGGCTGTCAAACCATTAAAACATTTTATCAGATTAATCACAGGGTAGCTGTGATTAGTCACGAAAAATCCCCATTTCTAAATGCCTGAAAAATCCCCATTTTGTATATTATATGTATATTGTTGTGGGAACAGAAAGATAAATGACAGAAGGCGGATATATATACAATTAACATTTGTTTTTTTATTGATGACATGTCCAAAGGATAGTTATTAAGATTGAAATATAAAATCAAACTAAAACATACCACACCATAATTAAATATGGCTTTCTCTTTGCTATGCCTCTAAGCAAACATAGAATGATTTTATTTCGATTTTTTTTATCAAACTCAAAGATAACCTTTTATCCTAAACAATCGAGGCATCTTAGCCTTTGCTCTTTTTATTTTTTATTTTTTGCAAATATAGGATGGTTGAATACGGCCATGTGTTTGTTTATGAATCGATGGTGTCACTCCGCTCATTTTAACACTCCTGACTGTGAGCGTCACATCTCTTTAATCACTTTAAGTTCAAGATGGCGGCGCGTGCACAACGTGAGGCTCAGCGTCTCTCCAGATTTTGCAAAATAGTTACTATCTGCCTACTTGTTTCAAGTCTGTTCACTCAGAACAGTCTTGCGAACACTTTCTACAGCCGACAGGATCTTTTGGACATCGGATCTTGTCATACTATCCGGAAGTTCTCACAGGCGGCGTCGAGACCGTAAACAAAGACGGGGAAAGAGAGGTGGGCTAAGGGCTAAGCTGAAGCTAACTCCTCACCGGCTATCTCTACCTAGCCTTTTCCTCGCCAATGTTCGGTCTCTGGCGAACAAAATGGATGAGCTGCAGCTGCGGATCACCACACATAAATGGATTATGGACTGCAACATCATGATTTTCACGGAAACATGGCTCAACAGCAGCGTTCCCGATAGAGCTAACGGGGCGCTACCTCCTCCGGGCGGATAGAACAGCTGATGACTCCGGTAAGACCAGAGGTGGGGGTCTGTGCATCTATGTGAACAAAGCTTGGTGCACGGACACTATCATCATCGAGAGTCACTGCTCTCCTAACCTAGAATATCTCATGGTTAAGTGCAGACCTTTCTATCTGCCCAGAGAGTTCACATCTACTGTTGTGACTGCAGCCTATATCCCCCCTGATGCTAATGCTAAACTGGCAATGAAAGAACTGCATGCTGCCATTAGCAAACGACAGACTTCACACCCGGAGGCAGCCTTTATTGTTGCAGGTGACTTCAACCACTCCAGCCACCAACATGTCTCCTGCGCCACGAGAGGAGTCAAGACTTTGGACCATGTTTACACCAGCATGGCTGGTGCATACAAAGCCGTCCCCCTCCCCCACCTAGGACAGTCTGACCACCTCTCTTTGTTCCTACTCCCCAAGTACACACCACTCATCAAACATGTGAAACCCACAGTGAGGACAGTTAAAAGTAGTGGTGCACCGATGTATCGGCCGTATATCGGTAGCGGCCGATATTCGCCTCGTTTACTGCTATCGGCGTATCGGTAATAAACTTGACTTTCACCGATAACATTGGCCGATGTTCATTGGTATGTTTTCTGCAGCCTGCCAATCTGGCATCCAGATTATGGTACACTGACGCCGGGTTTACACTGGGCGCTGAAGCGCCGCGCAGCGCAACGCAGCGCCAAGGAAAGCCAGGCGCCTCCCATCCACCCCCCTGTTAAACCTTTGTGAGGTTCACATGGGCTGCGATGCTCCGCGCCGCGCCAGCGCCCTTCACCGATGGTTTCGGCGTGCGAGCGAGTGTATCACGCCAGGAAACAGACTGAAAAATTATTTTAAACGATATAAATGACATATTTTATATGATATAAATGATCAAATATGCATCCCATACTTTGTATTCCCCTTCTGTTGTCCTGGAGTTTTAATTTTCCCAATTTTCCCAATCACATAAATAAATGTCCCCCTCTGCCCATCCACTACAGCCACACAAGCAGTCATATAGATAAAAAGAGAGAGGGGGGGGGGGGGGGGGGGGGCTAAAGGCTTGCTTGGAGAATACGTCATTTACCCCCGACACCCGACATTGAACAGGTTACATACAACAACAAGCGGAGAATCGCGGGCTGACCGGCGCGGAGAAATGCGGGTCCGGTGTGCACATGCGCAACAGGTACTACATACAAACAGCAGAGACAATGTCGGCAGCGTCGGCTGTGTGTGTATCACCAGTAGGCCTAGTGATACTGTTAAATGTTTGGCTGAATAGGTGTCTATGTCCATCCATGGCATCTAAAGTTACACTTGTCACTTGTCACTTTTTCTGTTTTTCATATTATTCAAGTAATAAACAAATATCGGTATCGGTATCGGCTATCGGCTAGATTGTTGTTTTAAATATCGGTATCGGTATCGGCCAAGAATTTCCATATCGGTGCATCCCTAGTTAAAAGTGTGGCCAGAGGGAGCAGACTCTGCACTACAGCTCCGGTTCGAACACACGGACTGGAGGGTGTTTGCCATTCAGGCCACACTGGACTCCCACACGGACATCGACTCCTATGCCTCTTCCGTTCTGGACTTCATCAACACCAACATCAACAGTGTCACCACCCTCAAACAAATCACTACATTCCCTAACCAGAAGCCATGGATGAACAGAGAGGTCCGCCTACTGCTGAAGGCACGAGACACCGCTTTCAGATCAGGTGATGCTCAGGCCTACAGTTCATCCAGGGCTGACCTGAAGAGGGGCATCAAGAAGGCCAAGCACTGCCACACGCTAAGGATTGAGGAGCACTTCAAGAACAACTCCGACCCCAGACGCATGTGGCAAGGCATCCAGGCCATAACGGACTACAAACCCACCAACACCACCCCCCAAAACAGCGATGCCTCCTTCCCTGACGAGCTTAACAGCTTTTATGCTCGCTTTGACAGGGACAACCAGGAGGCGGCCATCAAGGCTGTGCTCACTACAGACCACCAGCCCCTCACACTCTCCACCACCGACGTGTGTGCTGCACTGAGCAGGATCAATGCATGTAAGGCTGCTGGCCCTGATGGCATCCCCGGACGCGTGCTCAGGGCCTGTGCTGGGCAGCTAGCTGAGGTCTTGACTGACATATTCAACCTGTCACTGGCCCAAGCAGCTGTCCCCACATGCTTTAAAACCACCTCCATCGTGCCGGTGCCAAAACACTCCACTGCAGTGAGCCTTAACGACTTCCGCCCTGTTGCACTCACCCCCACCATCATGGAGTGCTTCGAGAGGATGGTCCTGGCTCACCTCAAAACCTGTTTGCCACCCACACTGGACCCCTTCCAATTCGCCTACCGCCAGAATAGGAGTACGGAGGATGCCATCTCCACGGCACTACACTCCGCACTTTCTCACCTGGACAATAACAACACATGTGAGAATGCTGTTCATAGACTTCAGTTCAGCTTTCAACACCATCATCCCCTCCAAACTGATCACGAAACTCAGTGACCTAGGTATCAACACTTCCCTCTGCAACTGGATACTGGACTTCCTATCCAACAGACCCCAGTCTGTTAGGTTAGAGAACAACACCTCCTCAACCCTCATCCTGAACACCGGCGTCCTCTCCTCTACTCCCTCTTCACCTACGACTGCACACCTGTACATGGTTCTAATACCATTGTCAAGTTTGCAGACGACACAACGGTGATTGGCCTCATCAGCGACAATGATGAGTCGGCCTACAGAGAAGAGGTCCAGCACCTGGCGGAGTGGTGCGCCGACAACAACCTGGCTCTCAACACCAAGAAGACCAAAGAGCTCATTGTGGACTTCAGGAAGAAAGGTGGCACACACACCCCCATCCATATCAACGGGACGGAGGTTGAGCGTGTCGCCAGCTTCAAGTTCCTGGGTGTCCTCTGAGGACCTCTCTTGGACCCTCAACACCTCAACCCTGGTCAAGAAGGCACACCAGCGTCTCTTCTTCCTGAGGAGACTGAAGAAGGCCCATCTGTCTCCTCAGATTCTGGTAAATTTCTACCGCTGCACCATCGAGAGCATCCTCACCAACTGCATCTCAGTGTGGTATTTGCAGCTGCTCTGTTGCAGACCGGAAAACACTGCAGAGGGGGGTGAAAACTGCCCAACGCATCACCGGTTCCTCATTCCCCACCATTGAGGCTGTCCAGAGCAAGAGATGTCTGCGGAGGGCGCGCAGCATCGTCAAGGACAGCTCACACCCCAGCCACAGACTGTTTGCCCTCCTCCCCTCTGGGAGAAGCTACAGGGTCCTCCGTTCCCGGACCAGCAGGTTCAGGAACAGCTTCTTCCCTGCGGCTGTCACCCTGCTGAACTCTGCACCACGGTGAAAATGTTGACGAGTCATTTTCATGATGTTTAAATGCAGCCTCATAAACTTTGGAGGGAATCAAACATACACTAAGTTAATTTATGTACTGATTGGGTCCTGATAACTAGTGATGAGTGTTTATTAGTTCAAGTGAGAGCAGAGTGGAGGAGGACACAGAAACTCCAGCTCGGTACAAACCAACTACAGCTTCTGCTCTGATCATGACGCAGCGGCGCTGATCACTGAGCAGCTGAGACCGGAGAAACTCCTGAGTGGAGGAGGGTATGGTTACATGGAGCGGGTCATTCAGCGCATGCGTTAAAAAAATTAACGCTCTAATTCCACAAATTAATCATCCCGCGCTAACACGTTCATTTTAACATCCCTAATATTTATAATAATAATTGCAAAGCAGATTTATAAAAAGAGTAGTAAAAATACAAAATAAAGAAATATTCTAATAATAATAATTGCCTGACCTAACACCCCACCATAGTGGAAATAGTTGTGGTATTATAAGAAGATTCCAGAGGGCCTGGAAAGGAAACTCAGAGGCCAGGTATGAAGCCTGTGGATCAATGAACTCGTCTCTGATCCTCCAAACACAGCAGCTAAAAATGACAAGACAGTTTGCTTGACCTAAAAACCATGTTGCCAATTATTAAATATCTAATATGCTGCATTAGCATTTTAAACATGGCCTAATACCATAATGTCCTCCCGGTACTGCATGTGGATTTTTTTTAAAACAACAACTTCAAGGCTGTACTGGGAGAAGTGCAGTGGTAAACTCAGGATCCTGGCCACAACATATCCTCTCCCGATCCGTAAGTATGTTCCTGCAGTTGCCACAAGTACACCATTGTACGCCTGGCACTCCAGCAAAAGGTGGGTCAGCATGTCGGCGGTCGGCATGTCGGCGGTCGGCATGCCAGCGGTCGGCATGCCAGCGGTCGGCATGCCAGCGGTCGGCATGCCAGCGGTCGGCATGCCAGCGGTCGGCATGCCAGCGGTCGGCATGCCAGCGGTCGGCACCCTGTGCTCCTTCAGACTCAATCTTTTAAGTCTCTGAAGACAAGAAAGGAAAAACATAGATAAGGCTTTATTATTAGCATGATATAATGTTGATAATGCTGGATAACAACTACCATTAAACAAGAAGAAGAAGCCTCCCTCCTCTTATTTTCCCACATAAAACCACAGTGCAGCAGTTCAGGTGCAGTGAGGATGGTAACCCCCCTAGCTAAAAAAAATCAAGGTAAAGGTTCAGGCATTCCAGGCCTGATGGGCAGAAGACTATGGCTTTGTCTTTCGTAAAATATTCCCATATCAGATAGAAGTGTCGCATCGAAGAAATGTCAGGGCGCAGCAAAAAGCTTGGTTAAAATATGCCGTTGTATTTAGCATACCATGCTCTGCAAACACAGGCATGAAGCATATGTAGATAGCAATGTCATTAGTCTTGCGCTCCCACAATGATTTGGTTCTGTGCCTACCTTCTTTGGCAGTAACCCCCCGCCCCCCGCCAGTGCACACACACTTCTGTGGCTTTCTCCATTTTATTAAACCATTAATTATTTCATAATCTCAATAACTTAAATATAATAGGCAACTTACCTCAATTCTTTCAGCACTTGCTACCGTATTTGATGTTGTCGCTTCGGTGACGGTGATTTGTCATTGTCCATGCTGGGGCATTGAAACCATTTTGAGATGCCTCGCAGTGGAGAAGTGGCTGTCCAGTTCCACCACAATTTTGCAAGGTCATGTATAATGTTAGGGAATTGTTTAGCATGGTGTTTTGCAGTTATTTTTGTAGGCAAATGAGCACGGTTCTCCATACTGTAAAGCCATCATGTGATGACGTGTCAAGTCACGCTAAGTATGATTACCTCTGGTCAGTCGGAATAGCGTTTAATGGTTTAATACAGAAACATTTTATAATATCGAGTTTCGTTGAATTTGTCAATTATTGTGATCGCAAGAATGCCATTTTATGGTCCTTATTTTTTACTTGTGCATGTAATTATCCAGTGAATGTCAATTGAGGCAACACTGGCCACTGTTCAACAAAGGTACACAGGCTAACTTAACATTTGAACAAGCAGATGTATCACAAACCGAACATTATTCTTTAATCAGCATTTTATGCTCACAGGACCTGGTTTTGCAGGGCCCATAGGTGGCCTCTTAGGGTCTTGGTTTCTTGACTGTTGTTGTGGATGAGAGTTTTAAAGTCTTCATGCTGATCCCCATCCGGATTGCCTGTCAACTTCTCCATCCTAGCCCCAGACAGTGAAGACTCCAATGTGAAAACTGGGACAGAGAGAGAACAAATAGGCAGGTGTTGTCAGTAACATTCAGTTCACCTGTATAGAGCATATAAATATGAAGTGTACTACAGAAACTGGTACAGAAGTATATCCTAATGAATATTATTTGAATACAGTTGTACCTTTATAAAGGAGAAAGGCATTGAGGGCAGTCTGCAAGATCAGGTAAACAACAACCACATTAAAACACCACTGTCTTCTGGGCCTAGCTGGCTTCAGATCTGAAACACAAACATTGAACATTTGAAACACTAGAATTAGATCAGTGTCCTGCAGAAAACTTGCATCTTGGTAAAGTGAATTCAGGAAACAGAAAATAGCCTGATTCACCCAGATGATACAAATGCTTTCATAAATTTTAAAAGCTCTGGGCATGAAACGTTTGGACAAGCAGTGGAAAATGGCAGCTCTCATTTACAATAAAGAGCTGGGTCTATAAGGACCTACATTTCTTTCTGTTGGCATTAGACCAAACTGCCTTTGACTGAATGGTAAACTACTGTCCACTCTGAAGGGTTCAGAGGTCCCTGTGTGTGAAAGTAAGTACATAGCTGTACAGACATGGACTGAAAAAGCTGTGTCATACAGATAGAAGACACCGACAAAGATGTTTGTGGTGATAAAAGCTGACGCGTCTGTGTGTTGTAAAGAACATCATGTGATTGCCGCAGCCGAGTTAATACTTCACTTCCTGCCTCTGCCTGAATAATTAGGAGGATTTGTTGCTGTTGTGTAGCTGCGTTGTGAATATGTGAAAGGCAAACTCTGGCCAAACTCCAGACCCAATTTTCCAGACTTTACCCACATGTCATGTCTGAAAATGGCTTATGAGTGAATGAACATTGAAAATGGAACTGCCATCCCTTAACTTGATCCATTAACTTTTGAAATATTGCAGGTGCGCTGGCCGTGATGCAACATTCTTCGGCAGCCTGTCAGGAGTGCTGGTCTCTCCTACCGGCATTTCGTGGACTTTACCCCTATCGCTGTCATCCACTTGGCCTGATTTTGTGTGGGCAAGATGCGGTCGCGTAGCTCTGCGCTTCTAACTCATTCAAATTCGTCTCTGAGAGCATCGTCCAAAAATGTCCCAAACTTGCAAGTGGATGCTAGCTTCCTTAAACTAGCCATATACTCGCTTATGGAGTCATCTTGTCTCTGGTTCCTCATGTTAAACTGCTATGAAATTTGTCTTTGGCACAAAGTGTGTGCACATTAATTCAATTAGGTCCGACAACTGTTTATCGGACGGCCTCAATGGCTCTCACAAGTCCATCAGGAGGGTGTGGTTCTCTCCCCACAACAGTCAGGAAAACAGCTTTTGAGTTTTTATCACCTTAAGTCAGCCCATTTGCCATGAAGAACTGTTCTAACCTTCCAAATAGGTTTCAAATACTTCTTAATTTTTGTCGAAGTACAAATCTTCACTGTTTACGAATGCTGCTGCCAGTTTTAACTTTATTCACTCTAAGGAAGATCCCATCTTCGTTGCCAAACGTCTGTTGTCTCGACCTAGAGGATTAATGGGATCAGCTTCATATTAGGTCAGTGTAATCTAATCACCTTCAAGATGAAAAGTTGTTCAATTTGTGAGGTTTCCTTGAATGGCGTGTCGGTGGCGTGACAAAGTTTGATGTTTCATCTTAAAACGGGACGTTCTTGCAATTTAACTATATATTTTCCAATCTGCACCAAACTTCCAGATTTAGCTGAAATTTGGTACAAAGAATGTGAATGCTTTCTGTTTTCATTGAATGCTGTTGCCATGGCCACACAGCGCATGTTGATGTGTATTTTTTTTACAGTTGCTTGCATTTTTGGGAGGCTAAACATGCATGAGAACTCAAGAAACTGGGCAAAAACTCATTGGAAATAAGAAAAATCTATTTCCAATATGGGCCTTCTATATACATTTTTAAGTCTCAACTGTGCAATTTTCATCTGTCTGTACCAATATAAAGGCTCATGTACAATATATTCACTGTAAATATCCTCACACTGCATATATTTCTTCCTGTCTTTACACTGTATATACTAGTTTAATTACATTGATATGTTTCTATATTTCTGATGTTTTTTTACTCTTGCTGCTATAACACTGCAAATCAACCCATTATGGGACTAATAAAGGACTTCTTAATCTTAATTCCATCCACAACACTGAATTCACCTCTGACATGGCCGAACTGTGGACTTGAACCTGCTGGCCATTCCTCATGAATGTTTTGAATAACCTGTTGCAGTTCTGTGTCTGGAGAGGCTGTTAGCTAGTACCACTGCTTTCCTGGAGTGTAAATCAGTTCAAAGTCATACTTCTGCATCTTAATCATCAGAAGTTGAATCCGGGGAGACATCTCGTTGAGATTCTTTTGGATTATAGAGACTAGTGGTCAGTGATGGTTTGTCATGGCCCAGGATGCATAGGCCACTGGTTTCCAGTGTTCCCCCTCAGCCTGTAGGTGAACTGCACCAATATGATCTTTTGAGGCGTCAGTGGACAATTTGATCCTCCTTGTGTGGTCATAAATTGTCAACACGGGTGCAGTGGTCAGTGTGATCTTGAGTTTTTGCCACTCACGCTCATGTTTGGCTGTCCATTTAAACTCACAGTCATTGTGTAGGAGCCTAAGGATGCATGACGTTTTTGTAGTCAGGTTGGGAATGAATTTATCTATGAAGTTGACCAGCCCCATGAACACGAACGTGTTATAAACTTCTGCAGCCTGTGGGTTAGGGTTAGGGTTAGGGTGCCTGTGTTAGCAGCAATGCTACCTTCCTAGCATCTAGCTTTGTCTCCAGTCCCAAGGCTGCAATGTAATGGTAGAATTGCGGTTTGAAGGTGCGCCAGTTCTGGTCGATATTCCCCATTAATTTCAAACTGTTGCTGGCTTTAATTCAATGTAGTTTTTCTTCGTTTTCTCCAGTTACCATGTTATGTTCCTGTTTAGAAGGATGAGGCTTAGTTTAAGTCCCAAAGTAACTTTATTACACGATGCCTTCAGCAACATACGAGTGCATCTTAGTGTCTTCTTACTTTAATATTTTTTGCTTCTTTAATTATTCCTATTTAAAACATGCAATTGCATTTGATCACAACAATAACTAGATATGCGCTTACTGTAAACTCTGTAAGATCTGTAGAAAATACAAAGGAACTCCAGTGTATGTCTAAAAGCAGCTTAAATAAACTTAATTTAAGTGTAGTATTAAACCTTTAACTTAAATAGCATTGATAATTACACCACATTTGGCATTCTTTAACTCCCTCTCTATGAATAATTAGTCAAATAATTGAGAAAAATAAAGTTAAAATTCTTTCCTTGACAGAATATTATCTGTAGAAAATCATATGGAGCTCATCGCTGTCAAAATACCAAAGAGCAATAATAGAAGTTATTATTGGCCAGTGCCCTGCATGGCAACATAAACCAAGTTTCCACTCAGTCTAGTTGTCCTGCTCTGGGTTGGACTTAGTAGTTAAGTTTTAGTTTTAAGTTTACAGTTACAGGAAACAAATAATTATTTTAATTGAATATTATATTATACAAATATAGAAATATTGAATCGAAAAGCCTTTTCAGAATTAGTTTTGCAATTCCTTGTGAATAGTATCATGAATAGTATATTTATTTATATGATTATGAAAAACAGTAATGCATTACAATTATTTATTGGCTGTAAATCTGTTTTTGTCTTTACTTATTATGAGTTTTGGAATGGTTAAATTGAAATTAAAATTGGTCAGCTTATTCACAGATTAATATTTAACACTGTAAAAAATCATATTTCTTGGTGGCAGCGTTCAAACTCAGCTTTTAGCCTTATTTTTAATTTGTCTTTTATTTCATTTGGTCCCGGTTTTGCCATTGGCCGGGGTCTTTCTGTCTTTTCTCTTCCCACAGTCAAAAACATGCAGATTGGTGTGAATGTGAAAGAAAATGGTTGTTTGTCTCTGTATGTTGGCCCTGCGATACACTGGTGACCTGTTCAGGGTGTAGCCTGCCACTCGCCCAATGGCCCAAAAGGGATTTAGACGGTTTAGATAATCTGTTTGATCATCTGTATTTAAATAGCGCTTAGTGTCGATGACCACTCAAAGCGCTTTACAGTACAGTTTTAGCCATTCACCCAGTCACAGACACATTCATACAATGCATCTATGGGCACTTTTTCTATGAGAACATCAGTCATCAGGGGCAATTCGGGGCTCAGTATCTTGCTCAAGGATACTTTGATCTCACCCTACACACTGCCCTCTCCCACCTGGACCTGAGGGGGACATATGTGAGAATGCTGTTCATTGACTACAGTTCAGCATCCAGTACCATCATGCCCCTGAAGCTCGTCACCCATGCCTGGTATGGCAGCTGCACCGCCCTGAACCGTAAGGCTTTACAGGGGGTGGTGAAGTCTGCTCAGCACATCACCAGGAAGGAGCTGCCATCCATGGAGGACCTCTACACCCAGCGGTGTAGGAAGAAGGCCAACCGGATCATTAAAGACCCCTATCACCCCAGCCATAAACTGTTCTGCCTGCTGCCATCTGGCCGACTGTACCGCAGCATCTGGGCCCACACAACCAGGCTCAGAGACAGTTTCATCCCCCAGGCCATAAGACTTTTAAACTCCTCCAATCTGCAATATTTCCTCCAAACTCTGCACCTTAAAATATTTGCACTACTTTTTTAGATTATTTTAATACTTTATTTTAATTTATTTTATATCTTTTTTTTTGCTCTTGTAATATTTTGAGCATGGCTAGAAGGGAGCCTGTGACCCAAGCATTTCATTGCCAGTGACTGTTTAATGTAATTGTTGTGCACATGACAATAAAGTCTTGAGTCTCTGGCATGCAGATGGGGAAGACGGGGATCGAAACAAAGCCACAGATTGTTCTATTGAGATTGTATTCAAGGATTTGAGATTTCATTTAATGCCATGTTATTCATATATATTATAAATATATAATATAAAAAATACATGTTATTAATTAATACATGATTTTTTCCCCCAACAAGATAAAATGATTAATTCTCCTCCTGTAAATGCTGTAGCTCAACTGAAAATGTTCATAAGTTACAACCTCTCCCAGCCTATATGATGAATCATAACTGCACTTCACAGAAGTAAAATGAGAATTGTTATATACACATAGTAACAGCAGTAACTGGATGTAATAATATTGTGGTTGTCAAGTTTCTCCCATAAGTCTGAGTAAACTCAATCTATATACCTTGATTACTTTCTGCCTCAGTACTCACCGACTGGCTGGAAACTGGAGAGATCACTTCTGCTGAGCGTCATGTCAAACAGCGGGTTATTCTGAGTGTATGAAACTCGATCCATTGTCTTGTCTGCTGATGTGTCTCTCTCTAACTCAAGAGTTACCTTCACTTTCCAGTTCAGGAGCTCTTACAACACTCTGTACACAGGAAAACACAATTCTCACCAGATTGCAACAGAGAGTCCCCACAAAAGAACAGACATGGACACAGATTGCTGTAGGGGAAGGAACTGTTGAGGATTTTTAGCTGAGGTGGCCAGAATTCAGCAGCAAAACACCCTACAGTGTAGTGGTTAGTAATGATGATAACTTTAGTTGTATATTAGTTTTGAAGACTTTGAACAGACTTAGACAGTTTTTTAACAGAAGAAAATCAAACAGAGCACACAGTCATTATAAAAACAACAAAGCAAATAAATAGAACATACAGTCAAGATCAAAAATATGTATCTAGAATAACCACCCTGCAGTTGTATGCCTCCGCCAATCAGTCCAGTTTCAGTCCACATAATTTTTTACCATGACCTTTATCTTTGACCCCTTGAAATCTAATCATTTAATCTTTGAGTCCACGAGCCACTGGTCAAAATAAAAAATAAAAACCTAAGGATGACTTGAAATATATTAAAAAGGCCAAAAATGTTTTATGAGGCAACCATGACCTTGACAACCCAAATCTAATCAGTTAAACCTTTCTAATATGGCACAAATGTAAACTCTGACTCACAGATTCTCCCAAGCGTTCTTAAGATAAGGAATTCACGCAGCAAAAATAGTTTTTGTGAGTATCCAATTCATTTCAACACCAACTTTCTTTCCTTCAATGGTCCTTTTATTGAATTTCACATTTTATATGATTAAAACTTAAAAATTTAAAATATCAAAACAAACGTCCTTCAAAACCCAGAATGAACCACCCTCCCCCCTGCTGTTACTCAAAGTTTAACTTGTATCATGTGACATAGTGTGTACATATATAAGAGTGTACACATTTAAGGCCATGGTCCATACTCACTTAGTGATGAGAGGTGAAATAGAAAATATTTAAATAAATGAACGTATAATAACAATAACAATAATAAAATAAAAGACGTAGGTAAATCAAATCAGGAAAATAAAATAAAAAAAGCACTTTATCATGGGGTGTAGGGCAAAATCAGTATGAACCTATCCAGAATGTTGAGAGCCGTAACCAAGTGAAAGCCCAGATCTGAACCATGATAATTATTTGTATTATCTTATATTCCTGTTGGATGGTAATTCACTGGTTTAGACTGTGATATGTGCATCAAAGAGGAGGAGGAGATTTCAGATCTATTTTAAAGCTTTATTTTTGTCATGGTGAAGTGGCGAATAAATCGAGTGATATGAATCTAGATTTCCCGAAATAGAGAAATCAATCACTGATTCTTGAGAAGGACAAAAGAGGTTCCAATATTGAAAAAATAAAACCTTAAGCTCAGACAAATTAAACTACATACTGTATATGCATCTGCCATGTACTAAGCTACCGAGCTATGCTTCGATACAACCTCTCAACCTTTCAGTTTTTTAACAGAATGTGCTTTTTGTCTTGCCATCACTTTTTGTGTCAACTCCATCAGAAACCAAGAACACAAATAAATTGTCACTAACATTATGCTAGGCCTATAAAAACTATAATAAAAAAAAGTTCACCAAGGCTGACAGAGCCCTCAGGAAAAATGACTTTCAATATTTATATATTTTTATATTATAAAGATTCTCATGTGTTTTTTTATTGGTCTGTATAATGTAATTTTAGCTTTACCTTAAACAGCTATCAAAAACATTTTAAAGATTTAAAAACACATTCTCATGTTAGGTGACGGACTACATTTTCACATATGACCAACAATTCCCCAGAAAATATGAAATATTCTGAAATATTGTCAAAATATTCATCTGACGGAGGTGACATAGACCTACGGAGTTGACCCATATCTGATGCAGGCCCGGATCTAGAAGTGGGCAGGAGCCTAATTGGTCAACTTTATTCTGTTCCGTTTGAATCTGCCAATCAAGTTTATTTTATTCATCTGTCAGAATTTCCTGATTTCTGAATTGCTGATTAGCATTTTAGCGAGTCGTGTCCATATACAGTCTATGGTCGTGTTACATCTCTTCTCTCATCTCCTGGAGCGAGGCCAAGTGCGCGCACACACACACACACACACACACACACACACACACACACACACACACACACACACACACACACACACACACACACACACACACACACACACACACACACACAAGATATGTTTTGTTTTGGTGCTCCGTTCAGGTGTTGTCGAAAAACCAAAACACTACTCAGAGGACAACCAAGCCAAAGTCTCCATGTGTTCACAGTTTGTCCATTTAGTAATGCAAACTGGTTGTTGTTGTTTTTTACATATTTTAAATAAATGATTTCAGCATCGTCTGTTCAAAGCTTCCTTACTGGAAGTCATTACCTGCATGTGTGCTTCGGCGCAGGTGTAAAAATGTTTGGTGGCACTAGTCTGTGCGTGGCAGGCTGCACCCCTATTTAATATTTTTTATTCTAATTCAAATGTTAGACTGTGTATTTTTAAGAATTTAAAGCTCATTAATCTTTGTAAGGGTTATTATTATTATCATTATTATTATTATGAAATGGTTTAAAAATGATGACAATAATATCATTTATCACAATAATTTCTGGGACAACATATCGTGACAGCTCTATCTTAATATTTTTAACAATGCACCAAGTTAGAGGTTTTATTGCAAAGTTTACAGCTTTAGTTCTCTGAGAATTTCTTTCATATCCAAGCAAAATTGGGACCTTGTTAATCGCAGTCAAGTCAATTTGGGAAATCAATGGCGATACCCAGCGCTAGTTTGACAGTATAAGTATGAGAGACGCTGTTCCCCATGTTCATTCTGCATGCAGAGCATTTGTAAACTAATCACATTTGACAGTGGAAGCCTATTAGTATTCATATTGGATTCTTATTATTATTAAAGCTTGTTCTTGTTAAGAATGATTGCATTGTTGGTTGTAGTGTTGTGTTAAAAAGGTATAGTTGCTGTTAGTTGTTTTATTTTACTAGATAAATAGCTAGCAAGCACAGCTACCTACAGTATTAAGCATTAGACAGTTTGCCACTGTTTATCACCACTCACTCAGTATAAAATGTATGTACCTGGTAAAATAGTGCTACACTTAAATTTGTCATACGCAGTTATTTGTCGTTTAATGTACTACTATGTTGATTAAATTTAACATTACCACTATACATACAAGTGCACTCGAAATTAATCCAAATTATTTGCACATTAGGTTAAATATTACTTATCGTCAGTCATATCTCTAATTGAGACAAGTTCTTTAAAACTTGAAAAAAACTCTCAATACTGAGTCTTCTTTGTGAAAAGGTGCCCAGCCCAAATTTCTAATTGTAATCATAGTCCATGGTCAGCAGCCACCACGATCAGGATCCACCATCACGATCGGATGCCACCATAATCCACAATCATGATCCACTGCCGCCATCAGGATCCACCATCAGCTGCCACCTCGATCGTGGTCCACCACCACTATCAGATGCCAACACGATACAGGATTCGCCATTATCATCACGATCAGCCAGCACGATACAGGATCCGCCAATATAATCTGACAGTGGTGACAAAAACTTTAATTTGTAGTAATTTGAGCTCTCAAATACATTGAATTGATCAATTACAGAAATAAAACAAACAAAACAAACAATAAAATGTTGTTTATGAACATTTTATTCACATTTGTTCTTCAAGTAATTGTGTCTTGCTTGTCAGTGGTTACACATGCAGAATTACAAAAGACGTTTTGGACTGTTTTCAGGTGGGCCTTTTGACTTTGGATTCCTTTGGCCTCAGCGTTTTGTATGACAGACCAAATTGCCTCATTGTTTTCAGCAGCTGGTATGTTTTAAGAATCTTCTCTGACAATAGAAGGTTCTTTGATTTTGCACAAAATCGGTGAAGTGGCTCTGCTCTTTGTTTTCCTTCACTGAATTCTTTCATTAGGACATTGTGGAACAGTTATCTTAACTGACGGAGAGCTGACATTTCTACCATACAGCATTCTCTCTTTCTGTGTTGATCCTTTCTGCAGAAAGCCCCTAATAAAATACACAAAGACAAATTTTACGATTTCCATCACACTGCCTTGTTTTGACCCTCTCTCTTTTCCTCGTTTTCATGATTCTCTTTGGCTATGCTTCCAATGCTTCCTCTTTTCTCTTTCAGTCAAATCCTTTATTTGCGTTATTTTTCCTTCCTTAACTCGCTTTCTCAATCTCTGTCTCTCCGGTCTTAGAAATTCTTCTTTTAATTCTGGCTGTGTACTGATTTTCTCTCTCCGCTTTTTTGATACTCTCTGTTCCTCCTTCTACATTCCTCCCGTGACAGATGTTGCCTAACCCTGCTGGACTAAAACACACAAAAAGAACACTCAATATTATTAACCATATTTTCCTGTACTAGAGAGAGAGTGTGTCTATCTACCTCCACCATTATGTGTGTGTAAGCCCTATGTTCCCTCAACTAAACCCTGATAGAGTTGATGACTATCAATTCACAAAAGCAATACAAAAGTGGGAAATGCTGATGCTCCATATTTAGCAAATTTGTATATTATTAGACAAACCAATAATGTATTTCTATATTTGACTCAAATGACAAAAAAAAACACAAAAAATGATGCCTTCACATTGAATGTCAACTCCGTAATTCGCCTGTCACCACTGTCAGACAGAAAATCTGACAGAGTTGACAATCTCAGGATTGATTTTAAGATTCTTTTATTAACTTTTAAAGCTCAACATGGGCTGGCCCCCACATATATTTCGCAGCTATGACTCCCTATAATGACCTGAGATCGGCCAGCCTGTCCCTGTTGGCTGTCCGTAGGTAAAGGCTGGCTACTCAAGGTGACCAGGCTTTCTCTGTCAGGGCTCCGAGGCTCTGGAACTCCCTGCCTGATGAGATTAGGCTCGCCAACTCATTACAGATCTTTAATCATTGCTAAAAACTTATTTTTACAGGAAAACATTTCTAACATGAGACTTGTAATTATTTTCATTACAACAATCAGTCTTACAGAGTTCAAGTGTGATGTTCCTGATCTCTCTCTCCCTCTCCCTCTCCCACCCCCTGCCCCCATCTCTCTCTCTCTCTATGCCACCCACGTCCACTCTTCACCATTTTCTCTGCTCAACCTAACCGGTCGAGGCAGATGGCTGCCTACACTGAGTCTGGTTCTGTCAGAGGTTTCTCCCAGTTAATGAGGGAGTTTTTTCTATCCACAGTTGCCAAAGTGCTTGCTCATTGTGGTAACTGTTGGGTTTTCTCTACAAACTTAAAGGGCCCAAATTTTACACCTTTCTGGGATTGAATTTGAGATGATATATCAGTGGTTTAAAGTCGAAAAAAACTGCTGTAATGTGTACTTCCATGTCCTCTCTTCTGCCTCTCTGTTACGTCGCTAAGACATCTAGGGCATGAGGGACAAACAATTAAAAAATAAACCGAGCCAAAAACAAGAAACCAGTAGGATGCGTTTAAATGACAGTATTTTATTAAACAACTGTAGGGTGAACACAAAACGCCCTTCCCAAAACGGAAGGGGAAAAAAGAAACCCCTAACTAGGAACAATTTCCACGAATTTAAGAGGAACCTTGGAAAACAACACCACAGCGGGTCACCAAATACATGCACACAGTACGTGCACATGCAGCGTCTCAAACTGCCGCTTTGCCCACTGGCGACAGCTGACGCTCTGCTCAGGGTTATACTAGCCACTCCTTGATTTCAGAGTGGCCTCAGCTGTGCCAGTGGAGGTGCTTCAAGAGCACCCACCTGGAGGAGAGAGAGAGAGAGAGAGAGAGAGAGAGAGAGAGAGAGAGAGAGAGAGAGAGAGAGAGAGAGAGACAGAAACACAACATGGCATGTAACACTCTCTCTAGATCTGCTGACAGAACAGGCTGTTTTTGCCTGCCTCTTGAGCCCCTCCTCTGATTGGCTGACTGCACTTTGAGTGACACGCGACCAGGCCTATCACCGGTCTCATTCTGGCGCATTTACGATGGTAAACACAGCTGAAAGCCACGTTGTTATGTTTGCAGCTATAGAAGAACAGCCACATATTTGTTCAAGTCTTAGCAGGACAGTCTGCCAATGTAGGAGTATCGTGCCGAGTTACAGTACGGAGTTTCAACACCGACACGGCACGTCAGAAGAAATAAAGCATAACCGCTGATCTAGAACAGTAACGTTCTTAGGAGGAATGTGCATGGACACGTTTTCTTCCTTGCATCCCTCCACGCTGCAGTGTTTCTTCAGTGTTGTTTGTTGGGGTTAGCCTGTGGTAGCTAACAAGCTGCTAGCTCAGCAACATCTCTGCTTGGTGTCGCGTTCAGTGTGGAGGGGTGGTGGTGGTGGATGTGACGGGGAGCGGGAGTGGTGGGTTCGGAGACTGGACTGGTACGGGCTGGGTGGGTTGGGCTGAGAGACCAGTTCAATCCCGTATGACTCATGCGGGGGAGGAAGTATGAAACGAGACGTTTCCATAACTTATTTCTTGGAATAGACTGATTTGAAAAAGTCTGCGAAGTGACTGTTTTCATACTTTGAGGGTACCTACTGACCCCCTTCAAGTAATAACGGATAGTAAAAGCCCAGAAAATGTATTTTACACAATATGGGCCCTTTAAGGTCTCGACCTTATTATGTTATGATTTGGCTCTTAAATTGGACTGAACAGAATATCTTTTATTACAATCGATTTTCCATTTTCCCATGGAGTTTTGTGTGAGCACTTTGTAACCTTGTTTAGATAAGTGCTATACAAATAAAATTATTATTTATATTATTATTATTATTATTTTTATTATTTTTATTATTATTATTATTATTATTATTATTATTATTATTATTATTATTATTATTATTATTATTATCTGATGGTGTTCACAAAACAAATGTAGCAGCCATTTTTTTTCCAGCTTGATGCTAGATGCTAACAGAACCTACTTCAGGATAATAAAATGGTCTAAACATTCGAAAAAATACCCTCAGAAATTGAAAGATGGTATTGAGGTTGTTTCTTTTTATGAAACGAGCTCTTTTTAATCATTAAAAATATTTGCATCCATTTTATTGCACATGAATGGTTGAACCCTTCTCTGTGGACATGCTGTTTTAGTTGTAGTGGGAAGACAGTAAGTGTCATAGATAATATAATATTATTAAAATAAAATTGAAGGGGATAATTGTGTTGAATATATTCTAATATTAATCCCTCATTACATTTACATTTGAAAATATTTCCATTTTTATACTTAATAGCAGTTTCAACTGCTGGACGTGTTTTGTCATGTCTCAAGAATCAGTGACACGTTTGATAATATTGACATACATTAGGACATCAGCTACATTCCACATACCTGCTTTTTGTCTTTGATCAAACATCAAGAGGATTACAGAGGATTGTAGAATTAAAAAACGCAAACATAACTTTACATTAATGGTATAAGTACCTGTACCTCATCGTTAGTTATTTACCAGGACAGTTTTCAAAAGAAAAGGATATTCCATAAATATGAAACTAACTATGTAGGCTGCAGTTTGACTCAGAACCTGGAAAGATATGTGTGCTTGTAACAGACAATTGATAATTAAAAGACAGCTTGGTAAATAATAAAAAGTCAAAACATAAATAAACTTTCAGGACCAAAGCCCCTCACAAACATATGCTAACCTAAATGAACATGTGACCATTCTTGTGCAACATTGTGGAGGAAATGATCACCATCCTCCGGGGTCATGAATTTCCCCCAAACCAGCTCGCTGGTCATGGCCGGCCCACATTGAGTCTGGTTCTGCTTTCTTTCAGTTAATGAGGGAGTTTTTTTTCTCTCCACAGTCACCAAAGTGCTTGCTCATTGTGGGAACTGGTTGGTGTCTCAATCATTTTTAAGGTCCTGACCTTCTATGTGAAGTGCCTTGAGAAAGAGGGCACGTGTGACACTGAAGGGGGAGGGGGAGGGGTGATGCAATCTGTCAAAGTTTAAGAATGCTATATTTTGTGTTTATAATTAGCTAACATGCTTTCGGTACATATTGTATCACTATTTAACATTAACTCTAAAACTCTATGGATGGGGGGGGGGGGGGGTTCAGACCCCCCTGTCCCTCCCGGCAAAACCACCCCTGCTACCAACACCTCCATGATGCTGTTGATTTAATGTACTTTATATAATAGAGAATAGATATTAGCAAACAAGTTTGTTAAGGTAAGTTAGATAAAAGTACTGTCAGTCTAATGTTTACATACATAACTTTCCTGGCACCAACATGCCCAGGAACAAATATAACATTAAAACTTACATTTGAAACTAATGACTTGCTGTTACATATACCCAATACAATAAATCTCTTGTTTAACCACGGCATACACGTCAGAGCCAGCGTAAAATTTCCAAAGGACATGCCAAGAAGAGGGGGGAGCTGGCAGCCTTTCTCCTCTATTTCATTCTTGGAGCAGCGGATCTGTGCAGCGGCTGGAAGCTGGAGAACCCCGTCAAGGCGGGTTGATAAGGATGATAATCATCCTGTAGGTCGGAAATGTCGATGACTATGGAGGAGCTCCAATAAAGACTGTGGCGGTTTTCACCTGGAGGGGATCAGTGTGAATGAATGGGGCATTAATGCGGTTTAACGTGGCAGCTTTATTCATGGTTACACAGTGCTAGTAGCATGTAGCCTGTAAGCTAGCTGCGTTTGTTTTCTGTTGTTGTGGGTTGAATGAGAGTTAAACTGACGAAAACCTGACGGTCTTTTCTTGATATTACACAATAAATTTGAGGTGTAGACAACAATATTTTCACCTCAAAACATTTTTAAAACTACTATTCGTGACACAATCGCAGTATATTTTCAAAAATAATAACTTACAGTTGTGTTCTCCTCTGTCATGGCTGTTGTACTACTTGAACCATTTTGGTCCACACATGTCCACACAAGTCACCCCCTGATGCATCCCGGTAAAGTGGGCGGAGCATGTTAACATCCGGGCAAAAAAATGTTTGAAAAGGTTTCCACACAAATTAGTTTTTGGAGCCCTGTAATGTGTATATAATTGTTTCAAGCTGCAGATTAGACAGCACATCCCATATCCAGTGGGAGACAGGGTGGGACAGCCTCCCTCCACATCAAGAGTATACGGCAGATAGGGGGCCATAAAGTTGTTGCTTTTGCTACTCTCCTAAGGGCAGCTGCATCCATTCTTGATGATCAATGTTATGTCCGCAGACTTACATCTGTCACATCAAGGGCTAAGTTGTGACTATATTGTGGCAAGCACATGTGAAAATAACGAGGCTTGCACAAAGAACTTTCTTTTAACACATAACTTGCTTCCCATACACCGCACGACAGCAAACTGGCTTATTCATTTAACACTACATGAACAAAGTTTGAACATCAACAAATATCAGTCAAAATGGCTAAACATCGCCAAAACACATAACAGTCCCATGAGCCTTTGAAACATGCTGTCCAATCAGAGCGACCGGCTCACCGATAGCTACAATATCTTAGCTAATTTAGATTTGCAGAAATACGCCCGATGTAGCAATTTAAATTTAATAAAAGAATGTCGAGCACACATGGAAGACGAATGTACTCTTTCCAAGATCTTTGTCCAAATTCCCTCATCAATTCTTGTTCCCATTCAGTTCTTATTCTAGTCATGGGGGGGGGGGGGGCAATAAAGTTTGGCGATTTGCCCGAGTATAAACGAAACTTGTCTGTTGGATTAGAGGACATGAAAATATCAGTTATTTTAGTAGCTGGTTTGTTAGGAAAATGCGGAATAACACCCATAATATAATTCCTGATCTGCAAATCTCTAAAAACAAAAGTGGGAACTGGATAAATTACATGTATTTGAAAACTGTTGGAAGGAGGCAAATTTGTTGTTTATAAAGAGATAATTCCAGCATTTCACTCCCCTCTAATGCCACACATTGAACGCTGTGTCCTGTATTGAGGGATGGAAATGGTGGTTGAGTGCCACTGGGCTAGAAAGACACATATCTTTATGGTTAAATGATTCCTAAATTACGAATAAATTGTAAGTGAGCTACTGACTACTGGGTACGTTTTTAACACGTTCTCTGATAAAGGCATTGATGTGCCCAACAAAGCTGGCAGGGAAACAGCCACTAAGTTGAGTCTCCATTTTGATCCAGGTAGGACAGTTTTTGTCTAAATGGTAATGCTTCTAGTATAACATACAATGCAAATTGGCTGCCAAGTAGTAAAATCTGAAATTTGGAACGGCCATACCTTTGTGACGTTTTCCTCATTGCCGGTAGTCCTTACAAAAATATGGCTGTTTGCTGTTCCAAATATTCACTGATTTTATCGAATCAAATTTTAAAAATATGTATCGCGAATAAACACAGGTAAACACTGAAACAGGTACAAGTACTTCGTGAGCACACACATTTTACATACATTAACTGTAAAAACCCTTCCTATTAAAGTAGTTTTGAGGAGTGATTTAAAAGATGACAGTGACTTAAGTAATTTAAGTTACCCACAACTGCGGGGCTCTCATTATTACCCTTTGTAACAAGGTGGACTATGGGAGCAGTTAGGAGAGTCCTGTCTGTGAAATGTAGGCAGCTGCTAGGCTCATACAGTGCGTGTGCGGTCTATGTATGGAGTTAAAAGTAATAGGAAAAAGATAAGGATCAATCCTGAACTCAACAGTTAGCTGTAGCCGGGAAAGGATGGGAGTGGGAGTTCTATTGTCTTATCAGCCGTGAGAAGTCTGGCAGCCAAGTTTTGCACAAGCTGGCGATAAGAGACAGCCTTTTTGCTGAGACCTGAATACAGTGCATAGCAGTGGTCCAGATGCAATGTAATGAAGGCAGGGATAACTGTTTCAAGGTCAATTTGAAATAAGAAATGTTTTACTTTGGCAATATTCCTTAATTGGACAAAACATTGTATTATATTGTTGATTTGCAGGTAAAAAAAACTGTTCAGATTCATGTATCACACCATAGTTTTGGGTAGCTTAATATTGGGACAGAATTGTGCAAACTAATGATGAGCCATCTGTGCGCAACAAAGTCAATTCAATTCAATTTTATTCGTAAAGCGCCAAATCATAATATACATAATCTCAAGGCACTTTACATAGAAGGTCAAAACCTTGAGAATTTTTTATAGAGAAACCCAACAGTTCCCACAATGAGCAAGCACTTTGGTGACTGTGGAGAGAAAAAACTCCTTCATTAACTGGAAGAAACCTCTAGCAGAACCAGACTCAGTGTGGGAGGCCAACTGCCTCGACCGGTTGGGGTGAGCAGGGGAAAATGAGGAGGAGAGGAGAGATGGGTGGAAAAGAGGGGAGAGAAGAGAGAGAGAGAGAGATATGGGGGAGGGGGAGGAGAGAGGGAGAGAGAGAGAGAGAGAAAAGAGAGACCAGGAACACTTGTGCGCCATCAGGTATCAGCTCTGACTAGTTATAATTAAAACAATAACAATGTTAATATGTAATTGATAAATAATGATATCAGCAAGAATTTATATAATCAATCAATCAATCAAATTTTATTTGTATAGCCCATATTCACAAATCACAATTTGTCTCATAGGGCTTTAACATTGTGTGACATCCTCTGCCCTTAACCCTCAACAAGAGTAAGGAAAAACTACTAAAAAACCCTTTAAACCCTTGTGTTGTTCCTGGGTCTAATTGACCCAGAGTGTGTGTGTGTGTGTGTGTGTGCGTGCGTGAGTGCGTGCGTGCGTGTGATCATACGCAAGCCCTGGCCGGTCAGGGTGACCCAAGGATTGTCATTATCCAATTCTCCTTGGGTAATTGAGACCAATGGATTGTCATGGGAGGGGTCATTTAGACCCCCAGAGGGGGCGCTGTGGTGCTCTGCGGGGATCATTTAGACCCACACCTGATTCCAATTGATAATCAAGGGGGGATACATTAGACCCATATATAAGTCTCAGTGTGCCACTCTCTCCATGGCAAGATGTCGCGTCAGGAACGTTCCACCAGAGAACAGGTTCTCCAACAGCTATTCTCCCAGCAACCATCCTCTGAACCCGAAGAGGACGCGAAAGAGCCAGACCGAGAAGCGGACGGACAAGGAGACGGAGAAGCAGACGGAGAAGCAGACCGAGAAGCAGACAGAAAAGCAGACAGAGAGGACGGAGACGGAGACGGAGACGGAGACGGAGACGGAGACAACGGCGATAGCGAAGAAGACGAAGACGACGACGGTGACTACGAAGACGACAACGGTGACGAAGACTACGACCCAGTGGGTGATGCTTCTGCAGATTCGTCATCCTTGGAAGAAGAAGAAGAAGGAGGACAAGACAGCGGCGACACCACCACCACCACCGGACTCATGGAAAGAGAGACCTTCCCCTCAAGAAACGGGGAAATAACATGGTCCTCGAGGGCGTACGGCCGAGAAGAGGGCCACTGCTCCTCCTCCTCCTCCTCCTCTGCTGCGGCTCAAAGCGGGGTCCTCCGGGGCCCCACGATCCACGCGACGTCCCGCACCGGTGACCTTGCCTCGACGTTCCACCTGTTCATCACACCGACGGTAGAGAACATCATCCTGGAGATGACAAATCGGGAGGGTCGTAGAAAATACGGTAACGAATGGAAAGGGATGGACGAGACCGACCTGCGCGCCTACGTAGGGCTGCTGATCTTAGCGGGCGTGTACAGGTCCCGGGGCGAGGCCGCCACCAGCCTGTGGGACGCAGAGAGCGGCCGGGCGATATTTCGTGCCGCGATGCCCCTAAAACTCTTCCACACGTACTCCAGACTGCTGTGCTTCAACGACCGCGAGACAAGACGCACAAGACAAGCCACGGACAAATTGGCGGCCGTGCGAGAGGTCTGGGACACGTGGGTGTCGCGGCTACCGCACCTCTACAACCCGGGGCCCGAAGTGACCGTGGACGAGCAACTGGTTCCGTTCAGAGGTTAGTCCTTTTTTTTTTTCTATTATTATTATGTTATGTTATGTTATGTTGTGTAGATAGCGGCTGCTAGTCCTCGTCCTCATCTCATCTCCTCTCATCTCTTCTCCTCCTGTTTTTCTCTCTAGGCCGGTGTCCATTCCGTCAGTACATGCCCAGCAAGCCGGCGAAATACAGGATCAAGTCGTGGGTGGCCTGCGATGCGAAATCAAGCTACGCTTGGAAGATGCAAGTTTACACCGGAAAGCTGAGCGGCGGACGCCCAGAACGGAACCAGGGGTTGCGGGTAGTGCTCGATGTAACGGAGGGACTGCACGGTCGTAACGTCACGTGCGACAATTACTTCACCTCCTACCAACTCGCGTGGCAGCTCCTGGAGAGGAAGCTCACCGTGGTCGGCACTGTTTGGAAGAACAAGCCGGAGCTCCCGACCGGGCTGCTCGCGGTCAGGGGAAGAGAGGTGTTCTCATCCAAGTTCGCATTCATGCCCACTGCCACTCTTGTGTCCTACATCCCAAAGAAAAACAGGAATGTGGTGCTCCTGAGCACACGGCACCCTGAGGCCGACATCAGCGACCGCGAGGACGGGAAACCGGTCATCGTCCTGGACTACAACCGCAACAAAGGTGGCATGGACAACCTAGACAAGGTGATCGGAACGTACAGCTGCAGGAGGATGACCGCGCGCTGGCCCCTGGTCATATTTCACAACATTCTCGATGTCTCTTCCTACAATGCCTTCGTGATATGGAGAGAGATCAACCCAGACTGGATGCTGGGCAAGCGGAACAAGCGGAGGGTGTTCCTGGAGCAGCTGGGAAAGGCTCTGGTGACTCCGTTCATCGCACGAAGGGAGCGCTTCCCCCGCACGGACGCGTCTGCCGCGGTTGTGAAGGCTGTAAAAGCCGCCGCCGCCGCCGCACAGAGAGCTGTTGACTACGACGCTCGACCCGATTGTCCGGCCTCCTCCATAGCCCTAGCAGCAGCCCCGCTCGGGGCGAGTAAGAGGAAGAGGTGTCAGATATGCCCCAGGAAGAAGGACTGTAAAACTCACACCATGTGCCGCGGGTGTAACAAATACATCTGCAAGGGCTGCTCACTTGTCTATTGCGCTACGTGTGCGCCCTAATATGGGGTGGGCTATGTGAGGGAGCCAACAGCCGGGGGAAGCAGGGACAACACAAGGGTTAACAGGGTAAAAAGAACGTAGAAACCTCAGAGAGAGCCACATGTGAGGGATCCCTCTCCCAGGATGGACAGAAGTGCAATAGATGTCAAGTGTAAACATGACCAAGATAAAGGTTTTAGCAGCATTGATAAGGGTAAACAGGTGAATTGGTGGATTAATGTCATCAACGGTCAAATATCTGAGGAGAAATACTCCTCTCTGTATCAGCAGTCCTGCTGCAATCATAGTCTATGGTCAGCAGCCAGCAAGATCATGATACACCATCAAGATCGGATGCCACTATAGTCCACAGTCATTGTCCACTGCCGCCATTTAGGATCCATCGTCAGCTGCCACCTCGGCCATGGTCCACCACCATTATTGGATGCCAACACGATAAAGGATCCGCCTTTATTACCACGATCAGCCAGCACGATACAGAATCCACCATACTGGATCCACCATTACGATCTCTGATACACGATCCACAGAGCCTAATCCATGATGTGGCCACAGCTGCAGCCCTGGATCTGCGGACGATAAGGCAAAGGGACTCCGGGGAAGAAGTCAAGTCAGTAACATGAATTGATGGGATATGAATTTAACCGGAAGCCAGTGTAGTGAAGCTAATACTGGAGAAATGTGGTCTCTTTTATTGGTTCTTGTCAGGACAGTGCTGCGGCATTTTGGACAACCTGCAGAGTCTTTAACGACTTACTGCTGGAGCCTGAGAATAATGAATTACAATAATCCAGTCTGGATATAACAAAAGCGTGGACTAGTTTTTCTGCATCCTTTTGCGAGAGGACATGTTTGATTTTTGCAATATTACGCAAGTGAAAAAAGGCGGTCCTAGAAATTAGTTTTAAGTGAGAATTAAAGGATAAATCAGGATCGAAGATCACTCCCAAGTTCCTGACTGTTTCATTGGAAGCAAGGGCAATGTCGTCTAGCGCAGCTATATTATTAGATATTGTATCTCTAAGGTGTTTAGGGCCAAGTATTAGAACCTCTGTTTTATCTGAGTTTAATAAGAGAAAATTGCGGGTCATCCAGGTTTTTATGTCCTTGAGACATGCTTGGAGTTTAGTTATTTGATTACTTTGTTCAGGTTTTATTGACAAATATAACTGGGTGTCATCCGCATAGCAGTGGAAATTTACCGAGTGTGTCCTGATAATGTTTCCGAGTGGAAGCATATATAATGAGAATATTATATTAATTAATAATAAGTATAGTTGTTATCCTGCAGCTCTGGAGTCAGAGATACCTGCAAAGAGAGAGAAAAAGAGAGAGAGAGACTATGGGAGGAAAAAGACACGTAGTTAGTGACATGTATTAAAATAAATAAATGAATGAATGTGGGGTCAGAGAGACAGAGTGAAGGGGAGAAGTGCTCGGTGGATGATGGGAGTTCCCCTAGCAGTCTAGACCCTTAGCAGCATAACTCAGGGATGGTTAAGGACTCACCTAGCCCTAACTATAGGCTTTATCAAAAAAGGAACGTTTTAAGTTTAACCTTAAATGTAGAGATGGTGTCTGCCTCCCGAGCCCAGAGTGGGAGCTGGTTCCACAGGAGATGAGCCTGGTAGCTGAATGCTCTACCTCCCATTCTACTCTTACAGACTCTAGGAACCACAAGAGAATCTGTATTTTAGGAGTGAAGTGATCTATTTGGATAAAATGGTGTTATGAGCTCTTTGATATATGAAGGGTTTTGATTGTTAAGGGCTTTATATGTGAGGAGCAGGATCTTGAATTATATTCAGAATTTTACAGGGAGCTAATGCAGCGAAGCTAAGACGGGAGTAATATGATCTCTCCTTCTAGTTCCTTTCAGCACTCGTGCTGCAGCATTTTGGCCCAACTGGAGGCTTTTCACAGATTTACTGTGACATCCTGATAATAAAGAATTACAGTAATCCAGTCTAGAGGTAACAAATGCATGGACTCGTTTCTCAGCATCCTTCTGAGACAGGATGTTCCTAATTTTCACAATATTGTGCAGGTGGAAAAAAGCTGTCCTAGAGTCAAATGACATGTCCTGGTCAATTATAACTCCAAGGTTCCTCACAGTGGAGCTAGGGGCCAAACTAACACCATCCAAGGCGACTATCTGGTCAGACAGTGTTTCTCTGAGATTTTAGGGCCAAGTACAATGTCCTCAGTTTTGTCTGAATTTAGAAGTAAGAAGTTTTGGGTCATCCAGGCCTTGATGTTCTTGAGACATTCCTGAAGTTGAACTAAGTGATTAGATTTGTCAGGCGTCATAGGCATGTATAGCTGGGTGTCGTCTGCGTAACAATGGAAGTGTATGTGGTGCTTTCTGATGATGTTACATTAGATTACATTTCATTTAGCTGATGCTTTCATCCAAAGCGACTTACAATAAGTGCATTCAACCATGAGGGTACAAACCCAGAACAACAAGAATCAAGAAAGTACAATTTTCTTCAAGAAAGCAAAACTACCAAGTGCTATAAGTAAGTGCCATTTAAGTGCTACTAAGTGCTACTATGTTGCCTAAAGGGAGCATATATAAGGTGAAGACAGAACCTTGTGGAACTCCATGAATAACTTGTGTGTGCATGGAGGAGTCATTGTTAACATTAACAAATTGAAACCTATCTGATGAATATGATTTAAACCTGTCTAGTGCCTAGTTCCTTTAATCCCTACATGTTGTTCCAGTCCCTGTAACACAATCTTATGATCTATGGTGTCAAATGCTGCACTAAGATCCAACAGTAAGAGTATAGAGACAACTCCATTATCTAAAGCCATGAAAAGGTAATTAGTAACTTTTAATAGTGCTGTTTCTGTGCTGTGGTGGATTCTAAATCCTGAATTCGAAAAGTTTTCCAACAAACCATTACTATCTAAGTAATCACAGGGTTCCTCAGGTTTTCTTTGGCCCAATTTTATTAACCTTATATATGCTTCCATTAGGAAACATTATGAGAACACACTCTAAATGTTCACTGCTATGCGGACGACACCCAGTTATACTTTACAATAAAACCAGAACAATGTAATCAATTGACTAAACTTCAAGCATGTTTCAAGGACATAAAAACCTGAATGACCCACAATTTTCTTCTGTTGAAGTCAGATAAAACAGAAGTTGTAATGCCCTAAACACCTCAGAGATGCATTATCTAATGCAATAGCTTCTCTGGATGGCATTGGCCTTGCTTCCAGTGAAACCGTCAGGAATTTGGGAGTTATCTTTGATCCAAATTTGTACTATCTTTTTTCACTTACGTAACATTTCTAAAATCAGGCACTTCCTGTCTCAAAAGGATGCAGACAAATTAGTCCATGCCTTGTTACGTCCAGACTTAATTACTGTAATTCCTTGTATCAGGCTCCACCACTAAGTCTTTTAAGACTCTGTAGCTAGTCCAAAATGCTGCAGCATATGTTCTGACAAGAACCAGAAAAAGAGATCACATTTCTCCTGTATTAGCCTCATTACACTGGCTTCCTATTAAAGTTAGAATAGAATTAAAAATGTCTCTTCCTCAAAAAGAGAAAAAGCACAGGCAAAGTCGGCAATAAAAAAGGATGATTATTAACCGGTCTCCCAAGGTGCAAACAGATAGAACGATCCACAAAAATACCAAAAACATGGGGGAAAAAAGGGCAAATACTGGGAAATATATATGTAAATTAAAGTTGGAAAATTGGAAAAAAGGAGAGAAATAATTCTCTACAGCTCTGAGGAGGAAGCTTTGTCCCTTTGGAAAACCTTGGTCTTACACTGCCCTCTAGTGACGAACGTTTGTAAATACAGCTCAATCATCTTGATTTGACATCATTAAGCAGCAACCTTTGCCCGACACTGTGGCTAATCTGTTTGCTGAAAAGTCACAATTCTGACAATGAAGTATGATGAACCTCTATTGAATATTCTGAGCACATTTGAGCTGTATATTGTAAACCAGCCAGCAGCAGTGCTTCAAAGTATAAAACATGTCACTTCCTGTCACCAGCAGGTGGCGCTGTGATCATGGGTCGATATTAGCATATGGCTCTGTTCAGGGCGTGACTGTCATGGTGTAAAAGGGTTTGAGGCTGATTGGACAATGCAGAGAGGATTTATAATACAACTCCAAATCAGAAAAAGTTGGGACAGTAGGTTACATTTAAAATTATAACTGAGAACGGTGATTTATAAATGATCTTAGACCTGTATTACAACAAAAACAATACAGAAGCACATTATTTGATGTTTGACCTCATGAATTGTATTGTTTTTTCAAAATAAACACTTTTTTCAATTTTGATTCTTGCAACATATTTCAAAAAAAGTTTGGACGGTAAAGCATTTACCACTTTGTAATGTTGTCATTACTTTTCACAACACTTTAAAGACATTTAGGGACTCAAGACACCAAGTGATGACACATTTCAGAGGAGCATTTTTTCCCATCCTTCCTGCAAACAAGTCTTAAGGTGTGCAACAGTACGTGGTCTCCGTTGTCGCATTTTGCGCTTCAAAATGTGCCACATATTCTCTTTGGTGGCCAAGTTGGGACTGCATGCAGTCCAGCACCCCCACCCTCTTCTTCTGCAGCCATGCCTTTGTAATGTGGTTCTGCATTGTCTTGTTGCAATATGCATGGATGTCTCTGGAAAAGATGTTGTCTTGAAGGCAGCAGATGCTGCTCCAAAATCTCTATGTACTTTTTGGCATTAATGGTGCCATCACAGAAGTGTAAGTTACTTTTAACAAGGGCACTGATACAACCCCATACCATGACAGACCCTGGCTTTTGGACTTGTTGCTGGTAACAGTCTGGATGGTCATTTGGTCTGGAGTACACAGCGTCCATTTCTTCAAAAAAAGGCCTGAAATACTGACTCGTCTGGCCACAATACACGTTTCCATTGTTTTATGGTCCATCCCAAATGCCTTCGAGCCCAGAGAAGTCGACGGCGCTTCTGGACACGATTAACATAAGGCTTCCTTTTGGCTAAGTTTTAAGTGGCATTTGTGGATGTAACTATGTGTTGTAGTGTTTGACAAAGGTTTGCCAAAGTAATCCTGAGCCCATGTGGTTATATTGCTTATAAATATATGACGGTTCTTGATGCAGTGTCGTCTGAGGGATCGGAGAGCACGGTTAGTCATTTTAGGCTTGCGCCCTTGCTCTTTATGCACTGAAGTTCCTCCAGATCTCTTGAATCTTTTCATGATGTTATGCACCGTAGAGGATGAAATATCCAAATCTCTTCCTATCCTTCTTTGAGGAACACTGTTTTTAAACATTTCCATAATTCTCTCACACATTTGTTGGCAAACTGGCGATCCTCGGCCCATCTTTGCTCCTGTAGAGCTTTTCCTGGATGCTGCTTTTGTACCAAATCATAATTAAAATCATCTGTTGACATCACCTATTTCAAATCACTTAATTTTTTAATCATTCTACCTGATTATTAGCCCTAAATTGCCTCTGTCCCAACTTTTTCTGGAAAGTGTTGCAGGTCTGAATGGCAGGAATGGATGTATATTTACAAATAAAATGAAGTTGACAAAACATAAAATATCTTGTGTTCATACTGTCTGCAATAAAATACAAGTCAAATTAAATTTAGAAATCACTGCTGCCTTTTTTTATTTGCATTTTCCATACCGTCCCAACTTTTTCTGAGTTGGGGTTGTAAATCCCTCTTTTTTGGCGAATCATAACAATTTGACGCCTCACCAAGGTCCCACCGCGTGACGTAAAGTAAAACTTTTGACAACTTTTAATCTCCATGAAGTTGAGATGACATTCACTGAATTTACAGTTGATCTGATGAAAGCTCTAGGAGGAGATCGTTCATAACACATGTAAATGGTCAAAAATTTCCACTTAAATCAAAATAACCGACTTCCTGTTTGGCCTATCAAATCGCTCCAAGAGGGTGTGCCGATTTTCATAAGTCTAAGTGAAAGTAAATGAATAGGAAGACCCTCATTGAAATATTTGTAGGGGGCGCTATCGAGCCATTTATGGACGCACATTCCCAATCACATTAAATACATACATTTTCCCCAGACCTGACCCAATTGCACAATTTGTTGAGTTTTCGAGTATGATAAGTCCCCAAAAAAGGCAATTCATTTAGCAGAGAAAAAAAAAAAAAACTAATAATCAACACAGATTCAATAGGGTCCTTGCACTGTCATGCTCGGGACCCTAATATTAATCCTAACAAATAAAATAGGTCGTTCTAGGGACCTAAAAACAAAAACTCTTGAAAAAACAATAGGTCCTTGCACTGTCGTGATCGGGACCTAATAATCAACACAGTTTCAATAGGGTCCTTGCACTGTCGTGCTTAGGCCCTAACTAGCAAAATAAGAAAAAACTAAATAGTCTATATAAAAAAGTTCACTGGTCAAAAAAAAAGTTCCTTTCAAACAATTCAGTCCATGGCTATGGAGTTTATTCCTGAACCACCCAGCTTAGCCTTAGTCCACTCCTAAGCTCTTCCTCTTAACAAACCCACCACATAGTATACCTTGGCTTGGCGTTGATGAACAGTTGTCTGCAAAATACCAGCAAGTACTGGAGGAGGAATCCACCACAGCCTTCGACATCCCAGGCATACGGCTCTGGCGGCGGAACGGGCGATTCCCTGTGTAGGTGTCCTGGTGGCGGAGGTGGCGAGGGCGAAGATGTAGTTTGAGGGACTCGACTAGATTATTGATCTGGGTTACCTGGGCACCTCTGGGTCTCTGGGTCTCCATTAAAACCCTGCAGAAGCTGGTGGTGGTGTCCCAGCAGGTTGCCTTGACTGGATATCTCATGCTGGAGGGAGTCTGTCTCTGCTGGGTCCATTGTGTGGCCAGATCGTTCTGTTACGTTCAAGAGAGATTTGGACCCAGAATGCAGGACAGACTCGAGGATGCAGTTTAAAAGTTTATTGAAATGGACAATAATGGTGGGATTCAAAGGGAGGCAGGCATGCAGAACAGCGGTGAGTGGCAGTGAGGGATCCAGTGGCTTCAGCAGGCGAGAGAGAGGAATAGTGAAGACGGCTGGCGGCGGACAGGTTAGCAGGTGGTATTGATCAGGAGGCAGGCTGGGATGGTTCTGAACACAAGAAAACAAGAAGGTAGGTATGAACACAGGCAAGGTAACATAGAGCTAATGTCAGACGTAGCTACCACTGTAGTGGACGGAACGATCTGGTGAAGACTGGAAGGACACACTCACACACAGAGAGACAAGGGGGCTGGGGACACAGAGAGAGACTGGAGGAGAGGTGGAGATCATACAGGTGGTTACTTGAACAGGTTCATGCACTCCAGCTTTCCAAGGTTTTATTATTACACCGGCTTCCCACCGGTGTGCTTGAAGGTAAAACGACAACACATTCGTTGAGCAGGAATCCAGCAGATCCCAAGACACTTTGTTATGTTGCGTAATCATATGTTAATGCCATTATTCAGACTGAAAAATGTTGGCAGGTGTGAATGAATTTTACAAATATATAGTGCCCCCTTCTGACATATTTACCTCTGTACATTCGTTGCTGGAATTTACAGTAAGATTCAATTAGTTGAAATACTGTCAGAGTTAGATCACAGTGACAGAGAGGCCCTGATCTATATTCAGTGTTGTTTTTTGTAAGGTAATTTTTCTGTATTTATATAGCACTATTCTAGTCTTGATGACCACTCAGAGTGCTTCACAGTGTAGTTGTTGCCATTCACCCATTCATACACACATTCATACAGTGTATCTATGTGCAGCCCTTTCTCCATTACACATCAGTCACCCACTGTCGGCACAGCTGTCAGGGGCATTTTTAGGGTTCAGTATCTCCTATATAGCTCTATCTCCTGAGTCTCAGTGCCCTGACATAATGTATGTTGTGATTTGGCGCTATACAAATGAAATTGAATTGAATTGTAATATCTTAACTACAGCTAATTCACAAAAAGCAGGCCTCACACTGGCCATAAGATTCAAGATTCAAGAGTTTATTGTCATATGCACAACAATTACATTTAGCAGTCGCTGGCAATGAAATGCTTGGGTCACAGGCTCTCTTCAAGCAATGCTCAGAATATTACAAGCAAAAAAATATCGAATAAAATAAATATAAAATAGAATATCAAAAATAAATTCATTAAAAAATAATATATATATATATATACACCTAAAGAAAAAAATTGTGCAAATATGCTAAGGTGCAGAGTTAGTGGAATTATGGCAGATTGGAGGAGTTTAAAAGTCGTATGGCCTGGGGGATGAAACTGTCTCTGAGCCTGGTGGTGTGAGCCCGGATGCTGCGGTACCGTCGGCCAGATGGCAGAAGGCAAAACAGTTTATGGCTGGGGTGATAGGGGTCTTTAATTATCCGGTTGGCCTTCTTCCTACACCGCTGGGTGTAGAGGTCCTCCATGGATGGCAGCTCCGTCCTGGTGATGTGCTGGGCAGACTTCACCACCCTCTGTAGAGCCTTATGGTTCAGGGCGGTGCAGCTGCCATACCAGGCGGTGATGCAGCCAGTCAGGATACTCTCTATGGTGCACCTGTAGAAATTGCTAAGAATCCTGGCATCCATGTTGAGCCTCCGCAGCCTGCGGAGGAAGAAGAGCCGCTGTCTGGCCGTCTTCCTGATGGAGTCTGTGTGGTGGGTCCAGGTCAGGTCATCACTGATGTGGACCCCGAGGAACCTGAAGCTGCTGACTCGCTCCACTGTAGTCCCGTTGATGGAGAGGGGGGCGTGTTCTACTCCTTGTCTCTTCCTGTAGTCCACAATCAGCTCCTTCGTTTTGCTGACGTTGAGTTGGAGGTTGTTGTCCTGGCACCAAGATGTCAGGGCTCTGACCTCCTCTCTGTAAGCCTTCTCATCGTCGCCGGTGATCAGGCCTATGACGGTCATGTCATCAGCAAACTTTATGATGGTGTTGGAGTGCTGGGTGGCCACGCAGTCATGCGTGAACAGGGAGTACAGGAGAGGACTGAGCACGCAGCCCTGGGGGGCACCGGTGTTGAGAGTCAGGGTGGAGGATGTGGTGCTGCCTATCCGCACCGCCTGTGGTCTGCCCTCCAGGAAGTTCAGGATCCAATCACAGAGGGCGATGTTGAGCCCGAGGTCTCTGAGTTTGGTGACGAGCTTCAGGGCCACGATGGTATTGAATGCTGAACTGTAGTCAATGAACAGCATTCTCACATATGTGTCCCTCTGGTCCAGGTGGGAGAGGGCAGTGTGAAGGGTGAGGGAGATGGCATCTGCAGTCGACCTATTTGGCTTGTAGGCAAACTGAAGAGGGTCCAGTGAGTCAGGGAGGGAGGAGGTGATGAAGGGTTTGACTAACCGCTCAAAACACTTCATGATGGTGGAGGTGAGTGCTACTGGGCGGTAATCGTTCAAGCAGAGGGTTTTTGTTTTCTTGGGAACAGGGACAATGATGGAAACATGCAGGGAACTACAGACTGGAGGAGTGACAGGTTGAAAGTGTCTGTGAAGACATCTGCCAGCTGATCTGTACACACCTTGAGAGCTCGGTTAAGTGATCTCCACCGGATTAACACATGCAAGGCACCTGGACCTGATGGCATCCCTGGCCGAGCTCTCAAGGTGTAATGGGCAGTCACATGTTATTTCTAAAACAGTATTTTGACATGTCTAAACTCCTACTCTGGAAGTAACCAAGTTCCCTTCTACCTGCAGAGTTACTGTTTTACTTTACCTGTATATTTTATGTGATGCACCAAGGTATGCCAGGGGCAGGCCGAGGCTATCACACAAAATAATAAAATGATGCTGCTCTCTCCAGCACCACCGATTTACTCAACTGCAAAGTTCAACAATTACCTCATGTAGCTACACATAGATGACCTCCTACACTTAAGGACTAAGTTTGGATCCCAGAAAAGCCCCACTTATGTTAAGGCTGGCTCAAACAATGAACATAGTTATGTAAATAACACCAGGAGAGACGTTTACTGTAATAATAACTGTAACAATAGAATAAACTCAACTCAAAACCAAATACCTTGTATCAACCAGGTGTTGCTGCAGCAGGATGGAAAGAGAACTGAAGAAGAAGGCCTGCCTATATAGACTCAGCCCACTTAGAGGGATCAACACGAAACACCAAAACAAAACAGGATGCAACACTGCATGTAAAAAACATTTAAATAACAATGACTTGCAGGCTTTGCGGGTTTATATCCCAAGGGGCTCTATTACGCACATGTGATTTAGCAAATATTAACTCAATCCTTAATATTTTGTAAATGCAGAATAACATGTTAATCCTGATAAACCTATCCTTATAAAATTGTGCACTAACAGTAATTTGAAATAAAGGAAAACTCTGTAGAGTGTTAAAACTCTGATCAGTTACACCAGGCAAGTCTCCTTTTGTGAGTGATTGTACATTATTCTTATTCCTGTTCTACATTGTTTCTGTTGTTATTTGCTTTTACAACTTGCCACATTGTGTTTCCACACTCGGAATAACTTTTTGATCACTATTGATTTTAGCATTGAAGGTAATTGGACTAGTAATTGGACTTGTTGAGCTTCTACCAGATACATGCACAAGACAGTGATAATCATGAAAAACAAAACCTTTCAAAAAATTCTCAAAAAGCTGCTTTAACTGCATGAACAGCTTTGGCAGAGTGGGTTCAAATTCTTATTTCATTGTCACAGTATCTCAAACTACACTTGGATCTGTTTCCCTTTTTTATTTTCTTGTATATCAATCATATATATACAGGCCAGACTTGAGGATAGCTTGATATCTTTGTTTTGCTGTATGACAGACAATGTGATGAGATTATATCTGAGTCGATATGGCCATTATACATGTTGCGCTACTCTTGTTGACCACTAGATGCTACCCTGATATAATTTTCTCTCACTGTTTGCTCATTCAAGTATTGGGCTGCTTTGGTCTTTGTGTAGGTTGTGGAAATGTACTGTGAGGTACCTACGTGATTATAAATTCTAGTTAAATAAAGTTTTTAGGACACTTTCCCTAAAACATACTGCTGAGTTAGACAATCAGCATATCAGCAGCTTCAGTATATCTGTTCAGCCCAAGTGTTTCGCCATGTTAGTAACTGCAGAATGTTAGAGCTTCTCGAGGGTCACATCTCATAAATAAGGGTTAATTTAATTAAATAATCGCTTGTTGTTTTGAAAAGTGCAATAGCAGTGTGTTACTATTATTGCCATTAGGGTTATAAGTTTATTTGGCTTGTATGATGTGTTTATTTTACAATAGTAACAATACTTGAAAATTAAACAATGTAAAACATTGTAAAAAAAATTCTTATATGTTGTGTTTCGCTGGTATCCTCTTATTTATGTATATCTTCCCTGTAGTTGAAAGCACAGGTGATTTCACATTGAATCTTCTTCTTAAATATAAATTGAAGGGTAAAGTGAAAGGATATTTCTCTCCCTCTCTCTCGGTGTGTGTGTTTTTTTGTGATTTAGGCTGTACTGCATTTTTACAGACAACAATGTACACATACACAGTAAAGTGGTAGTGACATATTTGCCATGGTTAGCACAAATACAAAAGCGCTTCCTTCTTTGTAAGAACCGCTCTTGGGCCTTCTTACATACACCAAAAAACAGATATGACTTAAGGCCTTAATATGGATTACACCAATCAAGTTGTATCCTCGTGCAGTCTCTGTTTTCCTGGACGGGCTGCTCATCAGCTTTTTCCCCCCCGATGCACCTTTATTGTGCATTATATTATTCCATCGGTCCACTTTTCGCTCATTGTGATGAAGTGTTGGCGCAGTGACGGTGACAAGCTTTGAATATCTTTTCTCCCACAGCCAGGTGGTGAATAAGGAGTAATTAAAACATATAAATTATCCGCCGGCAGTCCTCTATTACGGAGCGAAGAGATAAGAGTGCGCTTTTTCAGAGATCGGCCGGGAAAACCACGCAGCCTGACAGTGAAGAATAAAACGATAGAGGTGGATTGTGCTTCAAACTGCAGTTGTGCCCGTTTGTGTGTGTGTGTGTGTGTGTGTGTGTGTGTGTGTGTGTGTGTGTGTGTTCTCCTCTCTTTAAGCTGTATAAGGTTGTAACAGATACACAACAACAATGCTGAAGGTGCGAGCCAGTTATAATCTTTTTTTTCGTGAAGCCTGCCCACTGCTCCAAATATCTCCTCTGTTCAGAAACGCATACGATTATTGGACGTCGTCACCCCATGACCAAAAGTGTCCCGGTCGGTGATTGGCCCAGTCAACTTTGGATATTAAACATGCGTCTCCAGTTAGTGCGTGTGTGCCAGTATGCCTGCATGGTGATGCGATATGAGGACTTCGTGAAGATTCGACTGTCATAAAGCGGTGAAGCACTGTGGGTGTGTGAGAGCAATGCACAATACAAACAATACCCCGAGCACCGAGGATGTCTACAATTTGCGAATAATTGCACTTATCAGCAACATTACGGAGAGAAAATTAGTATGTTATGGTGTTTGTAGTAACATTTTGGATACAAGCACAGTTCCACAAAGTGGAAGAGGACTGAGAAAACAGAAACCACGTTCCTCAGACAAGCAGCGATGGAGGAGCAGCGGGATCTGAACAGTACGGATAGCAGCGAGGGAGAATGCGTCTCCCCTTCTCCCAGCCTGCCCTCGCCGCCCATACTGCCTCTGCAGGTCGCCCAGCAGGCCCACAGAACAACCAACTTTTTCATCGACACCATTCTACGACCGGACTTCGGCAGTAAGAAGGAGCACGGCCTTGTCTCACGGGAGAGGGCGCACACCTCCGGCCGGGACCGCAGCAGACCAAGCATACCATGTCAGGACTCTAACTGCAGTACTGACAGCACTTCGTCTTCAACCTCCTCGACTTCTTTGGTGAGTCCCCAAAAGAACATTGGCAGTGACGAAGGAGACGCTGCCGCCTCCACTGGGAACAGCAGTGTGAAAGCCGAGGAGAGGAATGGCGGAGGGGACGGAGAGAACACCTCCTCCTCGCTTGTGGTGCTGAATGGTACCGGGGCGCCCACACCTGAGACCCAGCCGCTGCTCTGGCCTGCCTGGGTCTACTGCACCCGGTACTCGGATAGGCCCTCATCTGGTAAGGCAATAGTTTAATGAAGAAAACAAACGTGAGCGTCCAGTTCCTGTGAAAACGGAGGGATAATAATACCACGTTAATCTCACTTCAGTTTGGTATACACAAGCTTCAAATGTTTTCTGTCAAAAAACACGAGCATAAACTGCATACAACACATGTCGTAAAATGTTTTTGTTATTGTTATTTAACTTCTCTAATACACACAGAAGCGAATTTAAAAAACGTTCATTTTAATCCTACGATCAAATACGACGGTGATGATTTGGTGTCGTTTAATGAAAATGTGTAAACACATTCATTTGGGTTGCCAGCTCAAAGTGAACCTTCCCTTTGATGCCTTACAGTTTTTTACTGAATCCTCTAGTATTTAGATTCCTAAAGAAAATATTTAATCAAACCTATTAGATAATACACTGCATGTAATCTCCCGTCAACGAGACAAATATAACCTAAAATAAATGTGAATAACAATTTACTTTAAGTTAGTTTTGAGCTTACCCTGGACGCAAGCAAGCCACGACACGTTTCAACGGGGAATCAATGAAACATCTGTAACACGTTATTGTAAATAATGAACAGCATGTAAAAAAAAAAAACTCTTTTTAAAACCTATAATTAGTGCCTTTCTGTTGGGGTTTTCTCACAAATTATTTTAATTGCATTTGCAAAATAACAAAAAATATAAACGAGCTGCTGCAGATGTTTGTGTTTTACGTTGCAAGTCAATCATCAATCAAATTGTATTTGTATAGCCCATATTCACAAATCACAATTTGTCTCATAGGGCTTTAACAAGGTGTGACATCCTCTGCCCTTAACCCTCAACAAGAGTAAGGAAAAACTACTGAAAAAACAGGGTAAAAAGAACGTAGAAACCTCAGAGAGAGCCACATGTGAGGGATCCCTCTCCCAGGACGGACAGACGTGCAATAGATGCCAAGTAAAATAAACAGCTCAGATTTCCGTATATATCAATTTAAGTTAGAACTTGTAAACAACAACTTCTGAGTGAATGACATGGCATGACCCTGCAGCTTGACGCAAAGTATTTGAGACACGTACCTATCTCGTAAACACAGTAGGTAATTTTAAACATACAGCTGGCAGCCTTGATCCTTTAGGATTAAGTTTGTACAGATGACAGCGGAGCTTTTGTGTGACACATGTTTTGGTTGAGTCTTGATGTGCGAATCGACAGTAAACCTTTTCTATTGCTATAAAGGCTTTTCCCCCTGTAATCGCTGGGAGATGGGCTCTTGTCTTTTCCACCTCTGTTGTCCTCTCCCAGAGGCGGCTGAGGTGGAGCAGAGCCGCTGCCAGTGATGCACGGCGGAACAAAAGACTATGGAATTAAAGGTAAATGATCCATGTCTCGCAACAGGAAATATGTAGAATTAATCGAGCTCTTCTTGATTAGGGTCCAGCTTTTAATTTCACCAAAATATAAACATAGCTTTGTGAAATAGACACGCACTGAACCTTATCGAGTTAATTTTGTTAACTATATATATAATTTGGTGATATGATAAAAATGTTCATATCACTCCATATTTCTTTCAAGTTTAAAGGCAGATTTTTACCCCTTAGTGAAGGCTGTGGTTTGAAACTCTCCTTTATAGGCAGATAATGACAAACACTTGCTAAGCAGCAAAACCTTTAGGAATAAAAACAATTGTGATTTATATATAATATCATATTTAGTTACAGCCTATTGCTACTGATGAAAATCATATAGTAATAATAATTGTTATACATTGTTCGCCCTGCTTTTTTAATTAAGAACAGATGTCTTAACAAAGAACCTGCATAGAATCCAGATGTAAACGTTCATTTACTACTCTGAAGAAGTCTGAGCGATGGCGTGTTTTTTAATTAAACCTCGTCCGGTCTGGATTATCTTTAACTTGGTTTCATTATTATGAAGAGTCCGAGATTTTTATTATTTATAAACAACCCCGTTAAATGTGTGTGAATGTTAGCATCATGATTTACGTGACTGTACCACACAAATAAAATAGAGCAGGGCTTCAGCCTTAGCCGGGTCACAGTCTCTATCTGCTCACTGATTCACACTGTACAACGTTTCATTTCATCATTTCATCTTCTACTACTACTACTTATAATAATAATAATAATAATATTACAATGTTACAATGGATAAAATATTATATTTTTCTGTATAGGTCTACAGTGTATAAAAGGCCTACAAGGACATACACACAAGCCGATGGGGGGGAAATTTGGTTGTTTGATTATTCATATCTAATTATCAATATGCGTTGAATATTTATTTCCGCTCTCCCGTCCTTTCGCCCTTACTGCAGGCCCAAGGACACGGAAACTGAAAAAGTCGAAAAGCGGCAAAGAGGACAAGCGGCCGCGCACGGCCTTCACGGCCGAGCAGCTCCAGAGACTGAAGACGGAGTTCCAGGTGAACCGCTACATTACGGAGCAACGTCGGCAGTCTTTGGCCCAGGAGCTCAACCTCAACGAGTCCCAAATCAAAATATGGTTTCAGAACAAGCGGGCCAAGATTAAAAAGGCCAGCGGCTTCAAGAACGGGCTTGCGCTGCAGCTGATGGCGCAGGGACTGTACAACCATTCCACCACCACCGTACAGGAAGACAAGGAGGATAGCGACTGAGATGTCCGGTCCTCACCGCTCTCTTTCACACACTCTGTACATTGTAAATACATAGTATCTTATTTAATGATGAAGATGGGGGGTACGGAAAGGGTTTTCTTCACTGCAGGCTTTGTCTGTGGCTCCATTTCTTCTCCTCCTCTTCTGCGGACAAGAGCGAACAGAAACACTATTCCTGGAACCTGTCTCCGCAAAAACCAAAGATTTTTATTTTAAACATTTATTGGACATTTTCATAAACCTTAAAGAAAAATACCTCATCCTCCTCGCATATTTTCTCCCTTCTGAGTACACACACACACACACACACACACACACACACACACACACACACACACACACACACACACACACACACACACACACACACACACACACACACACACACACACACACACAGTGTCAGTTAAAAATCATTTCTTAGCAGGAGAATCATAATCCCTTCAGGAATATCATAGGAATACTGCAAAGTTAAGGCCTTAGTTAAACACATTAGTTCACATTATTATTATTAAAATAATTATAATTATTTAGGATTTACAATTCAAATTTAGTAACTAGACTGAAATTGTACCGTTATAGTTTAAGATGCCAAACAATATTTTAGTTGGAACAATTTCAGACCTATCTGGTTAAAGGAAATAAATTAATTAATTCACGAGTCCATTTTCTCCTGGAATCCTACTCCTAGTAGCGCGAAAACATAATTACACAGAATCGCAAATGGAGGAGTATTTGGCCCCTGGAACGCATATCCTCTGGTGTTGCCTTTATCTTGGCAGGTAGAGCTACAGATGTGTACAGATCTGCAGACACATCACACAGCATTAGACTATGTGAGACATATGTACATTTAAACTACGTTTCCGAATTGATACTTTTATAACGGAAAAAGAAAAATAAATCATCAAGAATCATACAGACCCATATTCGCTATCGGGTTAGACCGAATATTCAATTAATAAATGGAGAAATGGTCGTGTGTGTGAGTGTGTGTGTGTGTGTGCGCGCGCGCATTTGTTCGAGTGACTGGGACAACTGAATCTATATTCATAGGTCTTTGGAAAGGAGATGGATTTACACCGCGAGACGCGCTGCTTTCAGTGCTGTTCAAAGCGTTGCAGAGCATGAAATTGCCTCTCCGTCTCTGTGTTCAGTCATTTCCTGAGCAGTAGAAACACACGGATAAAAGTGCTGGATCTACAGGAGAGGGAATTTCCCTTTTTTTGAACACAGTCATACCCAGCTGGGTTAAGGCCATGTCCTCGGTCTGCACCCTCGTCCCCATAGAGGCGTAAAAAACAACATTTCATAGGAGATCATGAACAATAAAATTTATGAAGCAGCCTAAATGTCGGCCTATATTCTAAAAAAGAAGGTTGTTATGAAACAAACAAATATAAACAAAAATGGTTTAATTTCGATTTTCTTTGTGTATTTTTATTAATTTCTTTCCACATTCCCATTTACGTAAACCTGCCTTCTTAGATATAAGCTTCTAAGCAAATTATTACCGTAATATATAAAATAAATGATTCTGCAGTGATTTTAAATCCTTCAATACAGATTCAGCATGACATTAACTCCTTTGGTTAGATTTTACATAAATTAATTGTAGCCATCGTTCTCATTTTAACATACAGAATAAATATGATGTTTTATTAATATGTTTTTCAATATATTAATAAAAAATAACTTTAGTGGTCTAAATAATAAATTATCCAACTAAATTGTATTTGACAACTACATTTGTTTACTGTGAGGTTCTGACAATGTCAATATCTTTAAAAAACGGCACATGGATTTGTATTAATAAAAACTATAGCAGCAGTCTTCAAATAAAATAATCCTCCATTTCTCAGCTGTTATATAATCCAAATAAATGTAAGGCTATTGTTCTCTAATTCTACAGGGTGGAGGCTTTAGCACATATCCTTACATAGTCGATCATTATTTAGTGAGATGAACAGATGTGATTTTAAACTGCCAATAAGGAAAAGATATGTGGAATACTGAAAAACCCTCTAGTTAGTTTGAGAACTGAAATTAATCACCACTTCAACTTCCTCCAACTGTTTGCCTATCACATTTATGTCATGGAACTGTGGAACTGTGAACAAGTGATGAGAAGCTGGTTTTGTACAAAGAATTTATTCTGCAGCAAAATTGTTTGAAAAATATAACTGTTTATAATTGTAATAGATGGACAGACAGTCAAACAGTCAGATAGATAGATAGAAAGATATAGATGGATGGTTAACTGAGAGCCATGTTGCTGCTTCTGACAGTAGTCCACTGTGTAATTATTTCAGACCAAATTACTTATCGAGTGAGCATCTTCCTGATGAAACCCAGCTATTTCCTCTAGCCTGCAGGTCATCTGTCAGCCATAACTTCATGCTCCCCTTATAGAAATACTTTGTCTCTTCTATAATCGCTCTGGAGTCTGTTCAAAGAAAGTATCCCCCCCCCCCCCCCCCCCCCTCTTTCGAACCCCCCCCCGCCCAAAAAAAGGCTGAGATCAATTTGTCAAATTCAAAAGTAAATGTTCTGACAGACTTTGCCTCTACCTGTTTTCTTCGATTCTGCTGCTGGCCTTAGATCAATAGGGAGAACCGGAGGTTTACTTTCATTTGGAGAGCCTCTGTGATTTTCAAATAGAAACAAATTGAAAGGATGATATAATTTATTCAAACCAGCCCTGCTTTTTCACTCCATTCATACATAATTGCGTAAGAAAAACATAGCGTGTATTTCTGTCAAACCAGTGTGTGATGCAAATTTGAAAGCAATTAGATAAATCCAAATACCAATTAAGCCGGACAATGTGTATGTGTGTGTGGGTGTTTGTGTGTGTGTTTGTGCTTGTGTGTGTACAGACAGTGGCCACACAGCCGGCCCTGTGACTATAAAGCAGCTTTTATTTACATGCAAATGAAGGTAATAAACAGAGAGGCAACACAGATTAATTGCTGCTGTTCTCCCTGCTGATGAAGACCTGGCTATGTAAAGTGATAACCCACTGAGAAATTTAAAGGATCCACTTAGATCTAAATGATGTCAAGAAATCTAGATGTGAAATACAATTTTAGCCAGACAATTTACTTTTATTTAGACCACTAAAATATTTTATTTTTTTGTAGCACTGATCACTTGCAGCAGGATGAATATGATTAATCAAACAGCAGTGCAGAGAATATTTTACATCATGAGTGGATCACACTGGTTTCTGCAGATGGACTCAAGTCCGACCTGACTGAAGCCAGTGTTCAGTTCACATCAACCATTTTTGAAGTTAGGTGTCATGTCGAGGGAGTCCAAAGCAAGAAACAAAAAACCCCAATGTTCACACCCTTGCCCTTACACATCTGTCCTAAGCAACCTCCTGCTGCTGCTAAACATGGAGGGTTGCATGTGTGTCACTTAACTGTGTAAATCACATGGATTAACCAGTAGAATGTTTGTGTGTGTGTTTTAAATATCATCTGGGTTTTAATGCCCAATAATGGTGTCTTCACTGGCTCACTAGCAGAAAATTACCAAAGTTAAAGATATGCATTATTCATGCTAAAGACAGCTTCAGGCTACAGCTATTGTAACTGTTGAAATATCCAAAGATACGCACTGGTTGAACCCAAGTGGAGAGACACTTCACTCCACTGTGAGGCCAACCTTGTCTCAGACCCCCTTTTCCCCCTGGACAGACCATAGCTCATCCTAAAACAGGAGTGTTTCAAGAAGCACCACATCATGCGGCTCAATTCTGCTGCTCAACAACAGAACCACCATTTAAAGCGCTGAGCAGGGAATCCCCCACAAAAGCCGTTTTCAAACATGACCTGTGGATAGTTGAAAAGTCAGGCGAATTTGGTCCGAACTTTACCCGCAGTTTGCTTTTCACACATGCACAACGCAGCGTTTTTTTCTTTTCATTTAGCGTCTGTCGCGTGTTAGGAGCGTCATCAAACCCCCTTGATCGCTGAATCCAGCGAGGGATCCCCTGTTGTGTTCTCACATTGGATTCTCCTGATTTTTGGACCAGGCGGAGAAAGTCCGCAGATGGCTCTCACTTGGATGCAAATTTTTACACATGCACTTCCTCAAGAGTCTGAGGTAATGCTGACTGCAAATTAATCAACAAAGTTGAATTTATCATGCTGATGAGAAAGGATACATGCCACACAACACAGTATAAGCAATATTCAGAGCATCAAAGATTAAAGAAATAAAAGAAGGTACTGGCATTTCCCCAAATCATCTGTTTGCAAAGCCCCAAGATTGCTAAACAAAAGCATCAGTAGTCATGTGGCTGAATGAAAATTGTTTCGGCACCAGTCAAATACACTATGTTAGAATTGAATTTGGTGCTTTGATAAAACTGGTAGAAAATATATATTACTGTAGTAAAATTTATGGTAAAAATAATATGATTAAGAAAGGAGCCATAGTCTCTTTTTATTCCCTCAGAGGCCTTACTAAAAATGTTAAATTCCTTTTATGTACAATCAGTCTCTCTATATTTATTGGTTTACATTTATATGTTCTTGATTTTTTATAATTTTTGCCTGAAACAGTGGGTTAGGGTAATAAATTGTTATACGTTTTTGTGTTTCTTTTATTTCTAAAAGAAAGCACATTTATATTCACATTTCCAAATTTATACAGCTAAATAAAGGAAACTGAATCCATTTAAAAGGTACATTTAAACCCCAGCTGCAGCATGTAAATAAGCTCTTAAAACAATCTGAAATCTGAGATAAAAAATATAATCTCCTTTGCCTTTTATGTAAATTATATGTTTAATATTATATGATTATTTTTGTTATCACATGCATAATTTTTTTATTGTTTGAAAGCCCTGTGCTTCTGTATCATCACATCACCACAGCAGAGCAGATTTTCATAGAGTGTCAGAGACTGCAAATCGAGGCTAGGGCTTTGCTCTGCATGAAATGAAAATACTGTTGCAGGAACAAATGCTCACCTCCTCTGGGCAATAATAGACTTGCACCATGTTGTGATGTTGAATCTTATCATATTCTTGCCGTTTATAAGGCTACATAGTGTTTACACTAAAGGTGAGATGGACAGTAGCACTGATACTGTTATAATTACTGAGCAACAACAGACACAACACAGCTCCAGCATGTAAATTGTAATTTACATGCTGTTTTTTTTACACACACACACACAAGGTGTCAGTGTAAAATCACTTCTTATCAGGACAAACACAATCCCACACACACTCATGTTTGTACTTCAATCTTAGTTAGGACACTTATTGACATCATACATTCCATAGCCCTTTACCCTAACCTTTAAATCCCTAACCCTAACCTTAACTTAATTCTAACCCTAACCCTAACACCAAGTCTTAAACAACAGCCCATTGAAAAAGTGAGGAACGGTCAAAATGTCCTCACTTTCCAAAAAGGCCCTCACTCTGTAGGGTCTATGCTTAAAATGGTCCTCACAAAGTACAGGAATAAACACACACACACACACACACACACCTCATTAGGTAACCATGAAAGATGGGATGTAGTATATATATATAAAAAATATATATATATCAAAATACAGCAGTTAGCTTTGATTATAATGCAATAGGTCTGCAAATGTGTTTCAGGTTCTTTTGTATGTTTCGTCATATGCTCCACATTTCAATATCCTAGCAGGGCCTTACTAGTGTTACTTAAAATCATACAAGAAAATGGCAGAGGAATAAAATATGTCCAGAATATTGAGGTGTGTGAAAAATTCAGACTTTAATAATAATGTACTTGACTTACACACAGATAGCAACAGGGTAATTTTAATGTCACTGTAATTAAACTTAAATTAACACACCCATCAGACATTCTGCAGTCCCCTCTGCTGTGGAGAGTTTTTAAAGCATTTTTTAGCTCATTGATTTGAGTTGACTTCCTAAAACATTATTGTTGTTCCCTATATATGTCAATGATTTTGCCACACATTATTCCTTGGAAAAGTATCGAGGATGAATGAATGAAGCTGTTAGTGGTGACACGCAGCAGTAGTTGTACAGTGTGTGTTGTGGTTTGTAACCTGTCTGACTTATCTGATCATCATCACTCACCTATTTTTTAACTGATCTACGTGTGAAAGAAGCAATAGCAGTGACTCACTTTAGTGTGATGGGCTTATTAACCCTTGTGTTGTCCCTGCTTCCCCCGGCTGTTGGCCCCCTCACATAGCCCACCCCATATTAGGACGCACACATAGGACAATAGACAAGTGAGCAGCCCTTGCAGATGTATTTGTTACACCCGCGGCACACGGTGTGAGTTTTACAGTCCTTTTTCCTGGGGCATATCTGACACCTCTTCCTCTTACTCGTCCCGAGCGGGGCTGCTGCTAGGGCTATGGAGGAGGCCGGACACTCGGGTCGAGTGTCGTAGTCAAGAGCTCTCTGTGTGGCGGCGGCAGCTTTTACAGCCTTCACAACCGCGGCGGACGCGTCCGTGCGGGGGATGTGCTCCCTTCGTGCGATGAACGGAGTCACGAGAGCCTTTCCCAGCTGCTCTAGGAACACCCTCCGCTTGTTCCGCTTGCCCGGCATCCAGCCTGGGTTGATCTCTCTCCATATCACAAAGGCGTTGTAGGAAGAGACGTCGATAATGTTGTGAAAGACGACCAGGGGCCAGTGCGCGGTCATCCTCCTGCAGCTGTACGTTCCGATCACCTTGTCTAGGTTGTCCACACCACCTTTGTTGCAGTTGTAGTCCAGGACGATGACCGGTTTCCCGTCCTTGCGGTCGCTGATGTCGGCCTCGGGGTGCCGTGTGCTCAGGAGCACCACCTTCCTGTTTTTCTTTGGGATGTAGGACACCAGAGTGGCGGTGTATCGCCCGGCCACTCTCGGCTGGTGGCGGCCTCGCCCCGGGACCTGTACACGCCCGCTAAGATCAGCAGCCCTACGTAGGCGCGCCGGTCGGTCTCGTCCATCCCTTTCCATTCATCGCCGTATTTTCGACGACCCTCCCAATTCGTCATCTCCAGGATGATGTTCTCTACCGTCGGCGTGATGAACAGGTGGAACGTCGAGGCTAGGTCACCGGTGCGGGACGTCGTGTGGATCGTGGGGCCCTAGGAGACCCCGCTTTGAGCCGCAGCAGAGGAGGAGGAGGAGGAGCAGTGGCCCTCCTCTCGGCCGTACGCCCTCGAGGACCATGTTATTTCCCCGTTTCCCTAACCCTGACCGGCCAGGGCTTGCGTATGATCACACGCACGCACTCACGCACGCACACACACACACACACACAGAGAGACACACACACACTCTGGGTCACTCCGACCCAGGAACAACACGAGGGTTAATTGATTTGACACTTTTATGTCACTTTTTTCGTTCACTTTGTGTGCCCCAGGAGCCTTTCCAGTGTGGCAGTAAGTTTTTCCTGCTGCTGTATCACTTTGGTATCCTTCAGCAGCTCTTCCCATGAAGATCATCTGGCCAGAGCCCTCTATGGGGAACTGATGCTGGGGAGCCAAGTCATCGGGTGTAAGGAATAGATAGAGACATGGTGGTGTGTGACAGAGACGCAAGCGGAAGGGTTATCAGCGGATACCTCTTCCCACAGTCACTGTTGCCAATGTTCAGTCATTTTTCAACAATATCGATGAGCTTCAGGCAAGACTCACAGACCGATCTGGAAATGGAGGGGTTTCACCTTGACTGAGACCCCACAGTGACCGGTAAATCAAGGCTTGTGTCGATGTTTTAAAGGGCCCATATTGTGTAAAATAAATTTTCTGGGCTTTTACTATCCGTAATTACTCGAAGAGGTCAGTAGGGACCCTCAAAGTATGAAAACAGTCACTTCGCTGCCTTTTTCACTCAGTCCATTCTAAGAAATATGTTATTTAAACGTCTCGTTTCGTACTTCCTCCCCCGTATGAGTCATACGGGATTGCACTCGTCTCTCAGCCCCACCCAGCCGGTACCAGTCCAGCCTCCGAACCCACCACCCCCACTCCCCACCACCACCACCACCCCTCCATACTGAACGCGACACCAAGCAGACTTGTTGCTGAGCTAGCAGCTTGTTAGCTACCACAGGCTAACCACAACAAACAACACTGCAGAAACACTGCAGCGTGGAGGGATGCAAGGAGAAGAATGTGTCCATGCACATTCCTCCTGAGAACGTCACTGTTCGGCAGAAGAGAGGACATGGAAAAACAGATTGCAACAGTTTTTTCGACTTTAAACCACTGATATATCATCCTAGGGGTACCAATACCTCAAATTAAATCACAGAAAGGTGTAAAATATGGGGCATTTAACAAAAAGTGGTGTAAAACAGCGGTCATCAGGCAAACACTGTGTACACGACATTTAACTCCTGTCTATATCCCTACTTCTTCTTTCTTTACAAGAGGAATTCCTACTGGTATTTATTACACTGTGGTGAAAACAGTGCAGTGCTCCAAGAGATTGCGTTGTATGCACTAAACTTGGTTATGGGTGACCTTAACCACTGCAAACTAGGAAAGTCTTTAGTATGTGACACACACCAAGTGTCACGATCTCTGTTATTGTACAATAATGTAAGGATGTAAATCCCTGTGTAGAGCTCCACTCAGCTTGTCTGACCACACATTATTTATTTGGTGCCATCCTACAAATTGGTCCTGAAGCAACTCAAACCTTGGGTCTCCAAATCTGTCAAAAACACAACTAACCAGCGTAATATCAGTTTTAACCCAGGGAGAATGATTTGGAGAGACATTTACAAAGAAACTACAGAAACAAGTCAAAAGGGATCTTAAGCTTGCTGAATGTAACTACAAGGACAAAGTGGAAAGCATGCTTAGTGACAATAACCCTGCAGAGAAGGGTGTGAATTCCATGATCAGGATGCATTCCAATTTCCTTTAATGGCAATGAACAGAATTTGTTTAATCAATCAATCAATTAATCAAATTTTATTTGTATAGCTCATATTCACAAATCACAATTTGTCTCATAGGGCTTTAACAAGGTGTGACATCCTCTGCCCTTAACCCTCAACAAGAGTAAGGAAAAACTACTAAAAAACCCTTTTAACGGGGTAAAAAGAACGTAGAAACCTCAGAGAGAGCCACATGTGAGGGATCCCTCTCCCAGGACGGACAGAAGTGCAATAGATGTCAAGTGTAAAGGAGAACATCATCAAGATAAAGGTTTTAGCAGCATTGATAAGGGTAAACATTTTGAAGCATAACTGAAGGTCAGTGAATTGGTGGATTAATGTCATTAATGGTCAAGTATCTGAGGAGAAATACTATGTATCGAGCAATCCTGCTGCAATCACAGTCTATGGTCAGCAGCCAGCAAGATCATGATCCACCATCAAGATCGGATGCCTCTATAGCAGGGATGCCAGGGTGAAATTGGACAGGGGGCCAGATTTTTTTCAAGTGAGACCTCAGGGGGCCGGATTACACTTTCGGACTGAAAAGGCCAAACACTGACTCAACACATGGATAGGTAGACTTTTGAAATTATTCATGAAGGCCTACACATCAATAAGAAATTGCATTGGCACCAAAATAGCCTCACAATGAGGCCTACAATTACATAGCCTAAAGCAGGAGACAGTTACCCTCTAAAAACGTAACATTTTCCTATCCATGCAAGTAGCCTACATTTATAAATTAGAAATGCAACAAAATAGACTAGGTGCCAACAAAACACATTTCCTATAAATAACACAAGTGTAAACTGTTAATTACTTTTATTATATTTATTGAAGGCTTGCACATGAAAACACGTCAATGCATAAATAGGCCAATTAAAAGAAGGCCAGGCCAAGTAGGCCTAAACGAGTCACAGAAAGTAAGTGCCAGAATAGAGTAGTCCAACAATAGGCCATGTGATTGAATATCCATTAGGAATTAGTAAAACAAAAAGGTTCTTGAAAATGTTTTACCTGCAAAGGCCGTGAACATTGGGTACTGTGGTGGCAAGGATTGATAGAATGATTCGATTGCAACAGATGCGTAGTTATCCTTCAACGGTGCGCAACACTGCAGTTCTATCAGTTTCATTTGGATCGCCTCTGGGACCTCGGAAGCGTCAATGGTGAATGGAGAGCGAAAAAGCGCAAAGTCCTTTTCCAGTTCAGTAAAAAACGTGAATCGATTGTCAAACTCATGCCTGAGTCCGGAAAGCAAGTTTGCGTACTTGTCCATACTCTGATGATTGACAGGCTGAGATTTTAGACAGGGGAAGTGGGCTGCATTGCGCTTGGAGAGCTGCGTCTTCCATAACGCCAGTTTACTTTGAAAAGCACGAACACTATCATAATACTCTGTGACGAGTTTGTTGCGGCCCTGCAAAGTAACATTCAACACATTTAGGTGTTCCGTAATGTCCACTAAAAAGGCAAGATCCCTGGTCCATTCTGGGTCGTCCAATTCCACCACAGGCTTCCCTTTACCCTGCATGAACTCGGCTATCTCTGTGCGTAATTTGTAGAAATGTTTGAGCACTGCGCCTCGGCACAACCAACACACATCGGTGTGATAGGGAAGGCCATGATGAATGTCGTTTTCCAATAAAAAAGCATCGAATTGCCTATGGTTAAGTCCTCTGGCTCTGATAAAATTCACAGTGTCAATAACAACACACATGACATGGTCCATTTTCAGACTCTTGCAGCACAAAGCCTCTTGGTGCAGTATACAGTGAAAGTTCCGGAATACTTGCTCTGGATTAGCCGCATTTACCTTTTCTCTCAACTTCACAACTACTCCTGCCTTTCTTCCTATCATAGAAGGCGCACCGTCGGTAGCCACACTGACAACGCGACTCCAGTCCACCTCCAGTTTGTCCAGGGCCCCGACAAGGCTAACAAACAAGTCGTTAGCTGTGGTGGTGTCTGTCATTGGCACGACTGACACAAACTCCTCAGTGACATTCAGGGAAGCATCCACTCCGCGAATAAATATCGCTAATTGGGCTACATCAGTCACGTCAGTGCTCTCGTCGAGAGCAATAGAGAATGTGATGAAGGACTTAACCTTGTCTTTTAGTTGACTCTTCAAATCACCAGAAAGTTCTTCAACTCTCTCCGTCACTGTAGACCTCGATAAGCTTATGTTAGCTAAAGCTTGTCGCTTGTCAGGACACACTAGCTCGGCTGCCTTTAGCATGCAGGTCTTGACAAATGCACCCTCTGAGAAAGGCTTGGATGCCTTAGCAATTTCCCAAGCGATGATGTAGCTTGCCTTCACTGCCCCTTGAAATGAAATGAAATGAAATGTATTGTCATTATAGGTATAACGAAATTGAGACACTCCTCTTTCAGAAACGGTGCAGTAAAAAAGAACTAAGAGTTGAAGAAGATATTGTAACGTCCCTGCTTCACAGACGACACGGAACTTCTTCTTATATTTGTAACTTTATTAAAGTTAACATGAACATGTCCACTTCTTATCTCTTCACTCCTAACATCAACACTCGCCTTCTCCCTCCACTTCCTCATTCACCCCTGACCCGCCAACAAACCAGCCAATGAGAGCCTGTCATCCCACACAACCCCACAGCCATTGGTCAAGAACTGTCACATGTCCCACCCTGACCTGTTCACTGACCCTCAGGACATCTCAGTACTTATTCAACACAGTGTACTTAGCTGAACATAAGTCATAACAACCACATAGCAGTCAAACAGAACATAACTCAACTATCAGTTCGTTACAATATGTATAAAAATAAAACGAACCTTCGTGTGTATCTCGACATTTGGAGAATACGGCTTGCTGTTTCTGTAGCGATGATGCTAGCTCGTTTAGCTTTTGAGTCCGAAGTTGCCCTGTGTACTCGCCGTATTTCTCTGCGTGGGTCTCGTAGTGTCGTCTGATGTTGTACTCCTTTGCTACAGCCACTTGTTGAGAACAAATAAGACACACGGGTTTGCCTCCTACTTCCCAAAATAAATACTTTTCTCTCCATCTATCCTGAAAGATGCGACCTTCAGTGTCGACCTTCCTCTTTTTTGATAACGACATCTTCGCACTACTGGCGCTGCTGCAGCTGAGGCGGGAGGCAGCAACAGACCAACTGACGGATTCTGCAGAAAATTTTAAGAAAATAAAATAGATAAAAATAAAATTAAAATATATATTCTCCCCTTATCACCCCCGGGCCAGATGTGACGTAAAGTCAGGCCGGGTCCGGCCCGCGGGCCGTAACCCTGGCATCCCTGCCCTATAGTCCAGTCATTGTCCACTGCCGCCATTAGGATCCATCATCAGCTGCCACCTCGGTCGTGGTCCACCACCATTATCAGATGCCAACACGATAAAGGATCCGCCTTTATTATCACCATCAGCCAGCATGATACAGAATCCGCCATACTGGATCCACCATTACGATCTCTGATACGCGATCCACAGATCCTAATCCATGATGTGGCCACAGCTGCGGCCCTGGATCTGCGGACGATAAGGCAAAGGGACTCCGGGGAAGAAGTCAAGTCAGTAACATGTATTGATGGGATATGAATTACTTTGATGTGATAACGATTGAGAAGAGGAAGGAGAAGCTGGAAAGAGAAGCTCCGTGTGTCATGTGTCCCCTGACCTTCTAGACCAGACATGGGCAAAGTACGGCCCGTTGGGCTTTTTAATCCGGCCCACCAAACTTGTCCAAATATTATTATTATTAAATTAAATTTTACCTTTCTCCTGTAATGCCCCCATTTCCTCATGTCATTTCTGTCTCTGCATCAGGGGTGCCCAATACGATCGCGATCTACCAGTAAATTCTTGTACAGGGCGGGGGGGCGTGGCGGCGGTGGATACCAACATTATTCGGCCAGTAGATCTTGTTGAGCTGGTCATTTCAAGAGTGGCTCACAAGCCTAAGTGTGGGCACCCCTGCTCTACATGGTCGCGCGTTTAGATTTCTCCTCTGCTCTCTGTATCGCGCACGGCGGAGTTCCATCCCGATGCGCGCACACACACGCTGACACGTGCGCGCGCACACGCGCTGACACGTGCGCGCGCACACACACACACTGACACGTGCGCGCGCACACACACACACACTGACACGTGCGCGCGCACACACAGGTGAGCCACCGCCCCGCCCCCCCAAAGATGTAAACCTAGGGGAAACACTGAATTGCCTTGCAAATAAATGCTTTGCTACCTGTTAAAGGCCAAATCCGTTCAAGTAATGATTTTGACATGTCATTTATGTTAGTTCACACAAACACTCCATCCATCTGTTCCTGGCCCGGCCCCTCTGTCAAATTTTAGAACCCATTATGGCCCGCGAGTCAAAAAGTTTGCCCGCCCCTGTTCTAGACCTATAGCAGCATAACTAAGAGCAGGTCCAGGATAAGCCTGGACTGGCTCTAACTATAAGCTTTATCAAAAAGGAAGGTTTTAAGCCTACTCTTAAACGTACAGATGGTGTCTGCCTCCTGAATTGAAAGTGGGAGATGATTCCACAGGAGAGGTGCTTGATAACTGAAAGTTCTGGCTCCTACTCTACTTTTAGAAACTTTAGGGACGACAAGTTAGCCTGAATTCTGGGAGTGCAGTGCTCTAGTGGGTTGATAAGGTACTAACAGCTCTTTAAGGTATAATGGTTCCATATTATTAAGGGCCTTGAAGGTGAGGAGGAGAATTTTAAATTCTATTCTAGATTTAACCGGAAGCCAGTGTAGCGAAGCTAATACTGGAGAAATGTGGTCTCTTTTCTTGGTTCTTGTCAGGACACGTGCTGCTGCATTTTGGACAAGCTGCAGAGTCTTTAACGACTTACTGCTGAAGCCTGATAATAATGAATTACAATAATTCAGTCTGGATGTAACAAAGGCGTGGACTAGTTTTTCTGCATCCTTTTGAGAAAGGACATGTCTGATTTTGGAGATATTACGCAAGTGGAAAAAGGCGGTCCTAGAAATTTGTTTTAAGTGTGAATTAAAGGATAAATCAGGATCGAAGATCACTCCCAAGTTCCTGACTGTTTCATTGGAAGCAAGGGCATTGTCGTCTAGCGCAGCTATATCATTAGATAATGTATCTCTAAGGTGTTTAGGGCCAAGTATTAGAACCTCTGTTTTATCTGAGTTTAATAAGAGGAAGTTGCAGGTCATCCAGGTTTTTATGTCCTTGAGACATGCTTGGAGTTTAGTTATTTGATTAGTTTGTTCAGGTTTTATTGACAAGTATAACTGGGTGTCATCCGCATAGCTGTAGAAATTTACCGAGTGTGTCCTGATAATGTTTCCGAGTGGAAGCATATAAAATGAGAATAAAATTGGGCCGAGCAGAGAGCCCTGTGGAACCCCATGGTTAACTTTGGTGCGCACAGATGACTCATCATTAATTAGCACGAATTGGGAGCGATCAGAAAAATAGGATTTAGGACCAGTTTAGGGCGGTTCCTTTAATGCTAATTAACTGTGCTAGTCTCTGTTATAAAATGTTATGGTCAATTGTGTCAAATGCTGCATTAAGATCTAACAGAACGAGGACAGACACAAACCCCTGATCTGAAGCTATTAGAAGGTCATTAGTGACTTTTGCCAAGGCTGTCTCCGTGCTGTGATTAGCTCTAAACCCTTCATATATATTATTTTCCTGGAGAAACTCACACAGTTGATTGGCTACAACTTTTTATAGTATTTTAGACAGGAAGGGGAGATTAGATATTGGTCTGTAATTTGCTAAAACCTCTGGGTCTAAGGTGGGTTTTTTGAGAAGGGGTTTGATTCCAGCTATTTTAAAATACTATGGTACAGATCCTGATGATAATGACAGATTTATTGTGTTCAGTAACGAACTATCAATTAGGGGCAGAATTTCTTTAAGTAATTTTGTAGGAATGGGATCTAAGATACAAGTTGTTGGTTTAGAACATGAGATTAATTTGGTCAGCTGATCAAGGGTGATCAGAGAGAAGCTGTCTAAATAATCGGTAGGATTCTTAGCCGTTTCTGAGATTTCTGTTCTTGGTAGGGTATTATTATATATATAATATATTAATAATTGTTTTAATGTCAGTGATTATAGTGAGGATTTAAAAAAATATGGTTCATGTTGATAGCATCATGGTCTTGGGACTCTTACGGAGCATAAAGGAAAGAAAAGGTCCTGATGTTATTGGGGAATTGTACTGTACAGTTGGTGGACATTTTCTGTTTCATTTTTAATTGGTCACTCAAGCATTGCAGGGTTCCTTGTCTCTTGAAGCATTCCAACAATTAAAGGTGCGCATTCAATTAATACAGGCCTGTCACACTTACATCTCTCGTCATGTAATCTTACAAGATTGTCAAGGATGACTCCTGAATACAGTCCAAGAAAATTTGGACCTGCTCCAGTTTGCATACAGGTCAGGCAGGGGCGTGGACGATGTTACATGCACCCTTTTAAACATGGTTTGAACAAATCTTGAGGCTACAAAGACAATTTTTTATAGATTTTTCCTCCGCTTTTAAGTGCATTCACCCCCACATTTTAGCAGAAAGGTTACAGAATTCTGACAACATAAATCCTGGTCTTATATGTTGGCTGATAGATTTTTTAACTGTAAGGTCACAGTTTGTAAAGGTTAATGGAGTTTATCTGATGCTCTCTTCTCCTTCCCTGGATTGACCCAGGGGTGTGTGCGCTCGCCTATTTTATTTTTTTTATACACCAATGACTGTCAAAGCCAACATGCACAGCGTCACATAATTAGGTTGCCAAGGAGTCACCCTGTTCCTCCTCAGCATTGACAACCCTGATCATGGTCCAGTGTGTATATATATATACGCATGTGTGTGTCCAACACCAAAGAACTGACAATAGATTTTAGAAAGAATCATACGGTCATCTTTCCTGTGGTGCTTAATCATCAGGCTGTTGAGGTTGTGCAGCATCTTGGCACAATAATTGATAATAGACAGACTTTTGAGTTCCATGTGGATGTGCTGAGTGCAAAAAAGCCAACCAGATGTGCGCAAAAAAGCCAACCAGCAACCAACCAATGTTGATTTTAGTTTTATGAAAATGTTTTTATTCTTGTTTTATGAGTTAGTGTTCACTTTTACCTTTGACTGTTGGTTTGGGTGATCTTTATAAGATTAGGTCTTTGAATAAGACCCAATCAGTCTTGTTCAATTCAAGCCATCCACTGTTTTGACAGTTTGTGTTGCTTCCCTCTGGCCGTAGATTCAATCGACCTAAATGCAGGATGAACAGATTTAATTTAAAATTCAGAATTTTCCCCTGCTGTCATTGGCCTTTTAAATAAGTCTGTGTAATTTTATATTGTATTTATTAACATTTTATTTATTGGTTGTCTGTTTTGTACAACAAATCACCCCTTGAGGATAATAAAGATTTCTTGACTTGAATTGAATTAATGAAAAATCTTGCAATGTTAAAGAAAATAAATGCAAAATTCCTGGATCCTACTTTTTCTGGATCCGTGTAAAGAGTTATTTCTTGGCCAATGTCCCATTCTTCCACCAAGTTTTGTGGAAATCTGTTCAGCATTTCAATCCTGCTGACAAACAACCAATCAAATATGCCACTACAACAACTTTGCAAGGTGAAAACATGTTAGCATTGTCCTTAGAGGAAAACAATTATGAATAATAACAAGGTAAGTGCCATATGAAAAAAAGATATATATGATGTTGTTTACAGGTGTCCTCCAAATTAGTTATGAATGGAATAATTTAACTATTAACCAAAAAAATAAACATTTACTCCAAATTTTTAGAAGATTTCTCAGACTTTTTTTGATCAGAGTTAGTGTTTAGCACAGATAAAGTCATTATAGTAGGTGATTTCAACATTGATGTTGTTGCTAATGACAGCCTTTAATTCATTAATAAACTTAATTGATAACTGTCACATCACTGTTTCAATCACACTTATGGCATAGAAATTCCAAATTTAATTTCCCAAAATACCACTTCTGTAATTTGATTGAACTGTCCATTTAAGACACAAAAATGTCCCATTATTTCCTTTGCTTGCCCCCTGCTGCTGCTGCACCAGAATTGCTGCCCTTTGATTCAGCGTCTCAGCATTGTTGCTCATGTGATCGTTATCTACCTCCTGGCTCTGCGGATCACAGTGTCTCTAGCAATCAGAGTGAGTCCGAGTCCTCAGGGGAAGAAGTCCACCAAAATACCAAAATGCAGCCCCAGTCCATCAAGGTTCACTCCAAGCCAAGTATGAATCAGAAGTCCAGTGTCTGTGCCGAAGCTCCATCCTGGCTGGGTGGCCCATGCACTGCATCCTGGAAGAACTGAACATTCAGTTCCATAAGGCCTTAACCACAAGGATGTTTTCAATTCCCTCCTGACTGAAGAAAATTCTGCCAATGCTGTACATTACATCCAAAAGTAAAGCACTCTGCTGCTCCACTATCCTCTACCACACCTGCAGACAATATGCCTGTATAAAATTCTCTGCTGGAGCATGGTCGATGTTACAGCACATTACTTGTGATCTGCTATAGAGACCATGTGGGCATGCACACAGCTCGTGTTCAGTAGCGAACTTACCTAGAGAGTAGTTAACTCCCTCGCCTGGCTGGTCCGTTCGGCAATAGTGTTAAATATCCTTGTTTGAGTGCGTTTGTGACAATGTACTGTAAGTTATAATCACCTATACCTGATGTAATGTTTCATTGTACTATGACACTGGTTGTCGATATTATATTTTGTTTTAGAAGCTTGTGTGATAATTAGCAGGCTATTAGCTTTGCCCAGGAGGTCCTGTAATGAGTGAATGGGCAGGTGTGTACCCCAGCTCATATGCTACAACTTGTCATTTATGTGCCTGTTTATTTAGTCAAATGTTAAGGCTAATGTTTAGATATAGCCTGTATCTTTTACCATGCTAAGATTAGCGCATCATTACTCCGTATTGCCCTATGAAATCCAGGTAGCTCAGCCCATCAGGTTGGCCCCCCGACCTGGACCGCAAATATATCCAGATCAGCTTCCACTGGTAGAGTCAGGCATGCTGTACAGGGTAGCCAGTAACCCTGCGCCTCAACCGGTCCAGCCTGTTCCTCAGCAGGTCCAGCCTGCGCCTCAGCCGGTCCAGCTTGCGCCTCAACCTGTCCAGCCTGCACATCAACTGGTACAGCCTGCACTAAGAGAGGCAGTAACACACTGGTTGGTACGTTGGGCCACATGGATGGTCCTGGCCAGTTTAAGTTACGATGTGGCTCCCACATGGACACACTCCTCAGTAAGCTGCCAAGTAGCTACAGGGATAGCTTTGCTGAATACTGTCTGACAAAGGGCATTATCCAGAGTGGTAGTGATCAGACTTACACAGTGACATCGGTCGCGGAATGGCTGGAGAGGAAGGCTCAAGTTATCCAGGTCTCCAAACGGGCATCAGAGTCCAATCAAATCGAGTCTATCCATACTGTGCTTTCACATGTAAATGACAAAACTTTAAACTTTACAAATGCAAATCAGGATAGTTTCACTATAGGTAGGTACAGAGGTTACACCTTTTAAAAACTCCCTTTAAAGAAAATCTCTCGTATAAATACATCAGGCTTAGTATAATTATATAATCATAAATTGTAGCTTGAATAGATATAAGTAAGTATGCTATAATGAGTGTAATCAGTGATACAATTTCCAGGCTACATCTGATGATACATTGTTAACATTGCATGTCTGTCAAGCTCATCCAAGAAAATCTGTTGGAATGGAGAGAGTGGCAAGACTGAACAGTTTTCTAAGAGAAGTCTTTCTGCTATCTCTCTCTTTCACTGTGGCTCTCCACGCTCATTTGAGTTGAAGCGTGGAGGGACCACCTCAGAGGGACGCCTGACTTTTATTAACTTTCTAATCCCATTTAAATTGTTGTGTATATTGGTTTGGATTTGGTTTATTTTGTTGTTTTGTTTTGTATTTTTGTTTTCATCAGCATTGATTTAACACTGTGACAGGTTTTAATTATCTTTTTATTCTTGGTCAGGTGCTGTGGGCCTGAGGCGGTGACCCAATCCCTGGTGGTGGTGTTTTCTTCACGACAAGTTTTGTTGGTTTGCAGTGTCACGGGTGGTTAGTTTATTAATCCTTCCCTTTTTCCTTTGGTTCTCGTCGCTGTGGTAAGTCCCAGCCCTGTCCTTTTTGCTCTTGTCTAAAGTGTTTAATTTCATATGTTAATTTGTGTTCTGTTGATTGTTTGTTTCATTGTGCTTTTTGTTGATTGAATTTATTTGAGTTAAATTAAAGTTCTTTTCTACGAGTAAATCACATCTCTTGCCCAGTGATATAAAAGAACCTGTGCTGTTGCTAACAAAATAGTTTAGTTAGTTCCTGGAGGTGAAATTCCCCAGGCGGCGTTGTTGCAATCCCTCATTATCCCCGCTTTCCCTCACGCTACATTCTGGCGTTGTTGGCAGGATTTCAAATTTAAAGGGAGACGTGTTTTAGTTTTTTCCGCTATTTCGTAGAACTATTTATTGATGGGCATATTCTCTGTGGTTTGAGTGTTGTGTATGCACAGTGGTAAAGCCAGAACAGCAGTGTTTAGTCCGGTTTAACTCTACGTACCATTTTGTCGAACTTTGGTGCCGTTTTCCCTCGTCGGCATGGAGGATGAGATTCAGCAGCTCAGGGAGCTTGTGTTACAGCTTAAGGCAGATAACGAACAACTTCGGCAGGCGCTTGCTGCATCTCCGTTGGACCCCGGTGGGGCTGTTTTCTTTCCCTCTGGTGCAGCTAGTGTAGCCGCTGCTGTCACAGAGCGACTGGTTGTGGTTCCCAGAGACCGTAAGTGTCCCATGTTTAATGGCAGGGCAGGCATAGGAATAGCTGAGTGGATAGAGGAGATACAGGCATGTGTGCGTGCTCGCCATCTTTTTGCCATCTTAAAGGAGCTATATGGTTGTGCTCAGTCGTATGTGACCTTACAGCAGGCTTTCTTTTCTCGGCGCCAACTCGAAGGAGAGATATTGCAAGAGTTTTCCTTTGTGCTCATGGCTGTAATGGCACGGGTTAAGCAGTGTGCACCTGATGGGATGCCTAATGCAGATGTTCTCCTCCGGGATCAGTTCATGGAGTATGTTCTTGACAGCTCTCTTCGCCGGGAACTCAAGCAACTAGTCAGCAACTAGAGTCACTGGATCTGTCTGAATTGACTGAGCAAGCCAGTGTAAACTCTCTACTACGCAAGTATCAATCCGTATTTTCAACCCATGAAGGTGACTTGGGCTGCACCAACCTCCTCTCCCATGACATACCTCTGCTCAATGAGGTTCCTGTCCGGCACAGGTACCGGCGTATCCCTCCCTCAGAGTACGAAGCAGTGAAGGTTCACATTAATCAGCTGCTGGAGTCCCGGGTCATTAGGGAGAGCAGTAGTCCATATGCATCACCCATAGTATTGGTAAGGAAAAAGGATGGGAACCTGCGCTTGTGCGTGGACTATCACCTCCTTAACAGTAAGACCAGAAAGGATGCATTTCCTCTGCCTCGCATCGAGGAGAGCTTGGATGCACTCTCTGGGGCTTGCTGGTTTTCCACCATCGATCTGGCCAGTGGTTACAACCAGGTTCCTATGGCAGAACAGGACCGACCCAAAACTGCATTCTGTAAACCATTTGGCCTTTTCGAGTTCAATCGCATGCCTTTTGGCTTGTGTAATGCCCCAAGCACTTTCCAGCGTCTGATGCAGAGAATGTTTGGTAATGAGCAGGGTGAGTCCTTGCTACTTTATCTTGATGATAATATTGTCTTCTCCTCCTCTGTTGAACAATATGTGCAGAGGCTGGAAATAGTGCTTGGTCGGCTCCAAAAGGAAGGCCTAAAAGCGAAGCTCGAAAAGTGTGCGTTCTTTCAACGGGAGGTTGGTTACTTGGGGCATGTCATCACAAGCCAGGGAGTCTCCACAGACCCCAAGAAAATGTGGCTAATTGGCAGTGCCCCCGTCACATATCGGAACTGCGCTCCTTTTTGGGTTTCGCCAGCTACTACCGTCGCTTTGTAGAGGGTTTTGCAAAGCTGGCTGGCCCTTTGCATAAGCTGGTGGCCGAGTTGGCAGGTACCAAGTCCAAGAAGAGGCCGGGCCAGGCTTTGGGTGCTGGGTGGACACCTCAGTGTGAGGCGAGCTTTGAGGGTTTGAAGTCAAAGTTGGTCTCGTCCCCGGTGCTAATATATGCTGACTTTTCGCGGCATTTCATTTTAGAAATTGACGCCAGCTATAGTGGTCTTGGGGCTGTCCTCTCACAGGAGACTGACAATGGCGTGAGACCTGTGGCCTATGCCAGCAGAGGCCTTCGGCCCACCGAGCCCAACATGTCGAACTATAGTTCCATGAAGCTGGAATTCCTTGCACTCAAGTGGGCCATGACGGAGAAGTTCCGGGAGTATTTGTTGGGGCATAAGTGCCTAGTCTATACCGACAACAATCCGTTGAGCTATCTCCAGTCTGCTAAATTGGGGGCCATGGAGCAACGATGGGCTGCTCAGTTGGCCGACTTTGACATTGCCATCAAGTATCGTTCAGGTCGCAGCATCAGGAAAGCTGATGCGCTCTCACGGCAGTATGTTTCTGGCTCCCATTGAGTTGCTCATTCCTAGTCTCAGCTCTTCAATCCCACTCTGCATCTGATCTCGGAGACAGCCTTGGCAAAAGTCACTAATGACCTTCTAATAGCTTCAGATCAGGGATTTGTGTCTGTCCTCGTTCTGTTAGATCTTAGTGCAGCATTCGACACAATTGACCATATTTTTCAGATCAATTCCAATTCGTGCAAATTAATGATGAGTCACCAAAGTTAACCACGGTGTTCCACAGGGCTCTGTGCTTGGCCCAATTTTATTCTCATTATATATGCTTCCACTAGGAAACATTATCAGGACACATTCGGTAAATTTCCACTGCTATGCGGATGACACCCAGTTATACTTGTCAATAAAACCTGAACAATGTAATATATTAACTAAACTCCAAGCATGTCCCAAGGACATAAAAACCTGGATGACCCCGCAATTTTCTCTTATTAAACTCAGATAAAACAGAGGTTCTAATACTTGGCCCTAAACACTTTAGAGATACATTATCTAATGATATAGCTGCGCTAGACGACATTGCCCTTGCTTCCAATGAAACAGTCAAGAACTTGGGAGTGATCTTCAATCCTGATTTGTCCTTTAATTCTCACTTAAAACTAATTTCTAGGACCGCCTTCTTCCACTTGCGTAATATCTAAAAAATCAGACATGTCGTTTCTCAAAAAGATGCAGAAAAACTAATCCATGCCTTTGTTACATCCAGACTTGATTATTGTAATTCCTTATTATCAGGCTCCAGCAGTAAGTCGTTAAAGACTCTGCAGCTTGTCCAAAATGCCGCAGCACGTGTCCTGACAAGAACCAAGAAAAGAGACCACATTTCTCCTGTGTTAGCTTCGCTACACTGGCTTCCGGTTAAATCTAGAATAGAATTTAAAATTCTCCTCCTCACCTTCATGGCCCTTAATAATATGGAACCATTATACCTTAAAGAGCTGTTAGTACCTTATCAACCCACTAGAGCACTGCACTCCCGGAATTCAGGCTAACTTGTCGTCCCTAAAGTCTCTAAAAGTAGAGTAGGAGCCAGAACCTTAAGTTATCAAGCACCTCTCCTGTGGAATCATCTCCCACTTTCACTTCGGGAGGCAGACACCATCTGTACGTTTAACAGTAGGCTTAAAACCTTCCTTTATGATAAAGCTTATAGTTAGAGCCAGTTCAGGCTTGTCTTGGACCTGCTCTTAGTTATGCTGCTATAGGTCTAGAATGTCGGGGGACACATGACACACGGAGCTTCTCTTTCCAGCTTTTCCTTCCTCTTTTCCATCCTGATCACATCAAAGAAATTAATATCTCATCAATACATGTTAGTGACTTGACTTCTTCCCCGGAGTCCCTTTGACTTATCGCCCGCAGATTATGATCTGTGGACCGCGTATCAGAGATCGTAATGGTGGATCCAATATGGCGGATCCTGTATCGTGCTGGCTGATCGTGATAATAATAATGGTTCCTGTATCGTGTTGGCATCTGATAATGGTGGTGGACCACGATCAAGGTGGCAGCTGATGGTGGATCCTCATGGCGGCAGTGGACAATGACTGTGGACTATAGTGGCATCCGATCTTGATGGTGGATCATGATCGTGGTGGCTGCTGACCATAGACTATGATTGCAGCAGGACTGCTCAGATACTCGACCATTACTGACAATAATCCATCAATTCATTGACCGTCAGTTATGCTTCAAAATGTTTATTCTTATCAATGTTGCTAAAACCCTTATCTTGATGATGTTCTCCTTTACACTTCTGTCCGTCCTGGGAGAGGGATCCCTCACATGTGGCTCTCTCTGAGGTTTCTACGTTCTTTTTACCCTGTTAAAGGGTTTTTTAGTAGTTTTTCCTTACTCTTGTTGAGGGTTAAGGGCAGAGGTTGTCACACCTTGTTAAATCCCTATGAGACAAATTGTGATTTGTGAATATGGGCTAAACAAATAAAATTTGATTGATTGATTGATTGAACAGATCTTTTATGAGACACAGTGCTGTTCTGGAATCAGATTCAAGGAGAGATATTGCTTCAATTGATTAATAAGTCAAGCATTGCTTAACTTGCTTCCCCTGATGGCTGGCCACTGATAAGAGACAACAAACTTGAAACATGATTCTTACCTTACTAACTCACACACACAAATTACAAAGGAAGACTTAAAGGAGGTTTACTGTCCTTTGTTTTCTGTTAATCACTGCCCTGAAGCTGATTGAAATGCACATGTCTGTGCACTGCTCATGTACCACTCGTTTCGGAGTGTGCAGAGGGGCTTTTGTACATGTCACACTATCTCTAGCTTAAACGTTCATTAATCCCTGCCATTGTTTGTCCTGAGATTTATTCTCCTTTCCTCTTTTTGAAAAATTGTAATTGTTTTTATTCAAAAGTGTTTATTTGTGGATCTTTACAAATAGGCTTTTTGAAATTAGAGGTAGATTTTGATAAATTACATGATACGAAAAAGAACTCAAGCTTGCTAACAATTAAACTGGTAGGAGACAGTTGAGTTAAGCTTGACTTAATTTATATTTACCTACTTACCACTGAAAACAAGTACAAGAAACAACATGCATATTGTAAATGTTGTTTCTCCTATGCACCACATTTACATTGTCGTACAACAATGTTGTTACTTTAAAAAAGAATAAGACTAGTACCTTACCCGTCAACAAGAGCACATGCTACTGACTGTAGTGGAAAATTCAACTGACCAGTGTCTAAGGTATTGGAAATCCCCCTGACCAGGTGTCTCACTGCTGTGATACCGTCTACCTGACAGGATGGAACCCTTATTTGGCGGTGTCTCACTGCTATGACCTTGATAAACAGGGTGCATGCCCTTATTTGGTGATGTTTTCTTCCAACTGCTACAGCGGACAGACAGACACAGATGATGATCTCATGTCTTTTTTCATATTATGTTTATGAAACGCCTCTTTGTATAAGTTCTGGCTTTTGGGAACTTGCGGCCAGTTCCATTTTGAGCACCCGTGCTTGTTGTGTAACCTCTGCAGAGCTTACTATTATAAAGACTCAAAGGCAACTCCAGTCTGAGAATTTCATTATTTCAAATCTCAAGATGAATTTCCATCACATGACTGACGCACCAGCTGAACCCCAAACTACATCAGCGATCTGATTCACCAGTTGTGGCTCCACTCCTAATAAGGAAGACGCCAGATTTTTATGGGGGGGCAGAGAGAGAGAGAGAACAGGGATGATCACGCTGCTGTGGACCGGACCTTACCTGATCTCAGTGTTTCTGTGAAGCTGTCTTCCAGACCTCTGCTGTGGCAACGCTCCCAATCTTCAAAGCAAAGGAATGTAATAATTTTGTCCATACTGTGTGTCTGAGCTAAATCCACGAGCTATTCTGTTCACTATTGAGTTCTGCCTTCCTCTATGTTGTGGGTGTCAGATCCAGAGGGCGACAGCAGAGCTGAGGCAGCAGAATATTATTGATTGGCACATGCAGCATTATTTAAAAGGGAAGTGATCACACTGTAGAATGTTTTTAAATGTTCACAGTAAAGCTCCAAACACCAAGTGCTGAAACACCACAGACTACAGCTAACCCAAATAAGATATCGAAATAATGAAAAGGGCCAAGACCTGCCTGAACATCTGTAAGGATTTTCAACGAGAGCCCACTGGGAGTTGCCTCTGGACTGAGCTGCAGTGACCATAAAATGGTACATAACGTCCTCCGAGTGGGCAGCAGCCAGTCACTAACACCTGTGGTGCAAATCTTCAGGGGCAGAAGGACACTTACTGTCACGGCTGATTATGGTCATTGAAGTTGTAGTTTCTGTAAATAAAGAGGGTGTATTCTGTCGACAATTAAAGCTGTATATAATGTTTGTGGTGGCTAAGTACAACTTTTTAAGATCAGTGGTTTCGTACTAGAACTGGGACCCAATAGCACAACTCGCAGACAGAGTTCAGTTTTCAAAAAGAAGTGGTCTTTATTACCAGGCAGGGTTCAGTACACAGGGAGTCAAAATCATCAGGCAAAGGTATCCGAAACGTGAGGCAAAAACGAGGTCAAACAATCCAGGCAAATGTGGTCGAGAAAACATGCGACGAGACATGGTACGATTGCTGGAACGCTGCGTGCAATACAAGACGAACTGGCACTGGACAAAGGGAAGACACAGACCTTATATACAGACAGACATCATCTGAACTACACACAGGTGAAACACATTAGGGAGGGGAAGCCAATCTTTGAGACGCACAGCGGTAGGAGTGAAGCTACCTAGAGGAAACAGAGACAAGCGTGAGTATCAAAATAAAACAGGAAGTGACATAGAACATGCCACAGGAAATGGTGTGTGAGTGTAACCATGACAAATGTGGGGCTGGAGGTTCTAAAGGAGTTGTGAGGGAGGGGTGTATTAACAGTTGTTCCCCAGAATCACCATGCCTGTAAATGCTTCTTCGAAGCAATGTACAAATTGAATGAAACAGCATTTAATCATAGGGAAACAACTGACTTAAAAATAAGCAGTAGGGAAAGACATAAGAATGATCTCTATGATATAATTTAGTCTCCGGTATCCAAAAGGTAGAAAAAGTTAAGCTTTTCATAAATAATCTATTAATTCTCACAGGAAGAAATGTTATCACCCAGTCAGTTGCTGTAAGGTATATTAGTCATATGTCACCTGCCAAACACACGCTCCTTATATGCTGCCATGCTGTTAGAGCTGCTGTAACAACCTGATGGAAACATACAACGCAGAGTTCTCAGCTTCAACTGGTGAATCTATGATAGTTTGAGCACCAATCCTGTATTAATTAGTAGGATTCTTACATTTGTATTATAGTTTAACCTTTTGCAGTGAATGTAAGACTTATTTTGCAAACACTGAAAGAAAGACAGTTTCACAAGTCTGTCCACCTCAACCTTAATAATCAACCTTAACCTTCTGCTGTGTTGCGATAGTGGCAAAGGTCATGCAGAGAAGGAATGAGTTTTTGGCTTTAGAGTCAAGGCATGTCTGACCATGTCTAATATTGTTCCAGCCAGGGGCAATGGCCTTTACATGTCTGGCTTGCCAGTGCACACAGAGGATGAGACACCATCCTTCTCCTCCCCACCTTAAACACCAGCAGACACCATACATTACACAAACACACACACACACACACAAGTTGTGTCTACTACAATGCATTTACATTACAATTCCTTGAGACTTACTCTCAACTTAATTATAACTACTACCTGACCTGAATCTTACCCTAACTTTAAAACATGTCTTCATCTTATCCTACAATGATTTATGTGATGGGGACTTGCTTTTTCTTCCCATCAAGTAATTCTATGCGAATTTAGGAAAATCACAGCATATAACAAATCACAGCTATTAAAGACATTTCAACATATAAACACAAACATACACATATACAGTATATTCAAATTGTATATCCACACATACACAAATGCATGTACACTTCCACCTCAAACATCCAGACAGGCAATGTAAATGTAATAAAACAATCAAGTCAACTGTCAAGATGTTGCTTTGGAAAATAATTCAATGTTTAGTCAATAACACTTTGTCACGATTTACCCATTTATTGCACAAATGGAAATACAGTTATGCTTGGCGTGGACGGCTCCATTCTTTGGATGTCCACTGGATTAGTGCAAAACTCCCAGTGGGCGTAGCAGGTAGGTTACTGTACATTTGTTCAAGATGAATACCATTTACCACAACCATGTTTGGACTCAGTACTAAATGGTGGAGGCTGGGGTGGTGGAGGCAAGTTGCTGGCAACAGGGCATGGGTGGCAGTGTAGCTGAGCAGCCATAGTGCATATAAGAGCGGAAGAATGCCTCCTGCTGCTAAATTAGACTTGGTCCAGAGCTCTTCAAGTATTTTTTTTTAGAGTGCCCGTCACTGCTCTTTACAATCCAATGAAGAAGAGGTTATTGTACATGAGACCCATTCCTTTGTTAGTTTCATCCCTCCTGTCTTTTGTGGCCCCAAAGACCGACTGACGTACATGCTGTGCAGCCCAAACCTGAATTTTCCATTACAAGCCAGGGGTTTACTGAATCAATCAATCAATCAATCAAATTTTATTTGTATAGCCCATATTCACAAATCACAATTTGTCTCATAGGGCTTTAACATGGTGTGACATCCTCTGCCCTTAACCCTCAACAAGAGTAAGGAAAAACTACTAAAAAACCCTTTTAACAGGGTAAAAAGAACGTAGAAACCTCAGAGAGAGCCACATGTGAGGGATCCCTCTCCCAGGACGGACAGAAGTGCAATAGATGTCAAGTGTAAACATGACCAAGATAAAGGTTTTAGCAGCATTGATAAGGGTAAACAGGTGAATTGGTGGATTAATGTCATTAACGGTCAAGTATCTGAGGAGAAATACTCCTCTATGTATCAGCAGTCCTGCTGCAATCATAGTCTATGGTCAGCAGCCAGCAAGATCAGGATACACCATCAAGATCGGATGCCACTATAGTCCACAGTCATTGTCCACTGCTGCCATTTAGGATCCATCGTCAGCTGCCACCTCGGTCGTGGTCCACCACCATTATCGGATGCCAACACGATAAAGGATCCGCCTTTATATGCTTAACTCCTTACTGGATTCTAAACACAAGTATATTTAAATGTATGTCTTAATATAATATATATATATATATATATAAGAGAGAGAGAGAGAGAGAGAGAGAGAGAGAGAGAGAGAGAGAGAGAGAGAGAGAGAGAGAGAGAGAGAACAAAGGATGTACAGTATATACTCAAGACATGGACATGAAAACAATACATATAAAGCCTCACAGAAAAACTGTGGCTTGTAAAATACACACACAGCATACACCAACATGCTATCTAACAGTTTTGTGGCCACTGATGTACAGCTGGTAAAGAGGATCCTGCCCAGGTTCAACTCTGACTTCACCTGAACGGATTGAACATTCCTGAACAGTCACTGTGAGGTAGGAACTCCGCTCCATCTCAATCCAGCCACTGTAAAAAAAAACACCAACTAATATCTAATCTTACAGAAGTAGATGCTTGAGGCAATGCACATGCACAGATGAGTAAAATTCTCTACAAATATAACATTTGAAAATATCTCTCTCTTTGTGTCTCTTAATTTCAGCTTGATTAAGAGTAACAATTTCATTTAGACATACACTTAAATATACTATATGTTTAGAATCAGAACTGCTCCAATTAAGTCTAAACTCCCATATTTGGAGGGACTGTACTGATCCATGTGAACACTAGCTGACTAGCTAAAATATGTTCTGTTTCTTTACCAGTTATTGTGACGATCCAGTGTTACCCAAATTGACAATCCAGAGTTGGGACCAGGAGGCAGAGCTGCGGTCCTACACACTTCTCTGCGCTCCCTCTAGAGCTGTCACACAATCACATCCCCATAGAGACTTTGTCTGCCCCCTGCCCCATTAAATTATTTAAATAGAAAATTAACATAGGGAGAATTCCACATAAAAACCTAAGATAAATTCGCACAACCTCTATGAGAATGCAACGAAGCAAGATAATTAAATGTGGACTCTTAAACGTAAGATCATTGTCATCAAAGGCTGTTTTAGTAAATGAATTAATTTCAGATCACAATATTGATTTATTGTCCCGGGGTGCATCCTGAAGAATATGTCAGCTTAAATCAGGGATCGGCAACCTTTTTGACAATAAGTGCCAATGTGAAATTTTCTTGTTAATTAGTGGGCCATATCAAGATTATTTTAAACTAGGGCTTTTAACGCATGCGCAGAATGAACTGCTCCATGTACCCATACCCACCTCCACTCACTCGCTCAGAGAGACACTCGCAGTGAGATCAGAGCTCGTTCACGTTAAGCAGCCGGTCAGTGACTTTGTAGAAGAACAGTGAAATACAGAGTTTCTCTGGTAACAGCTGCTCAGTGATCAGCGCCGCTGCGTCATGATCAGAGCAGAAGCTGCAGTTGGTTTGTACCGAGCTGGAGTTTCTGTGTCCTCCTCCACTCTGCTCTCACTTGAACTAATAAACACTCATCACTAGTTATCAGGACCTGATCAGTACATGAAGTAACTTAGTGTTTGTTTGATTCGCTCCAAAGTTTATGAGGCTGCATTTAAACATCATGAAAATGACTCGTCAACATTTTGTGCTCTGAACAACACGAGACATGATGCTCACAGTCAGGACTCAGTGTTATAATGAGTGGAGCGACACGCAGACATGATCCGACACCATCGATTCATAACCAAACACATGGCCGTACGTTTGTCACCTAAATCATCCCAATAAAAAATGAACTTGCTCAGAGGCATAGCAAAGAGACAGCCAAATTTAATTATGTTGTGGTATGTTTTATTTTATTTTTCAATCTTAATAACATCATTTGGACTTTAACTAATGTTAAATGTATATATCTGCCTTCTGTCATTTATCTTTCCGTTCCCACAACAATATACCTCGAAAATGGGGATTTTTCGGGCATTTAGAAATGGGGATTAATCGTGATTAATCTGATTAAAAATTGTAATCGTGCTTTGTCTCAAAGTGGGGCTTAACACTGGACGTTAGGCACACAACATTTTCAAAACATAACGTGCACACAGCATGGTCCTTATGAAAAACAAAGCCATAGTCTTCTGCCCATGAGGGCTGAAATGCCTGTGCCTTCGGTTTTTTAGCTAGTGGGGTTTCCATCATCAATAAACCTGAACGACTGCATTTCACAGAGATTTATGTGGGAAAATGCGAGCAGCACCTGCTGGGAGGCTTCTTATTATTATTATTTAATGGCGATTGGAATCCAGTATCTTTAAGAACTTCTTTAACGATAAAATTCTAACTACTAGAAATAAAATCTACTCTCTCCTGCCCTCAGTTAACGCTAATACATCATCAAGTACAGAAATCTCAAGAACAACTGAGAATCCTACCAATTATCTAGACAGCATCAATAAAATCAGAACAATGTTATCAATTGACCCGTAATTTTCTCTTATCAAACTCTGATAAAACGGAGGTTCTTAATACTCTTCCCTAAACATGTAAGATATACATTATCTAATGATATAGCAGTTCTAGATGACATTGCCCTTGCTTCCAGTGAAACAGTCAGGAATTTGGGAGACATCTTTGATCCCAATTTGTCCTTTAATTCTCACTTAAAACTAATTTCTAGGACTACCTCCTTTCACTTGTGTAAAATTTCAAAAATTAGACATGTCCTTTCTCAAAAAGATGCAGAAAAACGAATCCACGCCTTTGTTACATCCGAACTTGATTATTGTAATTCCTTATTATCAGGCTCCAGCAGTAAGTCGTTAAAGACTCTGCAGCTTGTCCAAAATGCTGCAGCACGTGTCCTGACAAGATCCAAGAAAAGAGACCACATTTCTCCTGTGTTAGCTTCGCTACACTGGCTTCTGGTTAAATTTAGAATAGAATTCCTCACCTACAAGGCCCTTAATAATATGGCACCATCATACCATAAAGAGCTCATAGTAACATATTACCCCATTAGAACACTGCGCTCCCAGAATTCAGGCTTACTTACTAAAATCTCCAGCCAGAGCTTTCAGCTATCAAGCTCCTCTCCTTTGGAATCATCTCCCAGTTTCAGTTCAGGAGGCAGACACCCTCTCTACATTTAAGAGTAGGCTTAAAACCTTCCTTTACGATAAAGCTTATAGTTAGAGCTGGCTCAAGTCTGCCTTGGTCCTTCTCTTAGTTATGCTGCTATAGGTCTAGAATGTTGAGGGACACATGACACATGTAGCTTATCTTTCCTCTTCTCCCTCTTTATCACATTGAAGACATTAATGTCTCATCAATACATGTTACTGACTTGACTTCTTCGCAGGAGTCCTTGTGCTTTATTGTTTGCAGATCCAGGGCCGCAGCTACAGCCACATCGTGGATCATAATAGTGGATTGCGAATCAGAGATCATGATCGTATTGGCGGATCCTGTATTGTGTTGGCAGCTGATCATGGATAGTAGTGGTGGACCATGATCGAGGTGGCAGCTGATGGTGGACTATTATTTTCAAGTCTTCTTGAAGTCTTCTTCATATACAATATGCCTACTCAGATACTCTTCCATTACTGACAACTCCTCAATTCATCTACTTTCCATTATGTTACACACTGTTTATGTTACAAAGCGCTTCACTTTTTCCACATTTTGTTATGTTACAGCCTTATTCCAAAATGGATTAAATTCATTTTTCCCTCAAAATTCTACACACAATAACCCATAATGATAACGTGAAAAAAGTTGTGGGGAAATTTTTGCTAATTTATTAAAAAATAAAAAACAAAAGAACCACATGTACATAAGTATTCACAGCCTTTGCCATGACACTCAAATGATCCACTGATCATCCTTGAGATGTTTCTACAACTTGATTGGAGTCCACCTCTGGTAAATTCAGTTGATTGGACATGATTTGGAAAGGCACACACCGTCTATATAAGGTCCCACAGTTGACAGTGCATGTCAGAGCACAAACCAAGCCATGAAGTCCAAGGAATTGTCTGTAGACCTCCGAGACAGGATCGTATCGAGGCACAGATCTGGGGAAGGGTACAGAGAAATTTCTGCAGCATTGAAGGTCCCAATGAGCACAGTGGCCTCTATCATCCGTAAATGGAAGAAGTTTGGAACCACCAGGACTCTTCCTAGAGCTGGCCAACCGGCCAAACTGAGCGATCGGGGGAGAAGGGCCTTAGTCGGGAGGTGACCAAGAACACGATGGTCACTCTGACAGAGCTCCAGCGTTGCACTGTGAAGAGAGGAGAACCTTCCAGAAGGAGGCACATGACAGCCCGCCTGGAGTTTGCCAAAAGGCACCTGAAGGACTCTCAGACCATGAGAAACAAAATTATCTGGTCTGATGAAACAAAGATTGAACTCTTTGGCCTGAATGCCAAGCGTCATGTCTGGAGGAAACCAGGCACCGCTCATTACCTGGCCAATACCATCCCTACAGTGAAGCATGGTGGTGGCAGCATCATGCTGTGGGGATGTTTTTCAGCGGCAGGAACTGGGAGACTAGTCAGGATCGAGGGAAAGATGAATGCAGCAATGTACAGAGACATCCTTGATGAAAACCTGCTCCAGAGTGCTCTGGACCTCAGACTGGGGCGAAGGTTCATCTTCCAACAAGACAACGACCCTAAGCACACAGCCAAGATAACAAAGGAGTGGCTTCGGGACAACTCTGTGAATGTCCTTGAATGTCCCAGCCAGAGACCAGACTTGAACCCGATTGAACATCTCTGGAGAGATCTGAAAATGGCTGTGCACCGACGCTCCCCATCCAACCTGATGGAGCTTGAGAGGTCCTGCAAAGAAGAATGGGAGAAACTGCCCAAAAATAGGTGTGCCAAGCTTGTAGCATCATACTCAGAAAGACTTGAGGCTGTAATTGCTGCCAAAGGTGCTTCAACAAAGTATTGAGCAAAGGCTGTGAATACTTTTGTAAATGTTATATTTTCGTTCTTTATTTTTAATAAATTTGCAAAAGTTTTAAACAAACTTTTTTCACTTTGTCATTATGGGGTATTGTGTGTAGAATTTTGAGGGAAAAAAATTGTTTAATCCATTTTGGAATAAGGCTGAAACATAACAAAATGTGGAAAAAGTGAAGCGCTGTGAATACTTTCCGGATGCACTGTATATGCAATGTCATAAAAAACAACTCCAGGCCCATTTAACTGAAGTATGGTTGACAGATAAGCTAGTGAGCAAAACAGGTAAGGCACACTCACTGATGTTCATAGATATTACTCATCCAGTATATGTCATACTGTAACTGAGCTATGTTTAAAAGCTATCTCATATTTTATTTCTCAAATTGCATTATGTTCAAGGAAGGCAAAGCAACATAAAACAAATAGAAGTAGAACAGTTAATCACTTTTAAAAGAATAATGCAAAAAAGCTAATAAATAATCTTAATAGTAAGGAGTGGAAACTGAATTTTTCTTTTGTCTGATTTGGTATTCAGCACGAAGGCATGTCCCAATTTGGCTTTTAACATTTTGCTTTGTTTTACCTCTGTAAGTTACATACTGGCTACATAATGTGCAACCCGATATAAATCAATTTAAACATTGAATTTAACGCCCAGATATTGAGTGCTTCATAGACAAGCAACTGCATTACATAATTGACAGTATAGCATTCTGGAAGCCAATGCAATGATCTGAGATCAGATGTGCCAGGATTGTTTGTGAGTCAGTTTTAGTCTTCTGTTTGCTTTTGCTGAGAAAACTACTATATAATTATATCTAATTTTATATGAATTATAATTGCATGAAAAATACTGATAATTTGCTTCCCACATGGCACTCTCATTAATCTCCATGAGAAAAACGTAGAAACCTCAGACAGAGCCAGATGTGAGGGATCCCTCTCTCAGGACGGACAGAAGTGCAATAGATGTTGCGTGTAGGAGAAAACAAAAAGAAAATAAGTAACGTTATATTAGTTTATTGTAAATAAAATATCAGTCAAGGTAATGATTAAATACTAATTACTTAATATTTAATCATATAATAATAATAATGTAATATTTGTTTTCCCTCTTAAGATAAAATGTCACATATTGTAGTGCTATTTCTTCAGTCAGCATTAAGAAGACATTTTAAATGGTTTGCATTTACCAGGATCTTTGACATTGATCCTGGAACTTACTTATTACTTCTGACTGCAACACTAAAGATGGCTGACTGAAAGTAATGTTAACGGTTCCATCTAAATAACTTGATAATGTTACATAAGATAACCTTGTGCTGCCAGTGGGTTTCCACTGTTTGTTACAGATATTTCAGTGCTGCTTCTTATTTAATCCTGAATTTATTCCATAAAGCTGGGTAAATTACTGACAGACTGTCAATGCAAGATAATTCTTATTAATGACAACAAGAACAAAATAGCAGCAGGTCAGAGAAGACACTTTTTCATCCAGGGGCTTTCAGGGACAGAGCAGTAATTCTTCATCCCTTATCTGAACAGTATCTGTGTAGGTCACCTAAGCATGGTAATGTCTTCCTAGTACCTTGCTAATGACAGGCCTCCCACTCCTCCTCCTTAAAGGTCATGACTAATTCCTTCTATCAGCTACCTTGACACTGTGCAGGCAGAAAGACGCCATGAAGCAGTATGCAACTCTAAAACTCTATGAGGACAGGCTGCAGGGAGTACACTGGTTTTAAATGGATTATTACCAAAAAGCAGGAACAATGAAATGACACACTTAATTAAAAAGACCTTACAGTGCTCTTCTCCAAAGGTCATGTTCCTCTACACCAGCTTGGTACCACTGAGGTGTATGTTCAGGTACAACATCACTATGACAGATGAATGTGAACGAAAATATGTTGATAAATATCTCCCTGCAGAACTGTCTTGTATCTTTCCGCATGGCCAAGGCCATTACTGGTGTCTGATTGGCTGGCAGGTGTCTCTTAAAATTGTAGAACATGGTATGTATTTATATAGTGCTAATTTTTTTGTCTCGATGACCACTCAAAGCGCTTTACAGTACAGTTTTTTCACCATTCACCCATTCAGGCACACATTCATGCAGTACACCTATGGGCAGCACTTTCTCTATGAGAACAATACACAATGTTATTGACAATAACACTTTGCAAGCAGAATGGCGATGACTGGGATAGAACCACCGACCTTCTAGTTAGAGGACGATCTGGTCTACCCTCTGAGTTACAGCCGCCCCATCAACACAGTACATTTTTTTAATTATACATTGTGAAAAACTCCTATGAGGGACCAAAATCAACAATGAGTATTCTGTGAGTCAGTCTTCCCCATCTGCATGTTGAAGTGTCCTTGGACAATATACTGAATCCTGAATCGCCCCTCATTGAAAAAGTGCTACCCATGGATGCACTGTATGAATGTGTGTGTGAATGGGTGAATGGCAATAAACTGTACTGTGAAGCACTTTGAGTGGTCATCAAGACAAGAAAAAACCCGCTATTTACCATATATCATGTTATTTTTTTGTGCTATAAAGGTCTGTTGTTATCCAAAACCTCTCCTAACACTTGAGTGAGCTGGGCTGAGTGACATGTTCATTCATTACCATGAATACATTGTAGATAAATGGCAAATCCCACAAACCTGCTCCCTCCAAATACTCTGCTGGATAATGGTTCCGAGTAGATACAAATTCCATCCTGTTTGAGTAACATTTATTAATTCAAAATTAGTATATTTGTGTCAGAAGGAAACTGTGCCAATTGCCACTGACAGGGAATACGCTATTGAATAAGCACAATAATACACTGCAGCCCTTATGTAGAAAATTCTGAATGCATTGGAGGAAACACCACATGTTGCAGCATTCTGTCTCTGTTTTGTTAGTTCTCCCTATATATAAACACTCAACACAACATATTGTATTATCTCTTACTCAATAGTTGCTGTACCTTTAGAAGTACAAAGACAGAAGTACAGAGTCAGCATAAACCACTGGGTCAACCTGTTTTGTATTCATCCTCCTCCTATCCAGACAGCAGTAGACGCCTGATATTGTCTGCAGGCAGTTGAGGTCACATCTCCTGTTTCAAATAAATCACCCTGTGAAAATCAGCTTTGTCAGAATTCTAATTCTATCAGTGAGCTGACTTCTATGCAGGTGATGATGTGACACTACGGCCCAAGGGGTGAAATGGGATTGGGCCTAAGAATGCATGATGATCCCAATTTATGACAGCATTTCACAATTAGACACCACCAATCCCCACTGAGACAGGGAGTGATGAAATAATAGCTGTGACTGACTTTCAATTCATTGTAATATGATGCCACGGCCAATGTAATGTATGTAACAGAAGGCTGTCCATTCAGCTGCATCAGTATGTTACTGCTCTAGCTTCTAGACCTTCTAGGCCTCTCTGCAGCCCATTTGTTATTGTTAAGGGCCTACCTTAATATTTTCAATAATGCACCAAGTTAAAGGTTTCCTTGCACAGTTTACAGCTTTAATTCTCTGAGAATCTCTTTCATAGCCAAGCAAAATTGGTATTGTACAATGAAAATAACCTTGACATAATCGATATTGAATCCAATCAGAAATTGAATGGAATCGAGACCTTTTGAATCTAAGTCAAATCAATTTGGGATATCAGTGGCAATACCCAGCCCTACTTGGACAGTGGCTTGAGGGGTAGAGCGGTCGTCCTCAAACCAAAAGGTTTGATTCCATTCTTCCCCATCTGCATGTGTGTCCTTGGGCAAGATACTTAACCCCCGTATGGCCCCTCATAGAAGAAGTGCTACCCATAGATACCCTGTATGAATGTGTGTGTGAATTTTATTCTCATTATATATGCTTCCACTCGGAAACATTATCAGGACACACTCGGTAAATTTCCACTGCTATGCGGATGACACCCAGTTATATTTGTCAATAAAACCTGAACAAAGTAATCAAATAACTAAACTCCAAGCATGTCTCAAGGACATAAAAACCTGGATGACCCGCAATTTTCTCTTATTAAACTCAGATAAAACAGAGGTTCTAATACTTGGCCCTAAACACCTTAGAGATACAATATCTAATAATATAGCTGCGCTAGACAACATTGCCCTTGCTTCCAATGAAACAGTCAGGAACTTGGGAGTGATCTTCGACCCTGATTTATCCTTTAATTCTCACCTAAAACTAATTTCTAGGACCGCCTTTTTTCACTTGCGTAATATTGCAAAAATCAGACATGTCCTCTCGCAAAAGGATGCAGAAAAACTAGTCCATGCTTTTGTTACATCCAGATTGGATTATTGTAATTCATTACTATCAGGCTCCAGCAGTAAATCGTTAAAGACTCTGCAGCTTGTCCAAAATGCCGCAGCACGTGTCCTGACAAGAACCAATAAAAGAGAGCACATTTCTCCAGTATTAGCTTCACTACACTGGCTTCCGGTTAAATCTAGAATAGAATTTAAAATTCTTCTCCTCACCTTCAAGGCCCTTAATAATATGGCACCACTATATCTTAAAGAGCTGATAGTACCATATAACCCCACTAGAGCACTGCGCTCCCAGAATTCAGGATTACTTGTCGTCCCGAAAGTCTCTAAAAGTAGAGTAGGAGCCAGAACCTTCAGCTACCAAGCACCTCTCCTGTGGAATCATCTCCCACTTTCAATTCGGGAGGCAGACACCATCTGTATGTTTAAGAGTAGGCTTAAAACCTTCCTTTTTGATAAAGCTTATAGTTAGAGCCGGTCCAGGCTTATCCTGGACCTGCTCTTAGTTATGCTGCTATAGGTCAAGAAGGTCGGGGGACACATGACACTCGGAGCTTCTCTTTCCTGCTTCTCCTTCCACTTCTCAAACTGTTATCACATCAATGTAATTCATATCCCATCAATACATGTTACTGACTTGACTTCTTCCCCGGAGTCCCTTTGCCCTATCGTCCGCAGATCCGGGGCCGCAGCTGTGGCCACATCATGGATTAGGATCTGTGGATCGTGTATCAGAGATCGTAATGGTGGATCCAGTATGGCGGATTCTGTATCGTGCTGGCTGATCGTGGTAATAAAGGCGGATCCTTTATCGTGTTGGCATCCGATAATGGTGGTGGACCACGACCGAGGTGGCAGCTGACGATGGATCCTAAATGGCGGCAGTGGACAATGACTGTGGACTATAGTGGCATCCGATCTTGATGGTGTATCATGATCTTGCTGGCTGCTGTCCATAGACTATGATTGCAGCAGGACTGCTGATACAGAGAGGAGTACTTCTCCTCAGATACTTGACCGTTAATGACATTAATCCACCAATTCACCTGTTTACCCTTATCAATGCTGCTAAAACCTTTATCTTGGTCATGTTTACACTTGACATCTATTGCACTTCTGTCCATCCTGGGAGAGGGATCCCTCACATGTGGCTCTCTCTGAGGTTTCTACGTTCTTTTTACCCTGTTAAAAGGGTTTTTTAGTAGTTTTTCCTTACTCTTGTTGAGGGTTAAGGGCAGAGGATGTCACACCCTGTTAAAGCCCTATGAGACAAATTGTGATTTGTGAATATGGGCTATACAAATAAAATTTGATTGATTGATATATCTTAAAGAGCTGTTAGTACCTTATCAACCCACTAGAGCACTGCACTCCCAGAATTCAGGATTACTTGTCGTCCCTAAAGTCTCTAAAAGTAGAGTAGGAGCCAGAACCTTCAGCTATCAAGATCCTCTCCTGTGGAATCATCTCCCACTTTCAATTCAGGAGGCAGACACCATCTGTACGTTTAAGAGTAGGCTTAAAACCTTCCTTTTTGATAAAGCTTATAGTTAGAGCCAGTCCAGGCTTATCCTGGACCTGCTCTTAGTTATGCTGCTATAGGTCTAGAAGGTTGGGGGACACATGACACTCAGAGCTTCTCTTTCCAGCTTCTCCTTCCTCTTCTCAAACCGTTATCACATCAATGTAATTCATATCCCATCAATACATGTTACTGACTTGACTTCTTCCCCGGAGTCCCTTTGCCTTATCGTCTGCAGATCCAGGGCCGCAGCTGTGGCCACATCATGGATTAGGCTCTGTGGATCACGTATCAGAGATCGTAATGGTGGATCCAGTATGGCGGATTCTGTATCGTGCTGGCTGATCGTGGTAATAAAGGCGGATCCTTTATCGTGTTGGCATCCGATAATGGTGGTGGACCACGACCGAGGTGGCAGCTGATGATGGATCCTAATGGCGGCAGTGGACAATGACTGTGGACTATAGTGGCATCCGATCTTGATGGTGTATCATGATCTTGCTGGCTGCTGACCATAGACTATGATTGCAGCAGGACTGCTGATACATAGAGGAGTATTTCTCCTCAGATACTTGACCATTAATGACATTAATCCAGCAATTCACCAATTCACTTGTTTACCCTTATCAATGCTGCTAAAACCTTTATCTTGGTGATGTTCTCCTTTACACTTGACATCTATTGCACTTCTGTCCGTCCTGGGAGAGGGATCCCTCACATGTGGCTCTCTGAGGTTTCTACGTTCTTTTTACCGTGTTAAAAGTTTTTTTTTAGTAGTTTTTCCAGTTTTAACAGTATTCTTCTTCTTAGTAAATAATTTGTTTTATTGCAAATTTGTTGTTGTAGTGTTATGTTAAATAGGTATCATTGATAGTAGTTGTTTTATTTTACTAGATAAATAGCTAGCAAGCACAGCTAACTACAACATTTAGCATTTGACAGTTTACCAACGTGTATCAATTCTCACTCAGTATAAGTAAAGTTAATGTACCTATTTAGATAGTGCTACACTTAAAGTAGTCATACCTTACAGCCTGAAGCGCATTGGTACCTAAGGCCTCCTTCGATGGAGGACTCACCTACATGGTTTGCCTTCTGCTCCTCTCGTTTGCTCCCGCCACCGTGGAAGAGGCCTCCAGTACCTGGTGGACTGGGAGGGGTACAGTCCAACAGAGAGATCCTGGGTCGCTGCTCTTCACATCATCGACCCTCAGCTCATTGCCGACTTCCACACTCCGCATCCTGACCAGCCTGGTAGGAGGCCTGCACCCACTGAGGGGCCTGACCAGAGATACCTCCCCATCCATCCACCCGAGACCTTGGAGGCAGAGTTGTCGTCCTCGGATGAAGAGGATAGGATAGGACAGGAGAATTCCTGCTATATCTACCTCAGCCCTGCCCTCAAAACTCGCTGACTATCTTCACTGTTGGCAGATGGTCTATGTGTATGTAAATAGCACCCACCCTTCTCTCAGCTCAGCTAGGCTTCTGCCCCATAACAGTCACCAAGCTCTGTTCCGCAGAGACAATAAAGGTCGCTCATACTGCTGCTTTCCGTACTACTCAGTTTCTCCTAACACACCCCTTCCCACAGGGGATATTACTCGCTCTAACCTTCTCTAACTCCCTCCCTGGCACACATCATTCACGACACGCTGTGGCTCATTTTTCTTTTTATCTCCCACTCTCTCTCTCACTCTCACACACACACACACACACACACACACACACACACACACACACACACACACACACACACACACACACACACACACACTGACCATCTGTCACAGTCAGACCTACGATCAGCAGAACCAGGACAAATTTTTGTCTTGGGTCAAAGGAACGTCAATATCAGTGGGTCTCAGAGTCTGCTTTCTGCCTGTGATGTACCGTCTCTCTTCCAGGAGATGAGCAGGACAAGCAAACTTGTCAACTCCACTGGACTCAAAGAGAGTCAGTGTTTCAGCCTCTGCAGGTATAGATTTGCAGGCTGCATTTGCAAGACAGGTCTGTAGAAAGAGAGCACCTGCACCTTAATGGCATGGTTTATGTGGTTAAACATGGTTTATGTGTCACCTTGTACAAATGTTTTGATACAGAATTGATTTCTTTTTTGCCGAGGCTGTGCACATTTTGTGTGCGAGACAGAAAGAGAGAGATGAAGACATTAAAGAAAGAAAGAGGAGTACCTTTCTCCAAGCTCACTACTTGCTCTAATGAAAACAAATGGACTGTCATCTGCTCCACTTTGCTTGGCTGGTGGAGGGCAATGTGTGACACCAGCAAGCCAGGCTCCATAGATACTGAAGGAGCTAATCGGTGTCAATCACCAAGATAACCCTACTACCTGTGTCTGCACATGATGGATGTTTTGCTACATCTAATGTCAGCTTACTCATGCAGACAATCCGAAAGAGAAGTGAAAGCTTTCTCATAATTACGATTACTAGAGATGGTATTTGGCTCTCTGCAACTCACTCTCTGACGACATTCATAATCATTGATCACTGAGGAGAACCTGGTACTGATAACAAATGAGTAATGGCAAAGGACTTAAAGACTGATAGCAGGTGTCAAGTTTTTATGAGACCATCTTTACCCCATTGTGTGCCTGGCTTGGGTCATACAAACATGTATTTATGCTTCCTATATTTATTTACCAGAATGTCTCCTTCCATCTTGTGAAGACAATAAGCTTTTAGAATGCAGAAGAAATGTATTCATCTACTACAGAGATATAACTGTAAGGGGGAAGGGAGGGAGGGTAAATAAAGCCCTTTCCTGAGACTGATTTCTACCTCATTGTTAATTGTTGTTGATTCTAGAAGATTCTCTCACAGTCTCCAAGTGAGCGCTTGTGGGTTGGAGGTGGGAGGTTCCAACGGTGGAAGTGCAAACCTTGGCCTTTTCATTGGTCTGTAATGATCCAAGGGCTTGAAAGCTAATAGGGCATTATAAGGGCCCCTGCCTTGTTGGACAGCTGATTAATGCAGGAGGAGATGACATGGGGCCCCTGGGGGCCTAATAAAAGGGTGTTGCCAATCGAGGGAGCAGGATGATGAACGAGCTGCAAAGCCCATGCCTATGTCTCATTAGCACTCCCCCGCTCTTTCATGTTGAACTAATGTAGCGCATCGGCACTACGTAACCAGGAATGAACACTCTCCTCTCTCTCTCTCTCTCCTCTCTCTCTCTCTTCTCTCTCTCCTCTCTCTCTCTCTCTCTCTCTCTCTCTCTCTCTCTCTCTCTCTCTCTCTCTCGCTATATATACATATATATACACATATACATATATATACACATATACACACATATATACACACACAAATATGTGTATGTGTATATCTATGTATATTTGTATTTGGGCTGGGCAATTAACCAAAAATGTATCGAAACTAACTTTTGTAACCTCTCACCAACTCAATCTTCCTCATTCACGAACTGTCCGGTTTTCGCTATGTTCATTTTGCAGCAGCGACATACGATTTGAAGTCATAATGCCTAGCCCTAATGTGTATATATATACACACATTGACCCCCTCCTTGAATTTGTTTTAAAAAAATAACTCATCTACGGACAAGTTTTCACTTAATATAATACCAGACTGTTTTGTTCAAGGGAAGTTTCCAATACCCTGGTTTTGAAGGGATCCTTTTTTAACCGACTAATCAAAATATTCCTCATATTTTTGGAACATGAATTCTCTTATGGAGCCCCACATAGCACAGCCTTTGGATCATTGTTATACTGTGCACAATTACTTGATTGTGATGTCTATAAAATGTTTTGCTGTTGCTCTGAATGTTATTGTGGTCACTGTCAGTTAATTTACATGTCATGCACATATACAGTATATTTCCACTCATCCATTGTGTTGCAGCTATTCAATAAATATATGCTGTGATGGAAATTCATCTTGAGATTTGAAATAATGAAAGTCTCAGACTGGAGTTGCCTTTGAGTCTTTATAATAGTAAAATCTGCAGAGGTTACACAAACAAGCACGGGTGCTCAAAATGGAACTGGCCGCAAGTTCACAAAAGCCAGCACTTATACAAAGAGGCGTTTCATAAAACAATATGAAAAAAGACAAGCCAGAACTAATACAAAGAGGTGCTTCATGAAACGTAATATGAAAAAAAGACATGAAATCATCATCTGTGTCTATCTGCTGTGTCCGTCCGCTGTAGCAAACTCCCTGTTTGTCAAGGTCACAGCAGTGAGACACCTGGTCAATGGGATTTTTCCCACCACATTCCTCCCTTTGATCATCAATAAAAAATATGATCACTAACGAAAAATAATCAAGAAACATCATAATCAACATCATGATCATAGAAGAATACCGACGAATCTTCAACCCTGGTACTTTGCGTACGTACAGGGTCACATCCACCATGGAGAGGTTCTAGAACATCGATGCATGGCAGGTAGGTGCAATAGGTAGCCGCTGCTGTTTTTGTGGAAAGAAAAAAGTTCTTTTCCTGTAATCGGGCAAGCATTTAAAAGGAAAATGGAAGGAAATCAGGTCAAACAACATCATCATCTCATTAATCATTATCAAAATTTAACATAATGTATTGATTGGCAAAAGTAACTCATATTAAAATGTAATAAAACCTTAAATGTCAACATACAGTATATCTAAGGTTGAAAATCTGCAGTAAAAACTTTTTAAATTCTTGCTAGGAAGTAAAAATTGATTAAGTATGTACAAACTTCATAAAGTAACACATCAACCTTAAAAATTCACAGAGATTTAAATTAAGGCATCATAAATATGAAGTTGAAATATTTTTTTACTTTGTGGGAAAATTTGGGGGGGTTTTTGCCCTTTGATATGGGGGAGTTTACGGTAAAAAAGTTTTTATTGATTTTGATCCCCATTTATTTAAATAAACCCCATTGAATTTAAAAAGGCCCCCGGTTTTGTTTTTTCTTTTACATATGTATGAAAACTATAGCGGGTTTTGGGTTTTGTTTTGCCGAAAAAAACCCCTTAAATGTTCATTATATAATCTTTAATGCAACATTGATTTTTAAATTAAAACTTTGGGATTATGAGAGATCTTTATCGAAAAATTTTGGGCCCCCCTGGTTACCAGGGGGGGCCCCCCCGTCTATAAAAAAGTAAATTTTAAAAAATTTTTTCCCCCTTTTAAATTTTAAAAAATTGTTTTTTTTCCATTACTTATCTCAGAATTCGAATTTTGAAAATTTTTATTAATTAATTAATTTTAATTTAAAATTATTTTAAAAAAAAATTTTTTATTTTTTTAAAAACATATTTATGATTTTTAAAAAAATTAAAAGCCAATTTTCCGTTCCTTTTCTTTGAAAAACCACTGAGGATGGTTTTCATAGAGAAAATCACCGGAAAAGGTTTAAAATCACTGTTTAGTGATGGTCCCCCGGGGGAAAAAAGGGGTTGAAACCCTTTCCGCCAAAAAAACAAACTAAAAGTGTGGAAAACCAAAGCTTTTTTAAAGAGACATTATTCCAGGGGGGGAACCCTGGAATTTCCTTGACAAGGGGGGGATTTTTTCGAAACCCCAACTCCCCAAACCCCAACGGGGTCCTCTGGTTTTAGGATGTGAAAACCCCAGGGTTTTATCATCCAGCCAGGGGTGAAACTGTGGAACAAGAAGGGGGCCCCCAAAAAATAAATTTTAAAAATGCTTAAAAAAAACAGGTCGGCATGGACAAAAGTCCCGCCTCTGGGGGCTGATGTACATGAGGTGAGAAAACGAAGCAGGTCTAATCTTTAAAACCCCAGAGATTCTTTTTGCAACTCCCCCACATTGGTTTGGATCCTCCTTTTTTTCCCCCTTCCCCCCCCCCAGACTTTTGTTTTATGCCCCTTTTTTCCTATTTTTCCCCAACCAAAAATTTTTCCTTTCAGAAATCGGAAAAAAGGGGGGAAAACCTCTTTTCCTCCCCCCCCCACTAAAACCCCTTACAACCCCAGCCAAGCGACTTGTGGGGCCCCAAAAAAAACCCCGGGGAAAAAACTGGCCCCTCACCCCGGTGGAAAGGGGCCCTCCCGGGGATTTTCTCACAACCCAAAACACGTGAAATTTTCGGGAAAAACCAAAAGGGGTCCATGCCACCCCAATGAAAAAGATTTTCCAGAAAAATCGACCGGGGACGCCTTAAAATTTTAAAAAACCCCCCTGATACTTCCCCCTTTGGAAAACCCAAGAGTTTTGTTGATTAACCACCCCGAGCTTTTTGCCCCCAAAACAGAAAAATCGGGGTGAAACCCGGGCCAGGGGCGGCCCCGGGCCCCCTTCCCCACACCGGGGGTTTTGGGGCCCCAAGGCTCACTATGGGTTTTTCCTTTTTTTTCCTTGATTTTGTTTCCCCCCTTTTTTTGTTGACCCCACCCTTAAAAGTCTCTAAAAATTTTTTAAAGAACTCCTTTTTTCCTACAGTGTCCTCGCAAACCAAACCACCAACAAAATTTTTACTAGACACAAAAAGTGATTCGGGCCCCCTTTACCCCTAAGGGGGCCCCGGGGGGTTTTAAAGGAACTTAGGGTTTTTACATTAAAAATTTAAAAAATTCGTTCGTCTTTGGGGCCCCCCATTTTTGGGCTTAAGGGGTTTTTTTTGAAACAATTAAAATTTTGGGTTTTTTTCCCTGAAAAGGGGCCCTGTAAAACTGGGGGATGGAGAGGTAAACCATTTTTCCCCCTAATTTTCTTTTTTTTTGCGCGCCTCTAAAAACACGTGGCATATAATAAACTCTCTTCCGTCCCCGCCCCCAAAAATGTCATTAAAACCCCAACCCCCGCCGGGGCAGCCTAAAAATAAGAATGTTTTCCCTAATGCGATTTCCCGGGGTTAAAAGGGGCCTACGGTGCAGGGGCGGTCCAAATTCAGTACCCGGGCACAAAATTCACACCCTCTATCCCCCCAAAAACCGTAATCCCAGTCCCCCGGGGTTGGGGGCCGGGGAAACCGAAAAGGGGGGCAGTTTTGGTAGAATTTTGGAAAGTGAGTTTTTAAAATGCGGGTTTTTGCCCCTTATTGATTTGTTTTGGGTTTTTGTGAGGTTTTTTAACGTTCTCCCCCGGGGGTTTAATTTTGGAAGGGTTTGGGGAAAATACCCCTTTTTAGCTAGGAAGTCCACTTTTCCCCGGTTTGACAAGTGTTGAAAATTCCCCCTGTCCCCCTCCCCGGTCCCCCCCCCAAATTAAAAAGTTTTCGGGTTCCCTTTTTGGGCATTTTGATGACACATTACCTTAGGGGGCCTTTGGCATGCCCAGAGGCGTTCCTGTGAATAAAGGGGCTCGAAAAAAAATTTTGGATGGGTTTGTTCCTTTTTCCGGGGTTATTGGCGTTCAAAAACTCAGAAAGAACCCCAAAGGATTAATTAATTTACTTAATCAAAACCCCCTTCCCCTTAACCAAAAAAACTGCCGCTAAAAAAAGGTCTGGGGGATAAATTTTCCCCCACCCCCTTTTTGGTCCGGGAAAAAACAGGTGGGAGGGGTTTTTGTTTTTTGGGGAAAAGGGGGTGGCTTTTATTTTTGGGATGTTGTTGTATTTAAAAACCCCAAAAACAACACGGCCCCGGGGGTTTCCCCTCCAAGCCATTCCCTTTTCCCCTTTAAAAAATTTGGGTAAAGATGGAAAAAAAAACCCCCCAAATTTTTTTTTTGGGGGTTTTTTTTTTTTTTTTTTTTGCTGTATTTTTTTCTGCCCCTTGGTATTTTTCCCCCTCCCCCGGTTTTTTAAAATCTTCCTTGCGTGCGGGGCCCACACCCTTACAGTTGATGCAAGGTTACTAAGACTATGTTTTATATCCCCCCCTACCCCCCCTTGGGGCGCAGGGGGTTTCTCCCCTTTGTTTCCCCCCCCCCTATCTGGACACTAAAAGCAAGGGGTTTTCCTGATGACGACCCCTAAAATTTTGGGGTTTTCGTTTTTAATTTTTTTTTCTCCTCCCTTTTTCTTAGGTGTTTCTGGTGATTTCACAAAAAAAAACACTACTCCCAATTATTTTAAATTTTATATTTTATGATCCTTAATTTAAATCTCTGGGGAATTTTGGGTTTGTGTTATTTTTTTGGAAGTTTGTAATCCTTAATAATTTTTTTTTTCCTCCCCAAGTTTTAAAAATTTTTATTCCATTTTTTTCAACCTTAGAATACAAAAGGGTTGATTTTAAGGTTTTTTTATTACATTTAAAGGGGGTTTTTTTTCCAAAAAAATACTTTTTTAAATTTTTTGAAAAGGGGATTAAGGGGGATGATGATGTTGTTTGACCTTTTTTCCTTCCTTTTCCTTTAAAAAAATTGCTTGCCCGTTTTAAAAGGAAAAAACTTTTTTTTTTTCCACAAAAAAAGCAGGGGGGGGGTCCCTTTTTGCACCAACCTGCCATGCACGAGGGTTTTAAAAAACTCCCCTTGGGGGATTTTCCCCCAAAGTACCCCCAAATACCGGGTTTTAAGTTTTTCCGGGTTTTCCCCTTTATGTATGAGTTGATTATGAGTTTCTTGATTTTTTTTTTGTTGTGCCCCATTTGTTTTTTTATGATCAAAGGGAGGAATGTGGTGGGAAAAACCCATTGGGGGGTTTTTTCACCCCCGTGACCTTACAAAAGGGGGGTTTTTACAGCGGGAAAAGGGAAAAAAAAAGATAGACACGATTTTTGATTTTTTGTCTTTTTTTTTATTACTTTCATGAAGCACCTCTTTGTATTAGTTTCTGGCTTTTTTTTTTTTTATATTTTTTAGGAAAAAACCCCTTTTTTAAGTGCCTTTTGGTTTTGAAAACTTGCGGCCAAACCCCTTTTTCACCCGTGCTTGTTTTGGGGAAACCCTTTAAAATTTAAAAATTTTAAAAAAATCAAAGGCCAAAAACCCCTCTGAGACTTTTTTTTTTTCAAAAAATCAAGATGAAATTTTTCCTCACAGCAAAATATTTATTGAATAGCTGCAACCCCCAAAGGATGAGTGGAAAAATTCCCCTTTGTTTTATGACATGTAAATTAAAAGACAGTGCCCCCCAAAAAATTTTGAGCAACCCCAAAACTTTTTTTGCAAAAACAAACCCCAATTTTAAATTTGCACCGTATAAAAATGATCCAAAGGCTGTGCTATGTGGGGCCCCCCAAAAAAATTCTGTTTCCCAAAAAAAGAGGGAAAAAAATTTTTGGGTTTTTGGGGGGGTTTTTAAAAAAAAAAATCCCTTCCAAAAAAAAGGGGATTTTGGGGCTTCCCTTGAAAAACATCTGGTATTTTTAAGTGAAAAAAATTTCCCCAATGAGTTATTTTTTTTAAAACAATTCAAGGGGGGGGGCAATGTGTGATTTATATACACATTGGGGGAGGCCCCTTAAAAACTTTTTAATCGTATGTCGTGCTGGCCCCCAAAAAGAACATAGCGAAAACCGGGGAGTTTTTTAATTAGGAAGATTGAGTTGGGAAAAGGGTTCAAAAAGTTAGTTTTTTATAATTTTTTTGGTTAAAATTCCCAGCCCAAATACAAATATACATGATTAAAAAATACACATTTTTGTGTGGGGTAAATGTGTTTATTGTTTATAAATTTTTAAAATTATACACATAACACACCAATATACACACACAAATAGGTGATGGTTGATTATTTATTTTGTATTTGGGCTGGGAAAAATTAAAACCCAAAAAAGTTTTAAAAAATAATTTTTTTAAACCCCCCACCAACTAAAATTTTCCCTTTACGAACGGCCCTTTTTTTTGGGTTTTTTTGAAACAGCGACATACGTTTTTAAGTCATAATGCCTAGCCCTAATGTGTATATATATACACACATTGACCCCCTCCTTGAATTTGTTTTAAAAAAATAACTCATCTACGGACAAGTTTTCACTTAATATAATACCAGACTGTTTTGTTCAAGGGAAGTTTCCAATACCCTGGTTTTGAAGGGATCCTTTTTTAACCGACTAATCAAAATATTCCTCATATTTTTGGAACATGAATTCTCTTATGGAGCCCCACATAGCACAGCCTTTGGATCATTGTTATACTGTGCACAATTACTTGATTGTGATGTCTATAAAATGTTTTGCTGTTGCTCTGAATGTTATTGTGGTCACTGTCAGTTAATTTACATGTCATGCACATATACAGTATATTTCCACTCATCCATTGTGTTGCAGCTATTCAATAAATATATGCTGTGATGGAAATTCATCTTGAGATTTGAAATAATGAAAGTCTCAGACTGGAGTTGCCTTTGAGTCTTTATAATAGTAAAATCTGCAGAGGTTACACAAACAAGCACGGGTGCTCAAAATGGAACTGGCCGCAAGTTCACAAAAGCCAGCACTTATACAAAGAGGCGTTTCATAAAACAATATGAAAAAAGACAAGCCAGAACTAATACAAAGAGGTGCTTCATGAAACGTAATATGAAAAAAAGACATGAAATCATCATCTGTGTCTATCTGCTGTGTCCGTCCGCTGTAGCAAACTCCCTGTTTGTCAAGGTCACAGCAGTGAGACACCTGGTCAATGGGATTTTTCCCCACATTCCTCCCTTGATCATCAATAAAAAATATGATCACTAACGAAAAATAATCAAGAAACATCATAATCAACATCATGATCATAGAAGAATACCGACGAATCTTCAACCCTGGTACTTTGCGTACGTACAGGGTCACATCCACCATGGAGAGGTTCTAGAACATCGATGCATGGCAGGTAGGTGCAATAGGTAGCCGCTGCTGTTTTTGTGGAAAGAAAAAAGTTCTTTTCCTGTAATCGGGCAAGCATTTAAAAGGAAAATGGAAGGAAATCAGGTCAAACAACATCATCATCTCATTAATCATTATCAAAATTTAACATAATGTATTGATTGGCAAAAGTAACTCATATTAAAATGTAATAAACCTTAAATGTCAACATACAGTATATCTAAGGTTGAAAATCTGCAGTAAAAAACTTTTTAAATTCTTGCTAGGAAGTAAAAATTGATTAAGTATGTACAAACTTCATAAAGTAACACATCAACCTTAAAAATTCACAGAGATTTAAATTAAGGCATCATAAAATATGAAGTTGAAAGGATAATTGCAGTAGCTGTTTTTGTTTAGTGAAATCACTCAGAAACACATAAGCAAGCTGGGAGGAGAAAATAACATTAAAAACGAAAACTAAATTTGAGTATCGTCATCAGAATCCTCTGTGCTGTCAGTGTCCAGATAGGGAGGGATGGGAAACAAGTCAGAAACGTCTGCGACAGAGGAGGGTATGGGCTGATATGACAACATAGTCTTAGTAACACTTGCATCAACTGTACGGGTGATGAGGCCACGCACGCAAGGAATGATACAACATCCGCAGAGGGCAAAGATACCAAGGCACAGAGCAAATACAGCGAGAAAAGAGATAAGAATGCCTTTCCAGTTATTGAAAAATGTCTGTATGGAGTGCCAATCAAATGGGTGGGTGACGCCGGAATTCTCTGTCCATTCTTTACTAAGGGATTCTAAGGCAGCAATGGCTCTGGAGACAGAACCATCGGGTGCCGTGTTGTTAGGGATGTAAGTACAACAAGCATCTCCAAACATGAAACATATGCCACCTCTTTCAGCAAACAACAAGTCCAGTCCCATCCTGTTTTGCCAGGACACAAGGGAGGTGGGGGACAATTGATCCGCGAGACCTTTGATAGCGGCAGTTGTGTGGTTAATGAAGCGTTGCTGATTATAGTAAATATAATTAATCCATTCTGTGTTCTTCTGAGTTTCAATAGAAGCGCCAATCAACGGAATCAGGTGAACAAACCCACTAGCAATTTCGTTACGAGCTTTATATTCATCAGGAACGCCTCTGGGCATGCCAATGGCATCTAAGGTAATGGTGTCATCAAAGCTGCCAAAGGGAACCACAGCACGCTTGGTAATATGGTGGTGGGACCGGGGAGGGAGGACAGACAGATCACTAACAACATTGTCTGAAACCGGTATAATGTGGACTTCCTGAGCTAACAGGGCTATAGCACACAAACCATTCCAATTACCAGGGAGAGAACGTCTAATACCATCACAAATCCAATACAAATCAGGATACGGCTCAATACCAGCATCAAAAGCATCACGTTTCCATCTTCTACCAAAACTGCCATCCTCTTCGGTTTCCAGGCCAACCTGGGAGGACTGGGGATTACTAGTGGATTTGGGTCGATAGAGGGTGTGAATTTTGTGACAGGGTACTGAAGTGGCACCGACACTCATGCTACCGTAGGTCCGATTGAAGCAGGTAAATGTCGCATTAGGTGCAATCAGTATCTTACTTGAGGCTGCCCGCGGCGGTGTTGGGGCTTTAAGTGACATGTCAGGACAGGTACGGAAGAGAGTGCTATTATACTGCCAACGTGTTTGTTTAGAGGCGCGCACAATAATGCAGTCTAGGGGGCAAACTGGTTTACCTCTCCATCCCTCAGATTGACATGTGCCATTATCAGGGAAAGAAACAAGAGTTAATGTAGTTCAATAACCTTGACAGACCAAACATGATGAGGCAAATGACGAACGAACAGTGTAATTTAAGTGCTGAAACCATAAGTTCCTTTCTAACCACGGCGGGGCCCACTTACGGATCAAGGGGACCTGAATCACTTCTCTTGTGTCTAGTCAAATTTGCATGTGCTGGATGGTTCTGAGAGGACACTGTAGGAAAAGAGGAGTTCGTTAAATCATCAGAGACTTTTACAGGAGTGTGTCTAGACAAAATAATGGGCAAAACAATAATCAAGGAGATCATGGATAACACGCATAGTGAGCCTCTGAGGCCACACAACCCTGGATGTCGAAATGGATGCCATGGCCTGTCCATGGTCTCAGTTGTCAGGCAGATTTCTTCTGTGTTGTGGCAGAACGCTCGTGTGGTTAATCATACAACACTCTTGGTGCTTCTCAACCTGTGGAAGTATCAGTGTGTGTGCTTTCAGTTGAAGGCGTCAGCTGGTCAGATGGAGCTGGTACTCGTTTGCAGTGGCTGGCATGGATCCAGGTGGCTCTTTCAGCAACTTTCACTGCTGTGTGGGTTGTGAGCAGTACCTGGTAGGGCCCTTGCCACCTGCGTGAGCGCCAGTTCTTTCTCCGGAAGTCTTTGACCACCACGAAGTCGCTTGGCTGGAGGTTGTGAAGCGGTTCAGTAGCTGGGTGAGGAAGAGAGGATGCCACCTGTTTCCTGATGTCTGAAAGAGAAGAAGTTAGGTTAGCACAATAGGACAACATGTCATGATCACACAAGTCTGTGGATGGAAGCGGAGAAGAAGGAGGATCCACACCAATGTGGGGAGGAGTTGCAAAAAGAATCTCATGAGGTGAAAGATTAGACCTGCTTCGTTTTCTCATCCTCATGTACATCAGCACCAGAGGCAGGACTTTTGTCCATGCCAGACCTGTGTCTTCACAGCACTTTGCAAGTTTAGTTTTGAGTGTGCCGTTCTCTCGTTCCACAGCTCCACCACTGGCTGGATGATATGCACAGTGTGTTCGCACATCCATACCTAGATGAGATCCGAGTTGTTTGACAGCTTCGTTTACGAAATGTCTGCCGTTGTCACTGGAAATTCTGCTAGGAATTCCCCATCGTGGAATAATGTCTCTCAACAATGCTTTGGTGACCACACTTGCAGTTTGTTTTGAGGCAGGAAAGGCTTCAACCCATTTTGACCACATGTCGACCATCACTAAACAGTGAGATTTACCTTCTGACGGTGATAGCTCTATGAAGTCCATCATCAGTGTTGTGCAATAGTAGGTAGACTGAATGTTGGCTAATTTTCAATAATCATAAAATATGATTATGAAAGTAATAAAAATTATTTTATTAAAATAATTAATTAATTAATTAATTAATGATAAAGTTATCAATTACGAATTCTGAGATAAGTAATGGAAACAATACAATTATCAATTAAGAAGTATAAAAGTTGTAATTCTACTTTTATCATAGACGGGGCACCACCCTGGTAACCAGGGACCAACAATTAGTCGATAAAGATCAGTCTCATAATCTGAAAAGTTCAATTATAAATCTCAATGTTTGCTATTAAAGATTATATAATGAACAGTGAAGGTTTTAAGTTCGAGCACAGGCAGTCACAATCCAGCTATAGTCACATACATATGTATAAAGAATCACAAAATACCGGTACTTTAATTACAAATGGGGTTTATTTAAGATAAATGACATCAACGTCAATCAATGACTATTATCACAGTAAACTCCGACTATATCAAAGATCAAACACCACAAGCTTCCATCACAATCGTAAACATATATGTAATGTCTCCAATGGGTATATCTGGAGATAAGTATATGTGTGTGTGTCTGTGTGTGAAGAAAAGTGGCGATTGAAACCTTCTCAATGGTATCGTGTTACACAGGCTAAAAATGGCGCACGAGATTGTACCACATGTGGTGTCGCACAATGGCGGATGAAAGTTGCGCACGTGTTGTCGCGTCGCAGAATCTATGACGGCGTGCGCGCGAAGTGGTGCGCGTGATGTGAGAGGAGGACAAAGGATATTTGAGTATCTCGTGGTTCAAAGCGCCGAACGGCGTCGAAATGCGACCGCAGTACTCAGTCCTCAGAATATATGTATATATGTATATATATATGTATATGTATCGTGAGGTGTGTGGTTACAGATCGGCACGTATGTGCCGGTGGTTTTAGGAGAGAGAAGAGATAGAGGAAAGAAACATGTAATAGAAGATCAGAGGAGATCTTACACACCGTCCGACACAATTATACAGAACTTCACACCGGGTACCCAAGCGGACAGACTAAGATCCGTCTCGTTGTGTACAGATTTTCAATGGATTAAAAGTCTGTAAAATGGGTCTAAGAGTAACACAGCGCCCCTGCGTGGTCGGGAGGGCGGATGCGTCCCGGCGCTCTGACACCGTGTGACGTAACGTCTCAAACAAAGTTATACACTCGATTAATAAACACGCTAATGATTAAACTAATCTCTGCCCAGACATCAGCCTCTTACTTGTTGATGTTCCACCGTCGAGTGATGCGCGGGTGGCGCGTTCCGGGAAAACAAGTGGATGGCCGGTGGCTTCGTTGCTCTGCTGGCGAGGCCGGGTAGCGGGGTGGAGCTGGGCCGGATATAGGAGAGAATGTCTCGTTCTCCTGGCGAATGAATCTTGCCTTAAGCGAATGTTACTTGCTCCTCTCAGTAGCGAATGTTACTTGCTCTTCTGCAGGGATGACCAGCTACAAGGCAGCGGTAGTTTCAGATCTGGAGAAAAGTCTGGGGATGAACTCGGCCTGCGAGTGTCTGACTTTCTGCGGTAGTTTCAAAATAAAAGTTCTGGTAAACAAAACAGGACTGTTGCAAAAATAAAGTCTTAAAGTCTTAAATCAAAAATCAAAATACAAAATATAAAATACAAACGCGCGGATGGGTTGCTTCCTTTTGGCGCTGAGACCGGGAATGAGCAAAGGAGTCAGGGAGAGATGACTATTTATCACCTATGAGAGGTGTCCATCCTCCCTTCAAGGGGGGCCCCTGGGTCTTTTGGCTCACAGCCAATGGAAGGTCCTATTTTGACCTCAGCCGATGACCAGAAGAATATCCCCCCACTGCAGGAATTCGGGGTGCTCTGGCGTTGCCCCCCATAAAACTCCTACGGAGGCTTTTCAAATCCCCTTCTGGCCGTTAGGCCCGGAAATAACTCTAGTTAGGATACACGGCCGTGTAGGCCTCACTTATTCCTTTGTCCTGGTAGTGAGGCCCAACATCAGATGTTCAAAAGGTCGAGTAGGTGGTGGGTGTGCTGCCTGTCTGGTTACAGCCACTGGTCTGCCAACATTGTGTGTGGCGCAGATTACGCATGCCTGACAGTATTTTTTAGCATAAGTGGAGAAACCTTTCGTAAACCAATGTTCTGTTATCATAGATAACATCCCCATTTTAGATGTGTGATCTTTGCCATGAACTAACTTAGCATAATGGGGAAAGAAATGTTTTGGCAAACAGGGTTTGTTGTCAGGGCCATACCACACACCAGCTCGGAACATAGCACCGGATGTCTTCCATAGGGAGATCTCAGGAGGAGTAGCAGTGGACTGTACTGCAGAGAGAGAGGAGGACATGTCAGATGTGAGTGCAGCCGCTTGTGTGTGTGAAAGAGGAGGTGGTAAGCGAGCTGCAGCTTTAGCCGCTGTGTCTGCTTTGGCGTTTCCCCGAGACACCACATCCGTAGCACGTGTGTGTGCAGTACATTTGCATACAGCAACAGTTTTTGGGAGCAAAATGGCAGATAGAAGATCTGTGATGAGACCATGGTGTGCTATCTTTTACCAGAAGATGTGAGGAAGTTTCTGTGTTGCCAAAGGGCGCCAAAATCATGAGTTACACCAAACGCATATCTGGAGTCAGTGTAGACTGTGAGTGTTTTACCAGTAGCCAATTTGCATGCTTCCGTGAGTGCGATGAGCTCTGCTGCCTGGGCTGAGAGGTGATGAGGAAGAGAACTCGAGGAGGAGAACTTCGTTATCTGAACAAACAGAAAAACCAACACAGTTAGTACCAGCGACAGGGTCACGTGAGGCGGACCCATCGACATACAGAATCAAGTCAGAGTTAGAAAGAGGTTCGTCAGAGAGGTCAGGTCGTGGGGAACACTGGACTTGAAGTTCAGCCACACAGTTGTGTTCTTCCCCGTCATCCGGAAGCGGAAGAAGTGTGGCTGGGTTCAAAGTTGAACAGCGTTTCACTGTGATGTTGGGCATGTCAAGAAGAACAGTGTGATACCTCAACCAGCGAGCAGCAGAGAGATGTGAGGTCTTCTGTTCTGTAAGAATGAGAGACACAGCATGAGGAACAAGGAGTGTCAAGTCAGAGTAACCTACTATGTCTCGTGAGGCAAGGACAGCTTTTTCACAGGCTGCCACTGCACGCAAACAACGTGGAAGGCCAGCTGCCACCGGATCAAGTTTGGCGGAGAAGTAGGCGACAGGGCGATATTTGTCACCATGAGACTGAAGGAGGACAGAAGTCATGCAGCGGTCTCTCTCATCCACAGCCTGAACAAAAGGTTTGTCAGGGTTAGGGAGAGCAAAAGTGGGAGATTGCTGCAGCGTCTTCTTCAGTGTGACAAATGCATCGTCTGCCTCTGGAGTCCAAATGACACGTTCGTGAGGAGTGAGTGATTTGCCATGGTACAGAGCACCTAAAGGGGCTTCAAGAAGAGCAAAGTCAGGAATGAACGTTCTACAGAAAGAACATGTGCCGATGAATGACATGAGTTGTTTCTTCGTCAAGGGTTTAGGCATGTTAACAATAGCTTCTACTCTCTTATCAGACAGGGATTTGCCATCTTTGGTGACGACATGACCCAGAAACGTGACAGTTTGTTGTACAAACTGTAGTTTGCTGAGGCTGACTTTATGGCCCTCACGAGCCAGATGTCTCAGCAAAGCGATCGTATTTGTTTCACATTCCTCCTGTGTGGGACTGGCAATTAGTAGATCATCAACATACTGCAAGAGAGCTGAACCCGGAGTGAGGATGAGGGGTTCAAGACTGTTCCTGAGAGCCTGATTGTATAATGATGGAGACTCACAGTAGCCTTGACATAGGCGGGTGAACATGTAGGCCTTGTTTTCAAAGTTAAAAGCAAACCAGTACTGGCTGTCCCTGTGGACAGGAACACTAAAAAAAGCGTTGGATAAGTCTACAACCGAAAACCACGCTGCATTAGGCGGAATTTGGGAAAGCAGCGTGTATGGGTTGGGAACAATCGGCGATCGAGAAATTACGGCATCATTCACAGCCTTCAGATCTTGCACAAACCGCCACTCAGTAGGTTGACCTTTGTCTCTGATCTTCTTAACTGGGAACAGTGGAGTGCGGACCGGTGAATCAGGGCAGGGGACAATTACACCAGCCTGCAAAAAGGATTCAAAAAACGGACGTATCCCCTCCACTGCTTCCTGTCTGAGTGGATATTGTTGTTTACATGGCCTATAATCAGATTTTGGAGTGATTTTGACTGGATCACAGTTTCTGATGAGGCCCACATCATATTTGTCCTTTGCCCACAGTGTTTCAGGCAGATCTGAAAGTAAAGGCGAAACATCAGAGGGGTTGGACAACATTGCATAAGAATGAAGGTGATTTTCAGTCACAACAAATGAGCGTGTGGCTGGAGAACAGAAGGTTGGAGACATTTTTAGATCAAATGCACTCAGACTGGGTGAATACATTACGTCAGGCGTGGTTGTGGGTTGCCAATCAACGGCAGCCTGGCATGATCTGACAAATGGGCCTAAGTCTTGCCACTGGTCATCATGAGACTTGGAGAGCGAGATGTGAGGGCTGGAATTCGAGACGCGAAACAGTGCCATCTGTTGGTCAGTGAGTGAGACGGAAGCTGCACTTCTGGAAACAGACCAAAAAATATTGGACACTTTCAGAAAATCATCAGGAAAAGGCAAAAACAGAGATTCATAAATGTGATCTACTGTGTCTGTCACATGTGAAGTGCAGTGCAATGAATCAGTGTGCATGAAATCAGAAAAAGGAGTGACGAGAGAGTGTGACGTGGAGAGCAGATCAGTGGAGGCATTTATAGGAAGTTGCCACTGATATACAAACAGCTGCTCATGTGTGGTCTGTGACATTGTGAAGGGGGGTGAAGAAGAATTGTGCGTAACCGTCACTCCATCAGGGGAGGATACTAAATTGAGGCCTAACACAATCATCAAATCTCTTCCTAATAGATTAATTGGGCAACAGGGAGACAACAGAAAATCATGTTCAAACCTTATGGGATGTTTGTCAAACCGAGCGGCGCATTTGAGAGGTTTTGTGAAATTTTCTTTTACAGTTGCACCGCTGGCACCTTGAGAGAATATAAAGCGACCACTCATCTCAGGAGATGTGGGCAAATCTGACATCCTAACCACAGAATAACCTGCACCAGAGTCGACCATGAAATTAAGTTTGTGACCGTTGACACACAGTTCGAGTTGAGGCATTTTCTTAAAAGCATCACTATTGTACTTAACATAAGAACCACAAAGTTGTGTTTGCTCTGGTGTGTGTGTGTGTGTGTGTGCAGTTAGTTTAGCAAGCGTTTTCTTCATTGCAGTGGCATGTATGTATCTGTGTTTGTGTGTGTGTGCTTCACTTCCCTTTCTCTGATCCTCGGCGGGTAGATGGGTCGTCTCCCCCCCGTCTGCCTCCTCCTCACTTTCTGTATTTCAGTCTGCAGTGAAAGTTCTTGTCTCCCCCTCCTCTCGCCGTAGGGGGCAGTTCCTTGCCCAGTGTCCTTTTTGTCTGCAGATTGCACACTCATCTTTGGCAAGTAAGGGTCGTTGAGAGAAGCCTCTCCCACGGCCACGTCCGCGACCGCGCCCCTCTCTTCCTGGTTCAGTGAAGTTGGCTCTGCTATCAGCGTTATCTTGTCTGTGTGGCCTTGACAGGGCAGACACAGCCTGCATCATGGTTAGCTGTGCTTTCTGGAGTTGTTGATCCTTTTTCTGCTGAGTTTTGTCTCTGGTTTCTTTGTGTTGACGTTCAGCATGTTCAGCATGACGTCTGACCTCTGTCAAGCGAGCATCCTCAAGCCCGATGCAGGTGTTGTCTACGTCTGCCCGTAGTGGGGGGAACAGACCATTCAGGAAGGCCTGTTTCAGATGTGTTTCATAAGCCCCTGGCTCGTTGCCAAGGTTGTCAGGTATGGGGATGCCGCTGTGTTGATTAAACAGGACGGTCAGACGTGTGAGGAAATCTCCTACGGTTTCGCCTGGTTGTTGTTTGCACCCCGTTATTTTGGACATGTCAATTCTATTGGGGAAGGCGGTCCTCAGGGCATTGAGGAGTGTGTTGAGAGCGTTGACGTATGCTGCATTAGCCACATCATCCCAGTCTGGTGAAGTCAGACGGAGGTCTCCCCCACAGTGCCGACATATCTTTGCAAAGTCAGTGGGGCCTAATTTCTTCATTAGAAGTCGTCTGATTTCAGACACCGTTGGCATGAATTCACGGCAAAATGTTTCAAACTGGAGGGCAAATGCTGTGCCAGAATTCCGTGGGTCTGGGAGGTGATTCAGTGCTTCGGTCATGTCTGCGTCAGTCCATGGGCGGTAGACGAGGGCTGGGCCGGTTGGTCCCATGACGTTTATCATAGGAGCAGTTATCACTTCTCCCTGCTGTTGATTTTGACGAGTTCTATTTGCAATGGGAGAGAAGGAAGCAGAGCCCAGAGATGAGGAAGAGGTGACATCATCATTCAGTCCTCCTGCTGCCCCGTCTCCATAGACTGGGAGAGCGGTGGGTGGAGCCTGAGATGGGCCTGATTGTTGATTGGTGGAGTCTGGTCTCTGCACATCATATGGAGGGGGGTTTTGTCGTTGGGGAGGAAGGAGGCAGGCGTCGAGGAGAGGACCGCCACACCCTGTAAGGGGAGGATAAAGAGATCTGTATGATTTCTTTTCAACTTTCTCAGTTTCCTTCTTTTCAACCTTAGCCATCTGTTTAAATGTTTTTTTTCTGTCCCTACACATTGTGACCTTGATTTTTTTCTTGCTCTTTAATTCTTCCTCTCTCGCGAGGAGTTTCTCTCTTAAAAGTTTAATTTTTTCGACACTGAATGACCCGTTATGAGGAAAAGCAAAGTCTCTGGACCATATTGGAAGAAATGTAACACTTTCTCGTCCATATTTTGCAACCATAGAGTCCACAATTGGACCCTCTGGGCTTTGAAGTCCCTGACTTCCCTTGTTACCCATCCCTTTCTCAATTAAGTGTATGAAATCGTACACATCTACAATTTCCCTTGAACACTCAATTGAAGACGTGGACGTCTCCACGAATCCTTGTTTCTTTCTTTGGCAAAACAGGAAAAACGCCTTTAACTCCTTGTTTCTTTCTTTGGCAAAACAGGAAAAACGCCTTTAACTCCTTGTTTATTTCTTTGGCAAAACAGGAAAAACGCCTTTAACTCCTTGTTTATTTCTTTGGCAAAACAGGAAAAAACGCCTTTAACTAGGATGATTGCCACAAGGACGAGTCAGATTAACATCATTAATCCACAATAATCCAGAGAGAATGACTAATACACCCGTTCCAAATAAAACCCTTTAAATGTATTATTTCTTATGTTTGATTTCGTATTTGTCCAAATAAAACCCTTTAAATGTATTATTTCTTATGTTTGATTTCGTATTTGAGAAATCATCTAAACAGTCATGAAAATCAGAATTTCAACATCTCACCCGATATAAGATGACCAAAGAGAGGTCTTTGGATCCCTGTGAAGAAGGTCCGGAACCCCAGTTATTTCGGCCCTCTCTTCTCTTCACTGTTGGAGGTAGAGGCAGAAGATTTTTTCTCCCGGGTGGCCAACCACCGAAGACTTCTCGGGTCCAGACGATCTTTCAAGGGATCCTGTTCGTGACGCCAAGTTTGTGATGGAAATTCATCTTGAGATTTGAAATAATGAAAGTCTCAGACTGGAGTTGCCTTTGAGTCTTTATAATAGTAAAATCTGCAGAGGTTACACAAACAAGCACGGGTGCTCAAAATGGAACTGGCCGCAAGTTCACAAAAGCCAGAACTAATACAAAGAGGTGCTTCATGAAATGTAATATGAAAAAAAGACATGAAATCATCATCTGTGTCTATCTGCTGTATCCGTCCGCTGTAGCAAACTCCCTGTTTGTCAAGGTCACAGCAGTGAGACACCTGGTCAATGGGATTTTTCCCACCACAATGCCAATAAGTTAAACCGCAGTATCACAAACACTCAAGACATGGAAACATTGGAATTGTATTTAAGGAAGATATATGGGGTCAGATCGGTCTCAATATTCACATATGCACACAGAAGGATTCACAAATATATTCCAATTCACACACAAATAGTTATCAATGTATATAAATGTTTTTTAAAGTATTTCTGCATTTGTGTGTGGGTTTTTCTATTTCTGTGTGGATTTCTATGCATTTGTGTGTGGATTCTGTCATGGTTACCCACACACACACACTCTCAGCATTTCCTGTTTCATGTTTTATGTCACTACCTGTTTTACTTTGATACTCACGTTTGTCTCTGTTCCCTTTTAGGTAACTTCCCTTGTGTGTCTCATGGATTACCTTCCCCTCCCTAATATGTTTCACCTGTGTGTAGTTAACTTGATTTCTGTTTAGTATATATGGTCTGCGTCTCCCTCTATCCTGTGCCAGTTCGTCTCGTCTTGTAGGGTTCCAAGCGATATACCCACGTCGAGTCTTGTCTTGTGCTTTTGACCACGTTTTTGTATTTACCGACCTAGCCTTAGCATCACGTCTTTTGGAAACCTCTGCCTTGTATCAAGAGTTGTGCTTTTGGGTCCTCAGTTCATGTACTCAGCCTTAACAGATACGTATGCACTTGTGTATGGATTCGTATGCATTTGGGTGTGGATTCGTATGTATTTGTGTGTGGATCACTCTACATTTGTGTGTGGGTTTTTTGAGACTTCCCTGACGTCGCTGGATTTACAAATGCATTTTTTTGGGACTTATCTGTAGCCAATCAGATGTCGCCCTCATTTTCAACCAATCACCGACCAGCGATACAGGTTCAGCAGCCGCCTGGCTGTTCACACCAGACGCGCAAAAAAAACGCACAAGAGGGGGCTGTTGCAGGCAAACAACTATTTGAATAAAAGCACTGCGTCAACCAATTAGTCCCTCTGCTTATTTTCAAGATGTTATTTAAAGCAGGTCCGGCCCTGGCAATGTTGGAGCCCTAGGCGAGATTTCATACACACGCAAATTGTTATGCATCCACAATAACTTTGGGACTGTGTACAGATGCACACACATGCAGAAAAAAATGTAGGCCATAAAAAAAAATATATATATATAAAAATAATCTGAAATCTGCTCATGAATAGTTAGCTAGCTGTCAGAGCTAGCTATTAATGACAACAAAAATAACCATTAATGATGTGCTCAATCGTGGTGATTCTTACTTCTATATTGTTCTTTCTTCTCCTCCTCTTCTTTGTGGTGCTTTTTGAATTGTGAACCCGATAATATAATCCTTTTTTGATTAATCTTTGACTGTAACTGCAGTAACCCTGCAGACACACACCGGAGGCAGAAGCGCCTATTCTCGTGCGAGCAGCCGCCTGGCTGTTCACACAGGAAGCGCATTTCTCCGCGCCGGTTCAGGGGTAAATGATGATGGTCTTCACAGGTGACTGACCTACTCAAGCTTATAGCCGCCAGCCCCCCACAAGAGATTGTGTGCTTGTGTGTGTCTGTCTGTTTAGACACAACTGACAAATGTGTGGAATAAGCATATAATTAATGATGGGAAAATTTCATCATGGGGGGACAAAAATCGGGGAAATTGAAACTCCAGGAGAACAGCGGGAAAATCAAAAGTATTGGATGCATACTTAATCATTTATATAATATATAATATATCACATATATCGTTTAATATCGATTTTCTGTGTGTTTTCTGGCCCAATTCGCTGGCAGCGAGCTGGCCGTGGCGCTTCCCGGCACTTCACTGCCGGTGTGAACAGCCCAATTGATTAACATGGGTGAGAAAAGAAGGCGGACAACTTTTCTTGGCGCTTCGCCTCCGCTTCTGCCTCCGGTGTGAACCCAGCATTAAAGGATGATGGTGTGACGTTACTGCGTTGGTTAACATTGCATGTATCACGTCATGATAAATCAGCCTCTTGTGCCGCCCTCTAGCAATTTTGCGCCCTAGGCAACCGCCTATGCCAAGAGCCGCCCCTGATTCAAAGGATACATTATAATATAACAATCATAACAAGTACAGATGAGACATATTTCTTCTTCTGTTTTCTTCTTCAGGGCCAACTAGTGAGTTTTTAAACCGCAGAGGTTTCCCTCTGGAGCAGGTTTTCATCAAGGATGTCTCTGTACATTGCTGCATTCATCTTTCCCTCGATCCTGACTAGTCTCCCAGTTCCTGCCGCTGAAAAACATCCCCACAGCATGATGCTGCCACCACCATGCTTCACTGTAGGGATGGTATTAGCCAGGTGATGAGCGGTGCCTGGTTTCCTCCAGACATGACGCTTGGCATTCAGGCCAAAGAGTTCAATATTTGTTTCATCAGACCAGAGAATTTTTTTCTCATGGTCTGAGAGTCCTTCAGGTGCCTTTTGGCAAACTCCAGGTGGGCTGTCATGTGCCTTTTACTGAGGAGTGGCTTCCGTCTGACCACTCTACCATACAGGCCTGATTGGTGGAGTGCTGCAGAGATGGTTGTCCTTCTGGAAGGTTCTCCTCTCTTCACAGTGCAACGCTGGAGCTCTGTCAGAGTGACCATCGGGTTCTTGGTCACCGCTCAGTTTGGCCGGTTGGCCATCTCTAGGAAGAGTCCTGGTGGTTCCAAACTTCTTCCATTTACGGATGATAGAGGCCATTGTGCTCATTGGGACCTTTAATGCTGCAGACATTTTTCTTTACCCTTCCCCAGATCTGTGCCTTCCCCAGATCTGTGCCTCGATACGATCCTGTCTCGGAGGTCTACAGACAATTCCTTGGACTTCATGGCTTGGTTTGTGCTCTGACATGCACTGTCAACTGTGGGACCTTATATAGACGGTGTGTGCCTTTCCAAATCATGTCCATTCAACTGAATTCACCAGAGGTGGACTCCAATCAAGTTGTAGAAACAGCTCAAGGATGATCAGTGGATACAGGATGCACCTGAGCTCAATTTTGAGTGTCATGGCAAAGGCTGTGAATACTTATGTACATGTGGATTTTTGGTTTATTATTTTTAATAAATTTGCAAATATTTCCCCAAAACTTTTTTCACGTTATCATTATGGGTTATTGTGTGTAGAATTTTGAGGAAAAAAAAATTTAATCCATTTTGGAATAAGGCTGTAACATAACAAAATGTGGAAAAAGTGAAGCGCTGTGAATACTTTCTGGATGCACTGTTTATTGTGGTGGAAATTTGACCTGGTGAGGCTTCTGAAATAAAGAGGTGTGAGAATAATAGTCTTTTAAGTATACTTTATTCATTGCAAGGATGGTCAGACAATCATACAACATGCAAAGAGCATTCTGCAGAGGAAATGACAAAGAAACATTCCCAGGACATCATTAACCCTTGTGTTGTTCCTGGGTCTAATTGACCCAGAGTGTGTGTGTGTGTGTGTATGTGCGTGCGTGCGTGAGTGCGTGCGTGTGATCATACGCAAGCCCTGGCCGGTCAGGGTGACCCAAGGATTGTCATTATCCAATTCTCATGGGGTAATTGAGACCAATGGATTGTCATGGGAGGGGTCAGACCCCAGCACCGACCCCCAGCACCTGTGGTGCTCTGCGTGGGGTCATTATGACCCACACCTGATTCCAATTGATAATCAGGGGGATACATTAGACCCATATATAAGGCTCAGTGTGGGGTCATTATGACCCACACCTGATTCCAATTGATAATCAGGGGGGTACATTAGACCCATATATAAGGCTCAGTGTGCCACTCTCTCACGGACCATGGAAAGATGTCACGTCAGAAGCGTTTCACCAGAGAACAGGTTCTCCAACAGCTATTCTCCCAGCAACCATCCTCTGAACCCGAAGAGAACGCGAAAGAGCCAGACCGAGAAGCGGACGGACAACGAGATGGAGAAGCAGACCGAGAAGCAGACCGAGAAGCAGACAGAAAAGCAGACAGAGAGGACGGAGACGGAGACGGAGACAACGGCGATAGCGAAGAAGACGAAGACGAAGAAGGTCAATATGACGACGACGACGGTGACGAAGATTACGACCCAGTGGGTGATGCTTCTGCAGATTCCTCCTCCTTGGAAGAAGAAGGAGAAGGAGGACAAGACAGCGGCGACACCACCACCACCACCGGACTCGTGAAAAGAGACACCTTCCCCTCAAGAAACGGGGAAATAACATGGTCCTCGAGGGCGTACAGCCGAGAAGAGGGCCACTGCTCCTCCTCCTCCTCCTCCTCCTCCTCCTCCTCCTCTGCTGCGGCTCAAAGCGGGGTCATCCAGGGCCCCACGATCCACGCGACGTCCCGCACCGGTGACCTTGCCTCGACGTTCCACCTGTTCATCACACCGACGGTGGAGAACATCATCCTGGAGATGACGAATCGGGAGGGTCGTAGAAAATACGGTGACGAATGGAAAGGGATGGACGAGACCGACCTGCGCGCCTACGTAGGGCTGCTGATCTTAGCGGGCGTGTACAGGTCCCGGGGCGAGGCCGCCGCCAGCCTGTGGGACGCAGAGAGCGGCCGGGCGATATTTCGTGCCACGATGCCCCTAAAACTCTTCCACACGTACTCCAGGCTGCTGCGCTTCGACGACCGCGAGACAAGACGCACAAGACGAGCCACGGACAAATTGGCGGCCGTGCGAGAGGTCTGGGACACATGGGTGTCGCGGCTACCGCACCTCTACAACCCGGGGCCCGAAGTGACCGTGGACGAGCAACTGGTTCCGTTCAGAGGTTAGTCTTTTTTTAAATTTATATTATTATTATGTTATGTTATGTTATGTAGATAGCGGCTGTTAGTCCTCGTCCTCATCTCATCTCCTCTCATCTCTTCTCCTCCTGTTTTTCTCTCTAGGCCGGTGTCCATTCCGTCAGTACATGCCCAGCAAGCCGGCGAAATACGGGATCAAGTCGTGGGTGGCCTGCGATGCGAAATCAAGCTACGCTTGGAAGAGTGTACACCGGAAAGCTGAGCGGCGGACGGCCAGAACGGAACCAGGGGTTGCGGGTAGTGCTCGATGTAACGGAGGGACTGCACGGTCGTAACGTCACGTGCGACAATTACTTCACCTCCTACCAACTCGCGCGGCAGCTCCTGGAGAGGAAGCTCACCGTGGTCGGCACTGTTCGGAAGAACAAGCCGGAGATCCCGACCGGGCTGCTCGCGGTCAGGGGAAGAGAGGTGTTCTCATCCAAATTCGCATTCACGCCCACTGCCACTCTTGTGTCCTACATCCCGAAGAAAAACAGGAACGTGGTTCTCCTGAGCACCCGACACTCTGAGGCCGACATCAGCGGCCGCGAGGATGGGAAACCGGTCATCGTCCTGGACTACAACCGCAACAAAGGTGGCGTGGACAACCTAGACAAGGTGATCGGAACGTACAGCTGCAGGAGGATGACCGCGCGCTGGCCCCTGGTCATATTTCACAACATTCTAGATGTCTCTTCCTACAACGCCTTTGTGATATGGAGAGAGATCCACCCAGACTGGATGCTGGGCAAGCGGAACAAGCGGAGGGTGTTCCTGGAGCAGCTGGGAAAGGCTCTGGTCACTCCGTTCATCGCACGAAGGGAGCGCTTCCCCCGCACGGACGCGTCTGCCGCGGTGGTGAAGGCTATTAAAGATGCTGCTGCCGCACAGAGAGATGTTGACTACGACGCTCGACCCGATTGTCTGGCCTCCTCCATACCCCTAGCAGCAGCCCCGCTCAGGGCGAGTAAGAGGAAGAGGTGTCAGATATGCCCCAGGAAGAAGGACTGTAAAACTCACACCATGTGCCGTGGGTGTAACAAATACATCTGCAAGGGCTGCTCTCATGTCTATTGCGCTACGTGTGCGCCATAATATGGGGGGGGGCTATGTGAGGGAGCCAACAGCCGGGAGAAGCAAGGACAACACAAGGGTTATCATGGTGATAAGAAATTAATTGCTGTTTTTGTGGAAGAAAGGCATTTTCGTGAGTAAAGAGCAAGCATGGAGGGTGTAGGACAGGGGTCGGCTACCCGCGGCTCTGGAGCCGCATGCAGCTCTTCATCCCCTCTGCAGTGGCTTCATGTACAGTGTTGTTGGCATTCATTGAACACGTTCATATGAGTGACATTCACTCAAGCGAGGGTAAACTTCACTCACGTTCACGTAAAATTTTTAAATCATCATCATATCAGGCCATTATGTGAAATACCAGGAGCGAGAGAAAATGTGTGTGTGTGTGTGTGTGTGTGTGTGCTCATACAGCGCACATACACACACACACACACACACACACACCGGAGCTCGGCCCCCCCCGCCCCAACTCACTAGCTCAGAGTATACAAACTATGAGAGTGACACATTCAGTGAGATAAAAGTTCGTTCACGTGAAGCAGCCGGTCAGTGACTTTGTTGAAAAACTGTGCAAACAGTGAAAACACAGTTTCTCTGGTCACAGCTGCTCAGTAATCAGAGCAGAAGCTGCAGTTAATTTGTACTGAGCTGGAGTTTCTGTGTCCTCCTCCACTCTGACCTGCTCTCACTTTAACTAATAAACACTCATCACTAGTTATCAGGACCTGATCAGTACATGAAGTAACTTAGTGTTTGTTTGATTCCAGAGTTTATGAGGCTGCATTTAAACATCATGAAAAATGACTCGTCAACATGATGTGCTCAGTACAACATGAGACGTGACGCACACAGTCAGGACTCAGTGTTAAAATGACATGATCCGACACCATCGATTAATAACTAAACACATAATCATAAGTTTGTCACCTTAATCATCCCAATACAAAAATGGAACAATGAACGTGAACTAGTTCATTTTTGGAATCGTGAACTTAGTTCAAAACTTAAAAAAATATATCTATGAACGTGAACTAGTTCATTTTCATCTGCATGAACTGAACTTTGAACTACTTCATTTTAAGTGTGAACAGAACACTGAGTATTACTATATATAAAACTTTATAAGCTGTGTTATCAAATATGTTTTACGGCTCCAGAAGAATTTTATTTGGTGGAAGAGGGGGCAAAATGGCTCTTTTGATAGTCAATCAATCAATCAAATTTTATTTGTATAGCTCATATTCACAAATCACAATTTGTCTCATAGGGCTTCAACATGGTGTGACATCCTCTGCCCTTAACCCTCAACAAGAGTAAGGAAAAACTACTAAAAACCCTTTTAACAGGGTAAAAAGAACGTAGAAACCTCAGAGAGAGCCACATGTGAGGCATCCCTCTCCCAGGACGGACAGAAGTGCAATAGATGTCAAGTGTAAAGGAGAACATCGGCAAGATAAAGGTTTTAGCAGCATTGATAAGGGTAAACAGGTGAATTGGTGGATTAATGTCATTAATGGTCAAGTATCTGAGGAGAAATACTCCTCTATGTATCAGCAGTCCTGCTGCAATCATAGTCTATGGTCAGCAGCCAGCAAGATCATGATACACCATCAAGATCGGATGCCACTATAGTCCACAGTCATTGTCCACTGCCGCCATTAGGATCCATCATCAGCTGCCACCTCAGTCGTGGTCCACCACCATTATCGGATGCCAACACGATTAAGGATCCGCCTTTATTACCACGATCAGCCAGCACGATACAGAATCCACCATTATGATCTCTGATACGTGATCCACAGAGCCTAATCCATGATGTGGCCATAGCTGCGGCCCTGGATCTGCGGACGTTAAGGCAAAGGGACTCCGGGGAAGAAGTCAAGTCAGTAACATGTATTGATGGGACGACAAGTAATCCTGAATTCTGGGAGCGCAGTGCTCTAGTGGGTTGATAAGGTACTAACAGCTCTTTAAGATATAATGGTGCCATATTATTAAGGGCCATGAAGGTGAGGAGGAGAATTTTAAATTATATTCTAGATTTAACCGGAAGCCAGTGTAGTGAAGCTAACACAGGAGAAATGTGGTCTCTTTTCTTGGTTCTTGTCAGGACACGTGCTGCGGCATTTTGGACAAGCTGCAGAGTCTTTAACGACTTACTGCTGGAGCCTGATAATAATGAATTACAATAATCCAATCTGGATGTAACAAAGTGGATTAGTTTTTCTGCATCCTTTTGAGAAAGGACATGTCTGATTTTTGAGATATTAGGCAAGCGGAAAAAGGCAGTCCTAGAAATTAGTTTTAAGTGAGAATTAAAGGATAAATCAGGATCAAAGATCACTCCCAAGTTCCTGACTGTTTCATTGGAAGCAAGGGCAATGTCGTCTAGCGCAGCTATATCATTAGATAATGTATCTCTAAGGTGTTTAGGGCCAAGTATTAGAACCTCTGTTTTATCTGAGTTTAATAAGAGAAAATTGCGGGTCATCCAGGTTTTTATGTCCTTGAGACATGCTTGGAGTTTAGTTATTTGATTACTTTGTTCAGGTTTTATTGACAAGTATAACTGGGTGTCATCCGCATAGCAGTGGAAATTTACCGAGTGTGTCCGGATAATGTTTCCTAGTGGAAGAATATATAATGAGAATAAAATTGGGCCGAGCACAGACCCCTGTGGAACACCATGGTTAACTTTGGTGCGCACAGATGACTCATCATTAATTTGCACGAATTGGGAGCGATCAGAAAAATAGGATTTAAACCAGTTTAGGGCGGTTCCTTTAATGCTAATTAACTATTCCAGTCTCTGTAATAAAATGTTATGGTCAATTGTGTCGAATGCTGCACTAAGATCTAACAGAACGAGGACAGACACAAACCCCTGATCTGAAGCTATTAGAAGGTCATTAGTGACTTTAACCAAGGCTGTCTCTGTACTATGATTAGCTCTAAACCCCCGACTGAAAGTCTTCATATATATTATTTTCCTGGAGAAACTCACACAGCTGATTGGCTACAACTTTTTCAAGGATTTTAGACAGGAAGGGGAGGTTGGATATCGGTCTGTAATTTGGTAAAACCTCTGGGTCTAGGGTGGGTTTTTTGAGATGGGGTTTGATTACAGCTAGTAAAGGACTGTGGTACAGATCCTGATGATAATGACAGATTTATTGTGTTCAGTAACGAACTATCAATTAGGGGCAGAATTTCTTTAAGTAATTTTGTAGGAATAGTATATAGTAAAGGCCCCTGGTGTAGGAGGAAATCAATTTACACAAAATCATTGTCAGAATTATATTCAAACCATTATTATTCAATTCAGTTCTATTTGTACAGCACCAAATATCCAATTCAGTGAGGGGACTTTTTTCTCATATCTATGTTGTCTAGGTAGTGAAAACCTTTGACCTTGGTCATGCTCTTGCACTCCCCAAAACACAACAGGCAGCTGCAGTGTCAATTGAATATACATATTAGATTTAACAACTTCAATCAAAATCAAAAACTTAATTTAACCAACATCATAATTAACATATTGTAGAGTCTTCAACCCATGTGCATTACGCATGTAGAGGGTCACCACAATAGAGAGGTTACTGGATCATTCGATGCATGGCGATATGGAATCAACATAAACAAAGTATCAACATAAACAAATTGTCTCATGCTATACATCATTCCTATGAGAATACGATCCTCATAGACCTTAACCGATTTATAAAATCCCTCACTCTACTTGATCAATGTTCTTGCTTTTTTCTCTGTTTATACAATGAAAACCTGAAATCATCAAAATAAGCCAAAGACCAAAACAAACACAGAAGTGTAAAATCGCATGTTCCTGACAAAATAAGCATTGCAGGTCAGGTAATAATGTTATCTACCTGTTTAAGAGATAAAATGCATCAGAAAGTTCAAATGTTCTATTTGAAAATAAAAGTCTGAAGTACTGTTGCTAGCACTGACACGGACGATTTTGTAATGTCCACCCGATTGTATGTGTACATCAGTGTTGGAGGGGGAATAAAAGGTGCTGTTCTATAAAAACATGTTATTTCATGTTTTATAGAAGTCTAACAATAAAACAATTGTATTAACAAAAGTAGCTCATATTAAGAATGCAACAAATCCATAGTAAAATAGTGCTGTAAAGTAGATCAAATATTATGTAAATATTACTTACAAATGTCTTGGTATAAAGTAAATGAAAGGTAGTTAATTTCAATATTTCAAAGTAAGATACAAAATTTACTTGCAAAATCTCAGCACATTTTATACTTAAGGGTGGAAATCTCCAGTAAAATTCTTAAGTAGTCTTTATCTTCCAATTCTTACTAGGAAGTAAACTTAACTCGAGGGTTTCCCAAATATATATTACAAAGAATTTCTGTTTGGAAATCGTTACTTAGTCACTCCAAATTTGTTCTCAGTGGATTGCTTGGATATGTGTAACTGTGCAAGAAAACCTCTAACTTGGTGCACAGAGGAAAATATTATGATAGGCCTGTCTCGAGAGCAAATTTTGTTGGATAATATATTGTCATAACTCTCAAACCATTTAAAAACACTGATATAATAATAATATTATGGCATAATCATGAATGTTCGCCTTCTCAAACATAAATTAACTTAATTGTAAAGAACATTCATTATGACAGTTGAATTTTAATTAGAAATATTAAAATATCCTTGATGAATAAAAGATTTTAAAAAACATAAATAAAATAAACCACTCAGAACTAAAACAACAGATAAAATGGACTCTCTAGCCCTGTTAACAAAAATTGCTTGAGTATATATAAAACATTTGACACAGGGGATATGTTATCAGCTCATTGAATCGTTAAAATCCAAACATTCATGTTGTACAATTACAAAATTATTGGGACAATTACAACACTAATAATTACATCAAATAGGAACACTAAAATTAATTAAAACAAAAGACAAGTTCAAACACAACAGTCCTGTAAACCATTTATAACGTCTTAATTATCGAGGGAAGCGACAGAGGCCCACCTATTAGACAAAAAATTCACTGTCCGATTACTAGAAATCACTTTTGTAACAGAAATCATGGAAATCATTTGTCTCAGGTAGAAACAAACACAGATGGCCCCACCCACAGGGATGAAGTCCTGCTGGAATAGGGTTAGGGTTAGGGGGCTCCATCAACTTCTCAGAAAGATTCATTTAAATTACCTTTACCTTTACCTATTAAACGTCCAATCAGTGTCAGGCTTTGGGTAGGATACCTCATCAGCCACACTTATATCTGGAGGTCTGTAATCAGCCTTATTATTAAAAATGGGATTAAACATTGGAGAATGCATCAAACTCAGCATATTTTAATATTCATGGTTTTAGTCAAGTCTGCTTTGTTCATCTCGTCCCCTCTAAACCATGTCAGTGTGATTGTCATCAGTTATTCTGGGTTAGGGTATATATATCTCACATATTTACTAAATCTATTTCCATATTTATACAAGGACGCGATGAAAGTAACAAATGATCATGTTTCACTGTGCTGTACTTTTTCCTAGTTTGCTGAAAAGTGATACATTTTTCCCTCCTGCAAACTATTGTGATCTTATCATCTCATTGATCCCCCCCTTTTCCCACCTCTGATGGGATGTAGACAACGGAACAAAAAGGGATCACGGACAGACTGGACAACGTTTCAATGCATAATTTACTTAAATCAACACCAAAAGCATATCTAGAATCAGTGTAAATGGTTGCAACTTTGTTCTTTTCTAGAATTCAGGTCCTTGTAAGGGCGCACAAGACCGTAGAGGTAACAGAAGGTAACGCTTGTGCTTCCACTACTATTTATTCAGATATTACAGCGTAGCAATAGGTTTTATTTATTTATAATTTTTTTGTGTCAGATGGTCTGCTAACTGACCCGTCCATGTACAGAATCAAATTAAAATCTGGTATTGGTGTCTGCAACAAATCTGGTCTCTGGTTAAATGACCACAAGACAGTCATGTTCATTATTTTCATCCATCATAGGAAGAAGAGTATCTGGGTTCAGATCACTCTTTACAGTACAGTTTTACATTCACCCATTCACACATACATTCATACAGGGAATCTACCCCTCAGCCACAGCCGCCCGTTTACCGTGCTCCTGGGGCTTATTTAGAATTTTTAACGGAATTCCCTGAGTTTTTATCAAACCTAGTCCTAAAAAACGATAAAATTATTATTGTCGGTGACTTTGATATTCATGTTGACAATAATAATGATAGCCTTAGCGTAGTATTTATTTCAGTACTAGACTCAATTGGTTTCAGTCAGTGTGTACACCAACCTACTCATTGTTGTAACCACACACTTGACCTTGTATTATCATACTGTGTCAAAATTGAACATCTAACAGTACTTCCACGTAATCCAATTCTATCAGACCATAATTTAATAACCTTTGATTTTTCATTATCAGAATATACGCCACATATATATAAAAAACTCCTTTTCTAGATGTCTACCTGATAGTGCTGTAGCTAAATTTAAGGAAATAATTTAAACCCGTATTATCCGTCGATATAACCAACAATTCTTTAAAAACCCTCGCTCCACTGAGATTGACCATCTTGTCGATAGCTTACGATTAACATTAGACTCAATAGCGCCTCTAAGAAACGTGTAAAACATAGTAAATTAGCTCTGTGGTATAATTCCAAGACACATGAATTAAAACAAGCGTCAAGAAAACTAGAAAGGAAGTGTTGAAAATCTCCTAGCCTGGAAAAATAGTGTTAAAGCATATAAGAAGGCCCTCCACAAAGCAAGAGCTGCCTACTACTCCACACTAATAGAAGAAAATAAAAACAACCCCAGGTTTCTCTTCAGCACTGTAGCCAGGCTGACAGAGTCACACCTCCACCGAACCCAGTATTCCTCGATCCCTGAATAGCAATATCCATATGACCTTCTTTAATGACAAAATTCGAACTATTAGAGAAATAAAATCAACCATCACCTGCCCTCAGTTGGCACTAAAACCCTATCAAGAATAGAAATGTCAGAAACAGCTGAGAATCTTACCAATTATTTAGACAGCTTCTCTCTGATCACCCTTGATCAGCTGACCAAAATAATTTCATGTTCTAAACCAACAACTTGTATCTTAGATCCCATCCCTACAAAATTCTGCCCCTAATTGATAGTACGTTACTGAACACAATCAATCTGTCATTATCATCAGGATATGTACCACAGTCTTTTAAAATAGCTGTAATCAAACCCCTTCTCAAAAAATCCACACTAGACCCGGAGGTTTTAGCCAACTACAGACCGATCTGTGTCAGTTTCTCCAGGAAAGTAATGTCTATGAAGACTTTCAGTCGGGGTTTAGAGCCAATCACAGCACGGAGACAGCCTTGGCAAAAGTCACTAATGACCTTCTAATAGCTTCAGATCAGGGGTTTGTGTCTGTCCTTGTTCTGTTAGATCTTAGTGCTCTGTGCTCGGCCCAATTTTATTCTCATTATATATGCTTCCACTAGAAAACATTATCAGGACACACTCTGTAAATTTCCACTGCTATGCAGATGACACCCAGTTATACTTGTCGATAAAACCTGAACAATGTAATCAATTAACTAAACTCCAAGCATGCCTCGAGGACATAAAAACCTGGCAATTTTCTCTTATTAAACTTATTAATACTTGGCCTAAACACCTTAGAGATACATTATCTAATGATATAGCTGTGCTAGACGACATTGCTCTTGCTTCCAATGAAACAGTCAGGAACTTGGGAGTGATCTTTGATCCTGATTTGTCCTTTAATTCTCACTTAAAACAAATTTCTAGGACCGCCTTCTTTCATTTGCGTAACATCTCAAAAATCAGACATGTCCTTTCTCAAAAAGAAGCAGAAAAACTAGTCCACGCCTTTGTTACATCCAGACTTGATTATTGTAATTCCTTATTATCAGGCTCCAGCAGTAAGTCGTTAAAGACTCTGTCTCCTCTCCTGTGGAATCATCTCCCACTTTCAATTCGGGAGGCAGACACCATCTGTACGTTTAAGAGTAGGCTTAAAACCTTCTTTTACGATAAAGCTTATAGTTAGAGCCGGTCCAGGCTTATCCTGGACCTGCTCTTAGTTATGCTGCTATAGGTCTAGAATGTCGGGGGACACATGACACACAGAGCTTCTCTTCCCAGCTTCTCCTTCCTCTTCTCAATCCTTATCACATCATAGAAATTAATATCTCATCAATACATGTTACTGACTTGACTTCTTCCCCGGAGTCCCTTTGCCTTATCGTCCGCAGATCCAGGGCCATATCGTGGATTATGATGGTGGATCGCGTATCAGAGATTGTGATCGTAATGGTAGATCCTGTATCGTGTTGGCATCTGATAATGGTGGTGGACCACGATTGAGGTGGCAGCTGATGGTGGATCCTGATGGTGACTGTGGACTATAGTGGCATCCGATCTTGATAGTGGATCATGATCGTGGTGGCTGCTGACCATGGACTATGATTACAACAAGACTTCTTGATATATAATATTTCTCCTCAGATACTCGACCATTACTGACAATAATCCATCAATTAATTTACCTTCAGTTATGCTACAAAGTGTTTATTCTAATCAATGCTGCAAATACCCTTATCTTGCTGATGTTCTCCTTTACACTTGACATCTATTGCACTTCTGTCCGTCCTGGGAGAGGGATCCCTCACATGTGGCTCTCTACCAAGTATTCTTCTAGCTAATGTCCAGTCTCTGGATAACAAGCTGGACGAATTTCGGAGCAGGATGGCTTTTCAACGGGACATCAAGTTTTGTAACGTGATGGTGTTCACGGAGACTTGGCTCGACCCCTCAATCCCGGACTCCGCCATTGTTCCCGAGGGGGTCTCCATTCACCGCCAGGACCGGACAACAAACTCGGGGAAGAGCAAGGGAGGAGGTGTCTGCTGCATGGTGAACAATCTATGGTGCTCAGATGTCGAGATTATTTCTTCGGACTGTTCTCCGGACCTGGAGCACCTCATGATCAGATGTCGGCCTTATTACATCCCGAGGGAGTTTACATCGGTCGTTATAACAGCGGTGTATATTCCGCCATAGGCCGACACTAATCAGGCACTGGACGAGCTGCATGCGGTTATCGACAGGACAGAGACATCACGGCCCGAGGCTGCATTTATTGTGGCCGGTGATTTTAACAACGCCAAGATGAGGAAAGTCCTGCCGTGATACCACCAACACATCAGCTGTCCTACACGCGGAGCGAACACGCTCGACCATGTTTACACTCCCTTCCAGGGTGCGTATAAGGCCCTCCCCCGCCCCCCATTCGGCAAATCGGATCACGTCTCAGTTCAGCTGCTGCCTTCCTATAGGCAGAAACTGAAACGTGACAGACCGGTGACTCAGACCATTCAGCGGTGGACCGACCAATCAGACTCGGCTCTACGGGACTGCTTCAGCACGACGGAGTGGTGCGTGTTCCAGGATGACAACATCAACACGTACACGGACGCGGTCATCTGCTACATCAGCAAGTGCATCGATGACGTTGTACCCAGGATTACTGTACGAACATTCCCAAACCAGAAGCCCTGGATTAATGGTGACGTCCATGCAAAACTCAAAGCACGGACAAATGCCTACATCTCAGGTGATCTGGAGGAGTACAGGAAGTCCAGGTACGTGCTCCGGAGTGCTATTAGCAGTGCCAAGAGACTTTACAGGGACAAGGTGGAGTCTCACTACAAGGGCTCCAACACAAGGAACATGTGAGCTGGACTCAAAACCATCTCGGACTACAAAGCAAAGACCAGCAGTGCTGATGTAGTGTCTGCATCCCTCCCAGAGGATCTGAACATCTTTTATGCACGCTTTGAGAGCAACTCCCCGGCTGTGGAGATCCAAGAGGCCCAGGAGGACCGCTGCCCCCCTGTAATATCCAGGGCAGACTTATGGAGATCTTTTAACCGGATCAACACACGCAAGGCACCTGGACCTGATGGCATTCCTGGCCGAGCTCTCAAGGTGTGTGCTGATCAGCTGGCAGATGTGTTCGCTGTCATTTTCAACCTGTCACTGCTCCAGTCTGTAGTCCCCGCATGTTTCAAGGAGACCATCATTGTCCCTGTTCCCAAAAAAACTAAAACCCTCTGCTTGAACGATTACCGCCCAGTAGCACTCACCTCCACCATCATGAAGTGTTTTGAGCGGCTAGTCAAACCCTTCATCACCTCCTCCCTCCCTGACTCTCTGGACCCTCTTCAGTTTGCCTACAGGCCAAATAGGTCGACTGCAGATGCCATCTCCCTCACCCTTCACACTGCCCTCTCCCACCTGGACCAGAGGGACACATATGTGAGAATGCTGTTCATTGACTACAGTTCAGCATTCAACACCATCGTGCGCCTGAAGCTCGTCACCAAGCTCAGAGACCTTGGGCTCAACATCGCCCTCCGTGAGTGGATTCTGAACTTCCTGACGGGCAGACCACAGGCGGTGCGGATAGGCAGCACCACATCCTCCACCCTGACTCTAAATACCGGTGCCCCCCAGGGCTGCGTGCTCAGTCCTCTCCTTTACTCCCTGTTCACGCATGACTGCGTGGCCACCCACAGCTCCAACACCATCGTTAAGTTTGCTGATGACACGACCGTCATAGGCCTGATCACCGGCGACGATGAGAAGGCTTACAGAGAGGAGGTCAGAGCCCTGACATCTTGGTGCCAGGACAACAACCTCCATCTCAACGTCGGCAAAACGAAGGAGCTGATTGTGGACTACAGGAAGAGAAAAGGAGTAGAACACGCCCCCCTCTCCATCAACGGGACTACGGTGGAGCGAGTCAGCAGCTTCAGGTTCCTCGGGGTCCACATCAGTGATGACCTGACCTGGACCCACCACACAGACCCCATTAGGAAGACAGCCAGACAGCGGCTCTTCTTCCTCCGCAGGCTGCGGAGGCTCAACATGGATGCCAGGATTCTCTGCAATTTCTACAGGTGCACCATAGAGAGTATCCTGACTGGCTGCATCACCGCCTGGTACGGCAGCTGCACCGCCCTGAACCGCAAGGCTTTGCAGAGGGTGGTGAAGTCTGCCCAGCACATCACCAGGACGGAGCTACCATCCATGGAGGACCTCTACACCCAGCGGTGTAGGAAGAAGGTCAACCGGATCATTAAAGACCCCTATCACCCCAGCCATAAACTTTTCTGCCTGCTGCCGTCTGGCCGACGGTACCGCAGCATCCGGGCCCGCACCACAAGGCTCAGAGACAGTTTCATCCCCCAGGCCATAAGACTTTTAAACTCCTCCAATCTGTCAAATTCCACTTAATCTGCACCTTATCACATTTGCACTATTGCACATTTGCACTACTGTTTTTCTTCTTGTTTTTCTTTTTTTTATTCAGGTGTATATATATATTTTTAGATATATATTTTATTTTATATTTCTAATTTTTAATTTTGATGTTCTATTTTATCTTATTTTACTAATATTATGAGCATTGCTATAAGAGAGCCTGTGACCCAATAATTTCATTGCAAGCGACTGCTTAATGTAATCATTGCATATGACAATAAACTCTTGAATCTTGAATCTTGAATCTGAGGTTTCTACCTTCTTTTTAGCCTGTTAAAAGGGTTTTTTAATAGTTTTTCCTTACTCTTGTTGAGGGTTAAGGGCAGAGGATGTCACACCTTGTTAAAGCCCTCTGAGACAAATTGTGATTTGTGAATATGGGCTATACAAATACAATTTGATTGATTGATTGATTGAAATCGCTTGTGAGAACTTATCTCACTTCACCATTGGACAGACCTTTGAAACGAAAAGTCACTTGTGATTGGCTGGTAGATTTGTTGCTATTGGTCACCCTGGGTCATTATAATACACACGTGGGTAAACCCCTCCCACACGATATTAATAAGAATAAGAATTAATACATAGTTATTATTACTAATAATTTATTTATTAATATTAATTATTAGTACGCCTTTACCAAAATAACTGCAGTTACTGAAGACTTTACATCTATTCATGTGATGCTTGATGTTATATGTTGAACATATTGTAGAGGGAAAAAAACATTTACAAGGTATATGTTGAGTCAAAGCTTTATTTACATACAGTAAAAACACAACTGGCCTAGCCAGTGACAAACTAATCAGGTGAAGCTTGAAATGTCTCTTTGCTGCCTCTGGGTCATAAGTTCTTGGTGGGACTGAATCTGCTCCAGTGTGTAGACGTCTGTGGTGTGTAGCTGTGAGATTCAGTGTAGCTTCTGGTCTTCTTTCAAGACCAACACACCTCAGTCCAGCAGAGATTGAAACATGCCTGTTATCGCTCTGTGAGGCAAGGGATACTATCAATCAATCAATCAAATTTTATTTGTATAGCCCATATTCACAAATCACAATTTGTCTCATAGGGCTTTAACAGGGTGTGACATCCTCTGCCCTTAACCCTCAACAAGAGTAAGGAAAAACTACTAAAAAACCCTTTTAACAGGGTAAAAAGAACGTAGAAACCTCAGAGAGAGCCACATGTGAGGGATCCCTCTCCCAGGATGGACAGAAGTGCAATAGATGTCAAGTGTAAACATGACCAAGATAAAGGTTTTAGCAGCATTGATAAGGGTAAACAGGTGAATTGGTGGATTAATGTCATTAATGGTCAAGTATCTGAGGAGAAGTACTCCTCTCTGTATCAGCAGTCCTGCTGCAATCATAGTCTTATGGACAGCAGCCAGCAAGATCATGATACACCATCAAGATCGGATGCCACTATAGTCCACAGTCATTGTCCACTGCCGCCATTTAGGATCCATCGTCAGCTGCCACCTCGGTCGTGGTCCACCACCATTATCGGATGCCAACACGATAAAGGATCCGCCTTTATTACCACGATCAGCCAGCACGATACAGAATCCGCCATACTGGATCCACCATTACGATCTCTGATACACGATCCACAGATCCTAATCCATGATGTGGCCACAGCTGCGGCCCCGGATCTGCGGACGATAGGGCAAAGGGACTCCGGGGAAGAAGTCAAGTCAGTAACATGTATTGATGGGATATGAATTACATTGATGTGATAACAGTTTGAGAAGTGGAAGGAGAAGCTGGGAAGAGAAGCTCCGTGTGTCATGTGTCCCCCGACCTTCTAGACCTATAGCAGCATAACTAAGAGCAGGTCCAGGATAAGCCTGGACCGGCTCTAACTATAAGCTTTATCAAAAAGGAAGGTTTTAAGCCTACTCTTAAACATACAGATGGTGTCTGCCTCCCGAATTGAAAGTGGGAGATGATTCCACAGGAGAGGTGCTTGGTAGCTGAAGGTTCTGGCTCCTACTCTACTTTTAGAGACTTTCGGGACGACAAGTAATCCTGAATTCTGGGAGCGCAGTGCTCTAGTGGGGTTATATGGTACTATCAGCTCTTTAAGATATAGTGGTGCCATATTATTAAGGGCCTTGAAGGTGAGGAGGAGAATTTTAAATTCTATTCTAGATTTAACCGGAAGCCAGTGTAGTGAAGCTAATACTGGAGAAATGTGCTCTCTTTTATTGGTTCTTGTCAGGACACGTGCTGGGGCATTTTGGACAAGCTGCAGAGTCTTTAACGATTTACTGCTGGAGCCTGATAGTAATGAATTACAATAATCCAATCTGGATGTAACAAAAGCGTGGACTAGTTTTTCTGCATCCTTTTGCGAGAGGACATGTCTGATTTTTGCAATATTACGCAAGTGAAAAAAGGCTGTCCTAGAAATTAGTTTTAGGTGAGAATTAAAGGATAAATCGGGGTCGAAGATCACTCCCAAGTTCCTGACTGTTTCATTGGAAGCAAGGGCGATGTCGTCTAGCGCAGCTATATTATTAGATATTGTATCTCTAAGGTGTTTAGGGCCAAGTATTAGAACCTCTGTTTTATCTGAGTTTAATAAGAGAAAATTGCGGGTCATCCAGGTTTTTATGTCCTTGAGACATGCTTGGAGTTTAGTTATTTGATTACTTTGTTCAGGTTTTATTGACAAATATAACTGGGTGTCATCCGCATAGCAGTGGAAATTTACCGAGTGTGTCCTGATAATGTTTCCGAGTGGAAGCATATATAATGAGAATAAAATTGGGCCGAGCACAGAGCCCTGTGGAACACCATGGTTAACTTTGGTGCGCACAGATGACTCATCATTAATTTGCACGAATTGGGAGCGATCAGAAAAATAGGATTTAAACCAGTTTAGGGCGGTTCCTTTAATGCTAATTAACTGTTCCAGTCTCTGTAATAAAATGTTATGGTCAATTGTGTCGAAAGCTGCACTAAGATCTAACAGAACGAGGACCGACACAAACCCCTGATCTGAAGCTATTAGAAGGTCATTAGTGACTTTAACCAAGGCTGTCTCTGTACTATGATTAGCTCTAAACCCCGACTGAAAGTCTTCATATATATTATTTTCCTGGAGAAACTCACCCAGCTGATTGGCTACAACTTTTTCTAGTATTTTAGACAGGAAGGGGAGATTAGATATAGGTCTGTAATTTGCTAAAACCTCTGGGTCTAAGGTGGGTTTTTTAAGAAGGGGTTTGATTACAGCTATTTTAAAAGACTGTGGTACATATCCTGATGATAATGACAGATTTATTGTGTTTAGTAACGAACTATTAATTAGGGGCAGAATTTCTTTAAGTAATTTTGTAGGAATGGGATCTAAGATACAAGTTGTTGGTTTAGAACCTGAGATTAGTTTGGTCAGCTGATCAAGGGTGATCAGAGAGAAGCTGTCTAAATAATTGGTAGGATTCTCAGCCGTTTCTGAGATTTCGGTTCTTGGTAGGGTATTAGTGCCAATTGAGGGCAGGAGAGATGGTTGATTTTATTTCTAATAGTTAGAATTTTATCATTAAAGAAATTCATAAAGATATTGCTATTTAGGGATCGAGGAATACTGGGTTCGGTGGAGGTGTGACTCTCTGTCAGCCTGGCTACAGTGCTGAAGAGAAACCTGGGGTTGTTTTTATTCTCTTCTATTAGTTTTGAGTAGTAGGCAGCTCTTGCTTTGTGGAGGGCCTTCTTGTATGCTTTAACACTACTCTTCCAGTCTAGGAGATATTCAATACGGTTGCTGGAGCGCCACCTCCTTTCTAGTTTTCTTGATACTTGTTTTAACTCATGTGTCTTGGAATTATACCACGGAGCTAATTTACTATGTTTTACACATTTCTTTTTTAGAGGCGCTATTGAGTCTAATGTTAATCGTAATGAGTTTACAGAGCTATCGACGAGATGGTCAATCTCAGTGGAACTCGCGTTTTTAATGAATTTGTTATTCATATCGACGGATAATACGGGTTTAAATGTAATTGGAATTATTTCCTTAAATTTAGCTACAGCACTATCAGGTAAACATCTAGAAAATGAGTTTATTATTAGTGGAATATATTCTGATAGTGAAAAATCAAAGGTTATTAAATTATGGTCGGATAGAATTGGATTGTGCGGAAGTACCGTTAGATGTTCAATTTTGACACCGTATGATAGTATAAGGTCAAGTGTGTGGTTACAACAATGAGTAGGTTGGTGTACACACTGACTGAAACCAATTGAGTCTAATATCGAAATAATGCTACGCTAAGGCTATCTTTATTATTATCAACATGAATATTAAAGTCACCAACAATAATAATTTTATCGGTCTTTAGGACGAGGTTTGATAAAAACTCAGGGAATTCCGTTAAAAATTCAGTATAAGCCCCAGGGGCACGGTAAACTACAGCAAATATGATTGGCTGTTGGTGTTTCTTGGATTGGCGTGGAAGACTAAGAACAAGACATTCAAATGAGTTGTAGCTTAGTTTAGGTTTAGGATTAATTGATAGACTGGAGTTAAAAATAGCAGCAACTCCACCTCCTCGACCAAATTCTCTGGGAACGTGTGTATTACATGACTGGGGGGAGTAGATTCATTTAGACTGACATATTCATCAGGATGCAGCCACGTCTCAGTGAGGGACAATAAATCTATTTTGTTATCTGAGACTAGTTCATTAACTAAAATAGCCTTAGATGATAATGATCTGATGTTTAAAAGACCACATTTAAAGGTCTTTGTTTCCTGAGTTGTTGCAGAGGTTGTGTTAATTTGTATTAGATTTTTTTGTGGAATTCTCCCTCTGTCATTGTTTGATTTAACTAATTTAATGGGACGGTGGACAGACACAATCTCTATCGGTTTGTGGTTGTGTGACTGGTCCAGAGGGAGCGCAGAGAAGTGTTTAGCACTGCAGCTCTGCTTCCTGGTCCCAGCTCTGGGTTGTCATTTAATAGACTGAGTAATATTCCTAGATAAGAGAGCTGCCCCATCCCAAGTGGGATGAACGCCGTCTCTCCTAACAAGACCAGGTTTCCTCCAAAACGTTTGCCAATTATCTACAAAGCCCACACCATTTACAGGACACCACCTCGACAGCCAGCGGTTAAAAGACAACATGCGGCTAAACATGTCATCACCTGTGGTGTTCGGGAGAGGGCCAGAGAAAACTACTGTGTCCGACATCGTTTTTGCGAAAGCACACACTGACTCCACATCCACTATCTTAGCAATAGCTTTAACTTTCACTTTGTGAGGGGAGAAAATTCAACATTAAGATGTTGTAGAGATCTAGCTAAAAGACTTCTTATTGGTTTGGTGTGAATGCAGAAGCTGCATACAGCTTCTCTCTTTGGCTGGCATGTAGCCACCATCTCTTCAATGTGTTTTAATGCATGTCACAATCACAGCAACATGTGGATGTGTGTCACTTACTCTGTACAAATTACTTTGCCTGTTGTATTTGGCAAGGTTCACCATTGCGGACCAACAACATTTTTTCATATTCCATCAAGTGTTTTGTATCCAAAAATTCATTAGCTGATTGTATTTATCTGTAGAACTTAATACTTCTGTGCAGGAGACAGGTCTCATGCAAACATCAATGCCACTCAAGCTGGCAATGTTTGTGTTGGGGTGATGGATAAAACGCTAAAGAAAACTTTAAAAGTGAAAACAACGATTTGAATTGAGCGTAAAGAGAGATAAGGTCAAATTTGTAATTTTCTGTAAGTTATGTAAGATAAATGTAGAATTAGTAACTATTTTGTAGAAAGCACAGTGAAACTACCAGTTTTAAAATGATTATATATATATATTAATTGTTTTATTTTAAATGATGAATGTAAAACAAACTTCAGGATTAGTTGTTCATAACTTAAGTGATTGAGTCATACAAATTCAATTTTGGGATTGGTTTGAAATTTTTTTTTTCTTCTGCAAAGTTATCTGCATTATATTTCAAACTGTTCCATCGACAGACTTAAAGTCTGAAACTCTCAAATTCAGTAAACCAAATCACCCATAAGCTCAAGACAAGTTTTAAGTTATATATTTGTTTTTCTCAGATGCAAATCTTCCACTGACTTGTATTGTTCTTTTAGTTAATACAATTTTTGGCAAGAAAATTGCCTTCTTTCTTTCTTTTTGTTCCATCTCATTGACAACATTCATCTAGTTTCATTCTGAAAAGTCAGCTTTAAAGTTAAAAATTTTCATTCAATAACTACTCCTCTTATCTCTGACATGATGTCAACATCTGATGATTATTATTTTAACCATAGTGTCACCATTGTTCTGCATTAGTAAGAATAAATCTACGTGTAAACTCAGCTTTAGTACCGCCCACTGGAAGTGGTCTCCTTCTTTCTGTTTTATCAGTTTTATACAGAACACAGTGAGATAACTTCTTAGTTTATGGCTTAAAATCTTTCATACAATAGAACATGAGGCACAGCAACCCCAGAGAGTGCTCATTCATCTCTGTTACTTTAAATAAATCTGATTTATTTATTTAAAATTTCTGTCATAATGTGTGTTTTACCTTTTGCTGATTTCGAACAGTAGTGATTATTATTCTCTATTTTCATCATATGTCCCAAACAGAAGAGGAGAGTATAGAGACTGTCAGTGTCTCCCTGCTCTCCTTTGGATCTGAACTCGAAGGTCATCTATCTTTTTTGCAGTTTCGTGTTTTGATACAATGAAACTTAACTATCTGGATGGTAAAGTAGTTGAGTTCAGTTGCTCTACAGCAGGGGTGCCCACACTTTATAGGCTTGTGAGCTACTCTTGAAATGACCAGCTCCACAAGATCTACCGACCAAATAATGTTGGTATCCACCAGGTATATTTTATTAATTCCCTCAAGCATATCACACATTATCTAATGTATCTGTAAACTTTGATGGTTTTATTCATTTGGTCAAGAGACTAAACTCTGTCTCAGGGAAACAGTGATCACATCAGCTATCAAAATACAGGGATGTCAGCACAAACACATACACATCAAACTTTACTACCGATTTAGCACATTCATCTTGTAGGTATTTGTAAAAAATCATTGCTTATTTTATCATCATGTTTTCTTTAGCATTTATCAGGAACATTTTATCACTGATATTTGTGGATATTGGAGCATAAGGCTTCATCTGCTCTAGCTTGTTTAATCTCCTCTGATTTTGATCAGTCATAACTTTTTTAACTTTCAGGGGCAAATGACCCAGCAACTGGCCATTCACCATCAGCCAACTCACACATGAGCACCGTTAAAGACATAACATTCTGTAAGTCTATCTTTGTATCTGCCTATGACTCCAGCTGGCCTTCTGGAGCAAAACATTGCTTCTGACCAGGTACCTTGTTTTGCCTGTTTATCACTGGCGGACTGATACTTAACACCTTAGCTTTGCTTAATTTTTATAAAATTGTTTACAGTTTAGTTTTAACCTCAGCTGTGGAAAGATTACTTTCCTTGTTGGCATATTCACATCAATTTGAAAAATAAATAACATTCACTTATACATTCATTAAACCCTGCTGCAGTATCAGAGCTTCCACAGTTATATTTTGCTTTACTACATTTCAGTCAGACAACTCACGTTCAAATGTTTATTGCAGCAGAAGAACAGGTTTAGTGTTTGGCGTCTAGGCTCCAACTTAGTCACTCCCCCATATGATTACACAGGAATGATGGGAGTGATGAGCAAATAATTTTAACCCCCCCGTCGGAGCCTACAGGTGGATGCTGGGGTGGTGGAGGGGCTGAAGCAACTGGTAGCAATACTGCAGCAGGGGATGATAGGACATTTCTCTCTGCTTAAATAGACCACCTGATAAGGTGGGTGTGTATTATAGATGGTTGTGGAGAGTGAGGTATGTCACATGATGTATGTCACATGATTGGAGCAGCGCAGCTCGAGTTGGCTGCCTGAACTAGCTCGCAGGCGTCGCTCCATCAGTGGTGGCAAACTTAAAGGATTTTGAACGAAAACTTATTTTTTTCTTTGTTTCTTAAAACTATTGGCACCTCGACTCTGGGATCAGAAATCTGCATAGAGCCTTCACTTTTCCTAAAGTACACAGAGTAGATAATCCCAGTTATTGATTTAAACTAAATAGGCCTCTTCGCACTACTTCATAAACATCTTTTCTATAGTTTAGACCTCAGATGGGTCCCTCTGTCTTGAGTGCAGCCCGAAGCCGCCCTGGAAAACATCCCCTCCTTTTGGGGGCTGTGGAGTTTAACTAACACACCACAGTCTTTTTCTAATCTTTCCCGACGGACATAGGCTCCTCGGGTCAGGGTGTAACCAGGTGGCGGCTATTGCCTGTGTCGGGCACGACCCGAAGTCTCCCCAGAAACCAACCAACCACTGGTAAACACATTTAGTATAGACTAAGCACACTAGTACAGTGCATTATGATATAATACATATACATAATCCAATTTTCACTACAGCTCAGTTCACTTCCTTTCATTTCTGCTAATTCAGTTTTGATTCAGATAGATCAATTTGGATTCGACTCGTTGGGCATGTGAAAGCTGGTGAAAGGAGAACTTAAGCAGCAGCTGATGTCTTATGCAGAAGATTTTAATGTAGACTTGATGCATCAAGGAGAACAGAAGGTGGAACAATATACAAAAGCTAACAGAGTTACATGAGTATTTTTCACACACAAGTCTGAAGATGTCTCCCACAGCAGCCCAGTATATCTTCCTCTACTTGCGTCACCCGTTCTAACAGCACATCCATTAATGGATAGAATTGATGTTACATGTAGGTATTCACATCCTATTGGATAGTTAAGCCTAAAGCATGCATTCCTAAATCACATTGTGTCCTTACTAGGGGTGGGCAATATAGCCTCAAAATTATATCACGATATTTCAAGGAAATTAGCGATAACAATATTTATGGAGATATAGAAAAAAAATACTGAACAACGTTTTATCGGTGATTGAAGCTTGCAGGCAGAAGCATTTATTAGTGTAAACAATTTTTTTTCCTTCTTGCGGCGTTAGCACCAGGTGTCTGGTTGCCTTTTCTTGTTCTAGCAGCCACTGGATCATCTTTTGTCTTTCTGTGACCAGTTTGTGCTGAGCATCCCAGGGTGCCCGCTGCTGCTTCCAGCAATGAGCAAAGGCAGCCACACTCTTTTTTCCTTCACACTCCTCTCTGAAGATAAAGAAAGATAGTTAGTCTCTCTCTCTCTGTCACACACACACACACACACACACACACACACACACACACACACACTCTATCTCTCTCCCTCCCCCTCTTTCACACACACACACACACACACACACACACAAACTAGTGTGACCAGATGATCTTTTTAGATCTTTTAGCAGATCAGATTGTCATAAAGCTATAGGTGCACACATTTTAAACATATTCTTATCACAGATTCCTCCCACAGTGGTGGCGGCACTATCAGGTTTAAAACAGGTTGAATCAACAATCTATTATTTATAATAACCTAATCTGTGCAATAGACAAATGAAAGCACATCAATACAATCAATCACACATATTTTACAAAAATGAAAGGGACATTTTTATTAACTCAATCAATCAATCAATCAAATTTTATTTGTATAGCCCATATTCACAAATCACAATTTGTCTCATAGGGCTTTAACAGGGTGTGACATCCTCTGCCCTTAACCCTCAACAAGAGTAAGGAAAAACTACTAAAAAACCCTTTTAACAGGGTAAAAAGAACGTAGAAACCTCAGAGAGAGCCACATGTGAGGGATCCCTCTCCCAGGATGGACAGAAGTGCAATAGATGTCAAGTGTAAACATGAGCAAGATAAAGGTTTTAGCAGCATTGATAAGGGTAAACAGGTGAATTGGTGGATTAATGTCATTAACGGTCAAGTATCTGAGGAGAAGTACTCCTCTCTGTATCAGCAGTCCTGCTGCAATCATAGTCTATGGACAGCAGCCAGCAAGATCATGATACACCATCAAGATCGGATGCCACTATAGTCCACAGTCATTGTCCACTGCCGCCATTTAGGATCCATCGTCAGCTGCCACCTCGGTCGTGGTCCACCACCATTATCGGATGCCAACACGATAAAGGATCCGCCTTTATTACCACGATCAGCCAGCACGATACAGAATCCGCCATACTGGATCCACCATTACGATCTCTGATACACGATCCACAGATCCTAATCCATGATGTGGCCACAGCTGCGGCCCCGGATCTGCGGACGATAGGGCAAAGGGACTCCGGGGAAGAAGTCAAGTCAGTAACATGTATTGATGGGATATGAATTACATTGATGTGATAACAGTTTGAGAAGTGGAAGGAGAAGCAGGAAAGAGAAGCTCCAAGTGTCATGTGTCCCCCGACCTTCTTGACCTATAGCAGCATAACTAAGAGCAGGTCCAGGATAAGCCTGGACCGGCTCTAACTATAAGCTTTATCAAAAAGGAAGGTTTTAAGCCTACTCTTAAACATACAGATGGTGTCTGCCTCCCGAATTGAAAGTGGGAGATGATTCCACAGGAGAGGTGCTTGGTAGCTGAAGGTTCTGGCTCCTACTCTACTTTTAGAGACTTTCGGGATGACAAGTAATCCTGAATTCTGGGAGCGCAGTGCTCGAGTGGGGTTATATGGTACTATCAGCTCTTTAAGATATAGTGGTGCCATATTATTAAGGGCCTTGAAGGTGAGGAGGAGAATTTTAAATTCTATTCTAGATTTAACCGGAAGCCAGTGTAGTGAAGCTAATACTGGAGAAATGTGCTCTCTTTTATTGGTTGTTGTCAGGACACGTGCTGCGGCATTTTGGACAAGCTGCAGAGTCTTTAACGATTTACTGCTGGAGCCTGATAGTAATGAATTACAATAATCCAATCTGGATGTAACAAAAGCGTGGACTAGTTTTTCTGCATCCTTTTGCGAGAGGACATGTCTGATTTTTGCAATATTACGCAAGTGAAAAAAGGCTGTCCTAGAAATTAGTTTTAGGTGAGAATTAAAGGATAAATCAGGGTCGAAGATCACTCCCAAGTTCCTGACTGTTTCATTGGAAGCAAGGGCAATGTCGTCTAGCGCAGCTATATTATTAGATATTGTATCTCTAAGGTGTTTAGGGCCAAGTATTAGAACCTCTGTTTTATCTGAGTTTAATAAGAGAAAATTGCGGGTCATCCAGGTTTTTATGTCCTTGAGACATGCTTGGAGTTTAGTTATTTGATTACTTTGTTCAGGTTTTATTGACAAATATAACTGGGTGTCATCCGCATAGCAGTGGAAATTTACCGAGTGTGTCCTGATAATGTTTCCGAGTGGAAGCATATATAATGAGAATAAAATTGGGCCGAGCACAGAGCCCTGTGGAACACCATGGTTAACTTTGGTGCGCACAGATGACTCATCATTAATTTGCACGAATTGGGAGCGATCAGAAAAATAGGATTTAAACCTAACTAAAGGCAGGAGTTATTTCCCATGGAAATATGAGCCATGACAATAATTGTTTTGGGACTGCCTGCTATTATGAAAAGACATGGAGATTATAATAGAGAGGAATAAGATCTTTGGATTTGTTCTTACTTGATTTTTGGAGAAAAGTGACAAGTTTAGATTTTTTAATGGTAAATAAAACTTACCATTAGCAAAGTACAGACGATGTAGAAAGAATGACAGTCTGGTCCAGTTATTGAGAGCGATAGCTTCAACCACATGGCTCCGCTGTCTGTTGTCACACACTGTTTGTCCTCTTCCACGAGTTAATAAACTTCTTTCCACCACTCGCAATATTTTTGCCCGTGTAATCCTCGGGAAAGAAACTAGTCACGAGGCAGGAGTTGTGCAGCTTCCAGTCGTTGTTGATGTAGTGCACGGTCAGGCTGATGTATGGTTTTGTGGTTGGCACAACCACAGGTCCGAGGTTGAGGCAAAAAACTCCACCGACGTTAGTGTAGCTGCTAGTTTGTCGTGGCCTTGCCTAATACATCACAGGCAAGGATATGTAACCGCATCAGTACTTTACATCCACTGTTTGCTCTTGTCATATGGAAAGCCACTAGCGAGAAGCAACTTGCGAGAGCCACTAGCGAGAGAGCCACTAGCGAGAGATACTAGCGATGCTCTGTTGAGTCGTTTGTTTACTTTTGGGCTGCACATTAACAGCTGCTTGTGTCTCCTGCTCGCGTGCCTTCATAGCCTGGTTGTACTCAATGGTGTGTTGAAGTGGTGAAACACGTTTGTTGTGTTTCCACCTTTAGCAGTAGAAGTTTATTACTATTACACAATAGTGTATATTTTTCCCACACTATTGAAGTAGCTCCTTTTTAGGGAAATTGTTATCATAGGCTGATACGCTGCTCTCGCTTTCAGGCATGTTTGGGCTTGTGACGTCGTTGTGGGCGCCAAGGAATGTAAATGCGTCATACGTCATTGCGTCGCTATATCATTAATATCAGCGAAATGACAGTTTTTTATCAAATACAAATTTATACCGGTATTATCATGGACGGTATGATATGGCACAGCCCTAGTCCTTACATATTGCCACTGGGGAAATACGCAAAAGAGTGAGAGTTGGTGCCTCTCTGTCTGGCGCATCTGAGTTAGATATGAAAGTCCCTAAGCATAGACACGACAATGTACTGTTGGTTGGCCCTTTATCTATAACCTGACCTTGGGTACTGCTTGGAGAGAAGGGAGTGTGTGGAATTAGACAGGCACTCTTCTCCTGTACAGATATAATATACACTTTATACATAATATATAATATATAGTGGCATATACAGTAATGTTTGAGGATGGTCAGAAATTCCTCAACACTATCTTTAATCAACTCTCTTCCTATCTTCACCAAAACAACCTTCTTGATACTCACCAGTCTGGTTTCAAGGCAGGCCACTCAACTGAGACTGCCCTCCTTGCTGTCCCTGACCAACTTTACACTACTAGAGCAGCCTCTCTCTACTCTGTCGCCATCCTTTTTTACCTTTCTGCTGCGTTTGACACGGTGAACCACCAGATCCTTATTTCCTCCCTTGAGGATCTGGGAGTCTCAGGCTTTGCACTCTGCACTACCTCAAAGACTGTACCTACCGGGTAAGTTGGAGAGGATCTGTGTCAGAACCTTGTCAACTTACTACTGGGGTCCCTTGTGGGTCCCCTCCTCTTCTCTCTGTACACCAACTCTCTCAGCTCTGTCATTCACTCACATGGCTTTTTCTACCACAGCTACGCAGATGACACCCAACTTATTCTCTCTTTTTCCCAGTCTGAAACACAGGTAGCAGCGCAAATCTCTGCCTGTCTTTGACATCTCTCAGTGGATATCCACACACCACCTGAAAATCAATCTTGACAAGACCGAGCTACATTTCCTTCCAGGGAAAGGCTCTCCCACCAATGACCTTACTATCACCATCAACAACTCTCATCAACCCAGACCTCAAGGAACCTGGGTGTGACACTCGAAGGCGGCACAGGTTCTAGTCCAGGCTCTTGGCATCTCACGCCTAGACTACTGCAACTCCCTCCTGGCAGGTCTACCTGCTAAAGCCATCCGACCTCTGCAGCTCATCCAGAACACAGCAGCTCGACTGGTTTTCAACCTACCTAAGTTCTCTCACACTACACCGCTCCTCCGCTCCCTTCACTGGTTACCAGTGGCTGCCCGCATCCGCTTCAAGACAGATCGGGCCCAGTCTACATTCAGGATGCATCGGCCAATTGGCTTGGTGCTCCCTCACTGTAAGGGACAGCTAGCCACTCAAAAAGATCTCGAAAAACGATTTGCTCATTCCGCCATTTGGGAGCCAGGACAGCAGAATGTCTACACATTTTCCACTGCAGGCTTATTTAAGAAGATCCTATTAGAAAAATAGAGTTTTTAAGCTGAGGTTTAACAATATATTAAAGGTCATTGTTTTCAACCAAACAGCAAAACATTTATGATTTTCAATTTATTAATCTAATATCATATTTTTATTTTGGGATTGGGTTTAGTGAGTGCAATACCTTAAAACACATTGCCATTGCTATGCACTTTTAAATCTTAACTCATTATTACAACAGCCAGTGCATGGTGACTAAAACGTACAATATTTGTGGAGTAGCATGAAATAGTATAATAGTACAGGAGTAAAGTATATTCACTTCGTTTTGTTCCACCACTGAAATCTGGACCTAATTGTTTATAACACATTTAAGTTGAAAATGTCTTCATTCATTTACAGATGTGATCCATTTTTATAATAGCCAGTTATGAGTATCTGTTGTTGCCCTTTTGCTAATTCTCCGTTAATATGTGACAGCACATTTGCAAGATTTCATATGCACATGTATGTATCTTTGTCGTTTGTATTGTTAGGTTAGGGTGGGAGGAAGGGTGTGCTGCACTTGCACCAGAAGCAGACGGGGTGCTCCTCCTCATTTGAATGTGAAAGTATTCTTTAGGTGTTAAGATACCATATCTCCCCTGGCGCAGCGTGTTTTCAATCTGTCTTGCTTGGCTCTATGACCCTTCCAATGCAGGCTGGGGTCAGGGGTTCAACCAGGAAAAACACCCACTTTCACTTCTAGTGTCTCTCAGATGCTGTGACATTACCCCCTCTGCCCAGAAGGAAACAGCAGACTTAACAATGATCTAATTAGGTATCAATGAGCTTCGTAGTCCTGAATGTAATTGGCTTTTTATGGGTGGGTGAAACAAGGAGTAGGGGGAGGTGGGGGCAGTGGGTGAACAGCTGGTGGCACAAAATGAGACTGGATACAACCTTATAAATGTTTAGCATGTACCAGAGAAAAAACCATGACATGTATTCACACCACCAGAACCCTTAAAAAGTTTAATTGTGTCGATGTAGTTGACTCAACTGTTTTAAAGGGTGACAAAAAGTTGACCACATAAACATGAGCTGTACTGACTTTGACCAGTGAGATTATTGACTTAAATATGTCAATACAATATATATATCTGCACAAACATTAGTTATATTTTCATGCTGCATTGAAGCTGACACTGCCACTTCTCCGTATACAGATTTACCGGTAAACTAGCTTCAGATTTGGCTAAAGCCAAATGAATTTCAAGAAATATATAGGCCTATATTTTTTTTTACTTTGTCTTTATATAGTATGGTGGATATATTGAGTTGATGTGTTTACACACATTTTTCCAATCAAACAACTTTTTGGATAACTATCTCAACAGTTTTGTAAAATAAGTAAAAATGTATTATGTTACAAAAATTAGCTTTGTCATTTCATATTGTAGGTATCAGTGGAACAGAATGCAGTTGAATATTTTTGCAGTAGTTCTGAATCTAAATGGATGTGACTGGTGCTGTGACAACATGTAAACCCTGGTACGTGGTACTGTCATTAGATTAATAACATCAAGTTGTATCAGTCAGATCAAGCTCTAGTTTTTGGATCAATGGATCTGACCTCCCTGCCTGCCCCTGAAACACAGAGCAGCATTCCTTTCCCATCCTAAAATAGGAAACAAGAACTTCTCAAAGTCAAATTAAAAGAGGCTCAGGCTGTCCTGTGAAGTATTGATGTCTAGACAGCTCCTCTGCCATGAAAGGCTCAGAGGCCTCGTCCCTCACACTCATCCTCTACTCTCTTTGTTTTGTTCCCGAGTCCCACCACCTTCCCTGCTGACACAGGACAATCACCAGCCAGCACTACTTCCTAAACGTGTCATCAGGGGCCAAACGATTCCCTGTTGGGCCCCAGCAGCCAGGGTCCAAGGGCGGGATCCCAATGATCAACCATGCAGAGCCACAACACAAGAGAATGGCTGGCTGCTCTCCAACGCCTGGCGGATGCAAGTGTCAATCATGGGAGAGAGGCGAGGAGGACGGTGGTAAAGAAAAAAGCTGATGAGAGTAGGCTGAATATTTTTAATGGACAACACACATAATGTTACTCTCTTAGTTCTTTCTCCCTGAGATTACCACTTGCTAATGACTATGTCACCACACCAGTGAGGAGGAGGTTCAAAAGTGTGTCTTGGTCTTTTTAAGCCAAAGGGGCCTCTGCCACAAAAGGCTATACAGAATAGACCCCTCTTCTTCTCTGATTATTGGCACCCTTAATTGTTTGTGCTGTCTAATAATGGCTCTCAAAACTGACCATATCAGCAATAACCTTCTGTCTCTGTTGTATGGGGTATATGATGGAGGGGGGCCATATCCCACTGCTGGGGGACTGAAATAAATGTTTAACTAATCAACTAGGGTTTTAACTGCATGTGAATTCTCAAACCCTCCAGAAGTCATCAGAGAATCACATTTCCATATGGTTTATCAGCAGCTTTGTTGGCTTGATAGCATTTCCATTCAAATTCGGAACCACAGTCAATGTGTGATATTGTTGTCTAATTAATTACATGTGGGGGTTTCAGAACAAATCTCTTGATACATCGGCCACGGTCTTCAAATGTGCTGCTTTATTATGAGAGGAATAAGAGTAATTAAACAACATTCTTTTATTAGTGCAGCATGTAATGATGGCTTTCGTTCCTGTCAATGCTGAAGGCCTGATGCTGTTGGTTATGTCAGTCCATGGCCTTTACGGATTGAAAATTGGCTAATCCCATTTCAATTTGTGTAATTAGAGAGAATGCTCTAGTAATTAGTCAAGCACAAATTGCGCATTTACCCTATCTTATGAATATCCGAGAGACACCCTTAAATATTAGGGTATTGAAGAAATTTGCCATAAAGCAAAAAAGTAGTAATAGTTTTATGAGAAACGTGCTCCTCTGCTCCCTTCAATGGTTACCAGTGGCCGCCCGCATCCGTTTCAAAACATTAGTACTTGCGTACCGTGCTGCTAACGGATCGGGTCCAGTCTACATCCAGGACATGGTCAAACGTTACACCCCAGCCCGTTCACTCCGCTCTGCATCTGCCAATCGGCTTGTTGCTCCCTCACTGCGAGCTAAACATTCATCAAAATCACGACTGTTTGCTCATCAGGACAGTACAAAGTCTATACATCTTCCGCCGCAAACTAAAAACACAACTCTTCCGACTATACCTTGAATAGAATTTTATAGTAACAATTTAATAGCACTTAAATGGCACTTACTTATAGCACTTTGTAGTTTTGCTTTTTTGAAGAAATTGTACTTTCTTGATTCTTGTTGTTCTGGGTTTGTACCCTCATGGTTGAATGCACTTATTGTAAGTCGCTTTGGATAAAAGCGTCAGCTAAATGAAATGTAATGTAATGTGCAAATTAGTTATCTTATTTATAGCACAGTGATTGAAGTCTATAGAGTGCCAGAGGAATGCAATTTAAATTAATTCATTATTTATTTTGCAATAGTTGGCTTAAATACATATGTAAAGAATCAAATTACAAAAATAATATTTTTAGATTTTTTATTTTAATATATTTAAAGCTACAACATAAAACTGTCATTAAGTTCATGATTTAAAAACACATTAAATGGATGTACTACAGTCACATTTAGCACAAACATTCATTTGGATTCAATTTTGGTAGCCAAAGGTCAAGGTAACAGTGACTTCCACTACGTGAAAAGAAGTATTTGTGTCAGATAGCCAGTCAGAGTCGTTAAAGACTCTGTAGCTTGTCCAAAATGCACGTGTCCTGACAAGAACAAAGAAAAGAGACCACATTTCTCCAGTATGAGCTTCACTACACTGGCTTCCGGTTAAATCTAGAATAGAATTTAAAATTATCCTCCTCACCTTCAAGGCCCTTAATAATATGGCACCATTATATCTTAAAGAGCTGTTAGTACTTTATCAAACCCCTAGAGCACTGCGCTCCCAGAATTCAGGCTTACTTGTCCTCCCTAAAGTCTCTAAAAGTAGAGTAGGTGCCAGAACCTTCAGTTATCAAGCACCTCTCCTGTGGAATCATCTCCCACTTTCAATTCGGGAGGCAGACACCATCTGTACGTTTAAGAGTAGGCTTAAAACCTTCCTTTTTGATAAAGTTAGAGCCAGTCCAGGCTTATCCTGGACCTGCTCTTAGTTATGCTGCTATAGGTCTAGAAGGTCGGGGGACACATGACACTCGGAGCTTCTCTTTCCAGCTTCTCCTTCCTCTTCTCAAACCGTTATCACATCAAAGTAATTCATATCCCATCAATATACATCTGCATCCTTTTGAGAAAGGACATGTCTGATTTTTGCAATATTACGCAAGTGAAAAAAGGCGGTCCTAGAAATTAGTTTTAGGTGAGAATTAAAGGATAAATCAGGGTCGAAGATCACTCCCAAGTTCCTGACTGTTTCATTGGAAGCAAGGGCAATGTCGTCTAGCGCAGCTATATTATTAGATATTGTATCTCTAAGGTGTTTAGGGCCAAGTATTAGAACCTCTGTTTTATCTGAGTTTAATAAGAGAAAATTGCGGGTCATCCAGGTTTTTATGTCCTTGAGACATGCTTGGAGTTTAGTTATTTGATTACTTTGTTCAGGTTTTATTGACAAATATAACTGGGTGTCATCCGCATAGCAGTGGAAATTTACCGAGTGTGTCCTGATAATGTTTCCGAGTGGAAGCATATATAATGAGAATAAAATTGGGCCGAGCACAGAGCCCTGTGGAACACCATGGTTAACTTTGGTGCGCACAGATGACTCATCATTAATTTGCACGAATTGGGAGCGATCAGAAAAATAGGATTTAAACCAGTTTAGGGCGGTTCCTTTAATGCTAATTAACTGTTCCAGTCTCTGTAATAAAATGTTATGGTCAATTGTGTCGAATGCTGCACTAAGATCTAACAGAACGAGGACCGACACAAACCCCTGATCTGAAGCTATTAGAAGGTCATTAGTGACTTTAACCAAGGCTGTCTCTGTGCTATGATTAGCTCTAAACCCCGACTGAAAGTCTTCATATATATTATGTTCCTGGAGAAACTCACCCAGTTGATTGGCTACAACTTTTTCTAGTATTTTAGACAGGAAGGGGAGATTAGATATCGGTCTGTAATTTGCTAAAACCTCTGGGTCTAAGGTGGGTTTTTTAAGAAGGGGTTTGATTACAGCTATTTTAAAAGACTGTGGTACATATCCTGATGATAATGACAGATTTATTGTGTTTAGTAACGAACTATCAATTAGGGGCAGAATTCTTTAAGTAATTTTGTAGGAATGGGATCTAAGATACAAGTTGTTGGTTAGAACCTGAGATTAGTTTGGTCAGCTGATCAAGGGTGATCAGAGAGAAGCTGTCTAAATAATTGGGAGGATTCTCAGCCGTTTCTGAGATTTCGGTTCTTGGTAGGGTATTAGTGCCAATTGAGGGCAGGAGATGGTTGATTTTATTTCTAATAGTTAGAATTTTATCATTAAAGAAATTCATAAAGATATTGCTATTTAGGGATCGAGGAATACTGGGTTCGGTGGAGGTGTGACTCTCTGTCAGCCTGGCTACAGTGCTGAAGAGAAACCTGGGGTTGTTTTTATTCTCTTCTATTAGTTTTGAGTAGTAGGCAGCTCTTGCTTTGTGGAGGGCCTTCTTGTATGCTTTAACACTACTCTTCCAGTCTAGGAGATATTCAATGCGGTTGCTGGAGCGCCACCTCCTTTCTAGTTTTCTTGATACTTGTTTTAACTCATGTGTCTTGGAATTATACCACGGAGCTAATTTACTATGTTTTACACATTTCTTTTTTAGAGGCGCTATTGAGTCTAATGTTAATCGTAATGAGTTTACAGAGCTATCGACGAGATGGTCAATCTCAGTGGAACTCGCGTTTTTAATGAATTTGTTGTTCATATCGACGGATAATACGGGTTTAAATGTAATTGGAATTATTTCCTTAAATTTAGCTACAGCACTATCAGGTAAACATCTAGAAAATGAGTTTATTATTAGTGGCATATATTCTGATAGTGAAAAATCAAAGGTTATTAAATTATGGTCGGATAGAATTGGATTGTGCGGAAGTACCGTTAGATGTTCAATTTTGACACCGTATGATAATATAAGGTCAAGTGTGTGGTTACAACAATGAGTAGGTTGGTGTACACACTGACTGAAACCAATTGAGTCTAATATCGAAATAAATGCTACGCTAAGGCTATCTTTATTATTATCAACATGAATATTAAAGTCACCAACAATAATAATTTTATCGGTCTTTAGGACGAGGTTTGATAAAAACTCAGGGAATTCCGTTAAAAATTCAGAATAAGCCCCAGGGGCACGGTAAACTACAGCAAATATGATTGGCTGTTGGTGTTTCTTGGATTGGCGTGGAAGACTAAGAACAAGACATTCAAATGAGTTGTAGCTTAGTTTAGGTTTAGGATTAATTGATAGACTGGAGTTAAAAATAGCAGCAACTCCACCTCCTCGACCAAATTCTCTGGGAACGTGTGTATTTACATGACTGGGGGGAGTAGATTCATTTAGACTGACATATTCATCAGGATGCAGCCACGTCTCAGTGAGGGACAATAAATCTATTTTGTTATCTGAGACTAGTTCATTAACTAGAATAGCCTTAGATGATAATGATCTGATGTTTAAAAGACCACATTTAAAGGTCTTTGTTTCCTGAGTTGTTGCAGAGGTTGTGTTAATTTGTATTAGATTTATTTGTGGAATTCTCCCTCTGTCATTGTTTGATTTAACTAATTTAATGGGACGGTGGACAGACACAATCTCTATCGGTTTGTGGTTGTGTGACTGGTCCAGAGGGAGCGCAGAGAAGTGTTTAGCACTGCAGCTCTGCTTCCTGGTCCCAACTCTGGGTTGTCATTTAATAGACTGAGTAATATTCCTAGATAAGAGAGATGCCCCATCCCAAGTGGGATGAACGCCGTCTCTCCTAACAAGACCAGGTTTCCTCCAAAACGTTTGCCAATTATCTACAAAGCCCACACCGTTTACAGGACACCACCTCGACAGCCAGCGGTTAAAAGACAACATGCGGCTAAACATGTCATCACCTGTGGTGTTCGGGAGAGGGCCAGAGAAAACTACTGTGTCCGACATCGTTTTTGCGAAAGCACACACTGACTCCACATTAACTTTATATAATATATAATTATGTTTTCACACAGAGAAGTGGAGAGACTTGATGTGGACTGTTATCAACAGCTCTGTGGGAGATTATCACCTTGAATATTACAGATGAGGTAGAAAGACATTTTATCTATTTGTACAATGTTTTATTTCTTTCAGTACATTACATTTAATTTAGCTGTCGTTTTATCCAAAGTTTTTACAAAAATTGCATTCAACCATGAGGGTACAAACCCAGAACATCAGTTCTGTCTGAAATCTGTGGTGCTTCCACCTGCTGAACACAGAATAAACTGTAAGAACCAGTCTTGGCTGGAACATACACAACATAAAACATCCTTTTATAGTGAGTTTCTTCTTTTAATTAGATGAAGCACTGCAGCACCTGATGTCCTCAGCGTCCACTGTGGCAGCAGCAACATGGTGGAGATCGGCAGCTTCAGGCTGGTCAACATGTGGACGACCTGCACCAGCTTCATCTGCACAACACTTCATGTTTACCTCCCTTAACTAAAGATGGCCTGCAACTGTTTAGAGTTGTCAATGCTAAGTGTCATGGATAATATTGAGTCAATTTCTATATTCATTATGGTTGGTAAAAACAATGAACACGGTTATCACAACCATGTTCATCCTTTACTTTCTGATTTGATACACTTTAGATATAAACCCAGTGTTTTATTTTTCTTCTTTGCCATAAGAGACAGAACACGGTCAGCACAGCTGTGTCCTTCAGGCTCGTCCGTCCCTAATAAAATGACAGGAAACATAAAATTATGGCATTATTGTAGAGGAAGTGTTACTTATGAACAAAGTTTGTATCCTTATTTTCTGTGGATATTCAACTATGTATTTGAATATGGTTTTGGATTAACCAACAGTGCTCTACCAAGACAATGAATGTACAGTATTGAGCTCTTCCACATTAATAGTATTGCATATATAATTGTATGCATTATGTATTATGTGCAATACTTTGCTTTGATTGTTTGTAAGTTATGAAAACAGGTCTGTACCTGGAGTCAGTGTTGAAGTGATGACTCAGTGTTCAGTCTGGTTGGATTCCAGTTGTGTCTCATGTTGGACATCCACAGGTGCAGGCTGTCGGAGTCACCTGGAGGAACATTCAACACAAATACACAGATATGTAAAGTCATACATGTGCCAGGTTAACTCCTTAACAGACTTTTACATGGTAAAAATAAAAGTTTATTACTTCAAAGTTCATCAGATCATAATCATTTCACTTCAGCTTAGGAAATAGGTGGACATCAGCCTCAGGTTCTCTATGTGACTGTCTATTCTAGTAAAGTTACACTTCCTATATTTTATTTATATGTGACAAAAAAATACATTATTCTGCATGTTCACTTATTTAACACAATAATTCAGTAAAGTCTGCCTAAGATTAACGATGTAAAAACTGAATGTAGCCGACAAGTTTAGTTTTCACTGTAGCACGTTACAACACCAATAGTCTGAATAAAAAGCTTTAGGAGACCTAATGCTACTTTAAACAGCTGCTCTTAAAATGCAGATGTGACTTTAAATACTCACGTTTCAGTTGTTCACGGTAAATCTTTTTCTGCAGAATAATAATCTGTGTTTGTGGTAAAAACACAGATTAGTTTCCCACTGCAGCAGCTGCACTAATATTATTTCTTGAACAATAATCTAATATGACATTAATACTGAAGTTACTAACAATAACATAGTCAAGTCAAATGGATTGGCGAGAAAAATAACTTTACATAACGTTAGATATCTAACGTGGTGGAGCTTATTCTCCAGACACACACAGTCGCCTTCAGTTTAAAAGATTCATCCTCACAAACTCTAACGCTTCTCTGCTGTGTGGACCGGTTCATGTCAGTTTAATAACTCCCGTACGGTCCCGTTAGCATCGCCATTATTGCTGGTATCTTGCCTGCAGGCTAGCGGAGCTAAGCTAACAAGCCAGCTACAGAGACACCGATACCTGCTCATCACTACTAACACATAAATAAAATACTATACTTTACTTACCACAGAAACTGGAGCGCAGACGTCTTTAACTTCTCCGTCAGGAGAACAAGCCGAACATCAAACCGTATTATTCATCCGATATGTGAGTGAAAACCTCTCCACAGACTCGGGTTGTGTTCACTGACGGGGCTAGCCTGTTAGCTCAGGTGAAGCCGAGGAGGCAACAGGCTAGGAGCTGGAGTCGCGAGCTAACGGTGACGTCACCTGTCCATCAAGTGATAATTATTCATAATTTCAAACCTCTATATAATTTAAACGAGTGAGTTAGAAAAAAATTCACCCCCCTCAGAGTTGTTATGAAGGAAGAACTTAGTGATTGAGACTAAAACCATTTTTTGAACCAGAATGTAAACAGGTTTAATTCTGCTCTAAAGTCTGGCTTTTTAACATGGGAGTCAATGGGAATTGACCTCTTCTTGGAGCCAGCCTCAAGTGGCCACCCAATGAACTGCAGCTTTTTGCACTTCCGCATTGGCCTCATCGCTCAGCCCGGGATGTTGCCGCTTGATCTATCCCTGTGTTTATGTTTGTGTTTGGATTTGTGTTCTCCCTCAGATTGCAGTTTCCTGTTTGTTCCTTGTGTGTTTCCACCTTTACTTACTGTCTTGGTGATTGTCTGTACCTGTTCCTTATGTGTTTCACCTGTGTCCAATTACCACTGCCTCCCCTGTTTATATAAGTCTCTGTGCTTCTGTGTCTTTGTCAGTTCATCATCGTACATGGTCGTCTCACCACCCGTTGTCGTTTCTCCTCCATCATCCCTCGCCTGTGACTTTGTTCTTGCCGCCAGTGTTTTTCCGTTTATGGACCTTTTGAATTTTGCTTTTCCTTTTTCTAAGAATTTGACCTTCATTACAGGACGCTTTATGTTACCAATTCTTGCTCCTGCATTTTTGGGTCCACCTGCTCCATAAAATAATAATAACGTAATGGACCCAGCAGAGGTGCCTTTTGAATCAAAAGGTTTTGAATTCAAGTCAGTGAATTCAAATTAAGCTCCTTGAATATCCAGCAGCAAGCAGTGCTCCATGGGAGGATTTCACTCCTGTTCCTAATCCAAGTTCAAGATATCTTTAAATTGCCTCAATTTAAGATGAAAGACAAGATAGTAAACACTGCCATAGATGCCCTGTATGACACTGCACGAAAAAGCGAATTTTCGCCCCTGCAAACGCCCCTAATTCCTGGCAGTTAGTGCCTGTTTACAGCCTGTGAAGTCCGCGTTCGCCCGTGACATAAATTGTCGGAAACTACTGGTCGCGCGGTCGGGGGGCCGGGGAGGGAGGAGTGCCCCCGGGGAGACGTGGAGCGAAGGTGTGATCTAATTAGCATATGGATCACAGTGAAACCGCTGGTGAGAACTTATCTCACTTCACCACTGGATGAAACCACAGACCTTTGAAACGAAAAGTCACTCGTGATTGGCTGGTAGATCTGTTGCTATTGGTCACCCTTGATCATTATAATACACACGTGGGTAAACCCCTCCCACACAATAATTATTATTATTATTTATATAGTTATTATTACTAATAATTTATTTATTAAAATTAATTATTAGTAAGCCTTTACCAAAAGCACTGCAGTTACTGAAGACTATACATTTATTCATGTGATGCCTGATGTTATATGTTGTACATATTGTAGAGGGAAAAAAACCTTTACAAGGTACATGTTGAGTCAAAGCTTTATTTACATACAGCACAAATATTGTAAAAACACAACTGGCCTAGCCAGTGAAAAACTAATCAGGTGAAGCTTGAAATGTCTCTTTGCCACCTCTGGGTCATAAGTTCTGAATCTGCTCCAGTGTGTAGACGTCTATGGCAGTGGTTCTCAACCTTTTTTCAGTGATGTACCCTTTGAAAAAAAAATTCAGCCGAGTACCCCCTAACCAGCGCAAAGCATTTTTGGTTGAAAGAAAGATGTAATACACAGTGCTGTGCCATTAGTGTCTGATTTATTAAATTTTGTAACTAGACACTTTCAAATTTAAAACTCCATCAATGTCCATAACATTGCTCATTTGTAGTGGTCTCTCTTGAACTATTTGGAAATAAAAAGATATAAAAATAACTAAAGACTTATTAAAAAAGAAATAATTATCTCAATTATAAATAAAGATTTGTGCACATAAAACTAATTATCAACTTAAAGTGACCTCTTTTGGGATCATAATAAAGATATGTTCTCAAACTGAACTCATGAACTTAATTATAGATAAAAACTTCTTCACAAAAAATAAATCATTAACTTAATTATAACCCTTGTGTTGTCCCTGCTTCTCCCGGCTGTTGGCTCCCTCACATAGCCCCCCCCCCCCCATATTATGGCGCACACGTAGCGCAATAAACATGTGAGCAGCCCTTGCAGATAAATTTGTTACACCCACGGCACATGGTGTGAGTTTTACAGTCCTTCTTCCTGGGGCATATCTGACACCTCTTCCTCTTACTCGCCCCGAGCGGGGCTGCTGCTAGGGGTATGGAGGAGGCCGGACAATCGGGTCGAGCGTCGTAGTCAACAGCTCTCTGTGCGGCAGCAGCAGCTTTAATAGCCTTCACCACCGCGGCAGACGCGTCCGTGCGGGGGAAGTGCTCCCTTCGTGCGATGAACGGAGTGACCAGAGCCTTTCCCAGCTGCTCCAGGAACACCCTCCACTTGTTCCGCTTGCCCAGCATCCAGTCTGGGTGGATCTCTCTCCATATCACAAAGGCGTTGTAGGAAGAGACATCTAGAATGTTGTGAAATATGACCAGGGGCCAGCGCGCGGTCATCCTCCTGCAGCTGTACGTTCCGATCACCTTGTCTAGGTTGTCCACGCCACCTTTGTTGCGGTTGTAGTCCAGGACGATGACCGGTTTCCCATCCTCGCGGTCGCTGATGTCGGCCTCAGGGTGTCGTGTGCTCAGGAGCACCACGTTCCTGTTTTTCTTTGGGATGTAGGACACAAGAGTGGCAGTGGGCGTGAATGCGAACTTGGATGAGAACACCTCTCTTCCCCTGACCGCGAGCAGCCCGGTCGGGATCTCCGGCTTGTTCTTCCGAACAGTGCCGACCACGGTGAGCTTCCTCTCCAGGAGCTGCCGCGCGAGTTGGTAGGAGGTGAAGTAATTGTCGCACGTGACGTTACGACCGTGCAGTCCCTCCGTTACATCGAGCACTACCCGCAACCCCTGGTTCCGTTCTGGCCGTCCGCCACTCAGTTTTCCGGTGTAAACTTGCATCTTCCAAGCGTAGCTTGATTTCGCATCGCAGGCCACCCACGACTTGATCCCGTATTTCGCCGGCTTGCTGGGCATGTACTGACGTAATGGACACCGGCCTAGAGAGAAAAACAGGAGGAGAAGAGATGAGAGGAGATGAGATGAGGACGAGGACTAGCAGCCGCTATCTACATAACATAACATAACATAATATAACATAACATAATATAACATAATAATAATATAAATTTAAAAAAAGACTAACCTCTGAACGGAACCAGTTGCTCGTCCACGGTCACTTCGGGCCCCGGGTTGTATAGGTGTGGTAGCCGCGACACCCATGTGTCCCAGACCTCTCGCACGGCCGCCAATTTTTCCGTGGCTCGTCTTGTGCGTCTTGTCTCGCGGTCGTCGAAGCGCAGCAGTCTGGAGTACGTGTGGAAGAGTTTTAGGGGCATCGTGGCACGAAATATCGCCCGGCCGCTCTCTGCGTCCCACAGGCTGGCGGCGGCCTCGCCCCGGGACCTGTACACGCCCGCTAAGATCAGCAGCCCTACGTAGGCGCGCTTGTCGGTCTCGTCCATCCCTTTCCATTCGTCACCGTATTTTCTACGACCCTCCCGATTCGTCATCTCCAGGATGATGTTCTCTACCGTCGGTGTGATGAACAGGTGGAACGTCGAGGCAAGGTCACCGGTGCGGGACGTCGCGTGGATCGTGGGGCCCCGGATGACCCCGCTTTGAGCCGCAGCAGAGGAGGAGGAGGAGGAGGAGGAGGAGCATTGGCCCTCTTCTCGGCTGTACGCCCTCGAGGACCATGTTATTTCCCCGTTTCTTGAGGGGAAGGTCTCTCTTTCCACGAGTCCGGTGGTGGTGGTGGTGTCGCCGCTGTCTTGTCCTCCTTCTCCTTCTTCTTCCAAGGATGAGGAATCTGCAGAAGCATCACCCACTGGGTCGTAATCTTCGTCACCGTCGTCGTCTTCGTCGCTATCGCCGTTGTCTCCGTCTCCGTCTCCGTCTCCGTCCTCTCTGTCTGCTTTTCTGTTTGCTTCTCGGTCTGCTTCTCGGTCTGCTTCTCCATCTCGTTGTCCGTCCGCTTCTCGGTCTGGCTCTTTCGCGTCCTCTTCGGGTTCAGAGGATGGTTGCTGGGAGAATAGCTGTTGGAGAACCTGTTCTCTGGTGAAACGCTCCTGACGCGACATCTTGCCATGGTCCGTGAGAGAGTGGCACACTGAGCCTTATATATGGGTCTAATGTACCCCCCCCTGATTATCAATTGGAATCAGGTGTGGGTCTAAATGACCCCACGCAGAGCACCACAGGTGCTGGGGGTCGGTGCTGGGGTCTAAATGACCCCTCCCATGACAATCCATTGGTCT